>JAMPIV010011233.1:210000-593379 GCA_024509875.1 Oreohelix idahoensis
CCAAATTAAATGTTAATGCAGAATGGGAGAAGCTACCACGCCAAATAAGGGAAACTAAGATCCAGGGATCCAGACCTCCAGGACGACTCAAAGTTCGCTTGGAGGACAACATTAGACAATCTCTGAAGGACCGATTACTAGATTAAAACCAGGCCAGGAGGAAGACAGTATGGCGCTCTCTCTGGGAAAACGCTACACCTCAGGGTAGAACAGGAACGACTAAGTTAGTCAGTATGTCAGTCCAAAAGTAATGTTAATTATAACAATACAAATTAATTGCATACCTTCGTACAAATGGGTACATTTATTGCACCATCAAGGACGAGGGAATTACACATTCCTTATGAAATAGCACCGATAAATTGTGAAACATTATCACTTAGATCTTGTGCAGAATTCAGGAAATGTTTTTACATTTTAAAGTGCTAAAGGAATTGTTTTATACGATAAAGCGAGAAACTGACTATTTTAAAGATGGTCTCTGTATGATCCCAGATTCGTGAAGTAATCTAGCTGTTGAACGGAAATCAAATTGCCTTCTTTGTGCGCTGGTCAAGATTCCCATGAACATTTTGTGTGCTGATTCATGATTTACAGTAAGTTGAAAATTTTGATCAACCTTTGAAACATTGCAATTAAGAGATGGTATCATAATCGAAGACAGCACTGCTATGATCTATAAGAATTAGCACATTGTACAATTCTACCAAATATTAGACTGCCTCTTATTGTACATGTCTGACATTGCTGTAGTGTGCCTTGAAAAAGAATGATGGAACCAAATAAATGTTTAAGACGTTTAATCGACCAGATATTTGAGTGCCTTATATACACTGTCGGCGTCTGTGGCCTAATGGATATGAACGCAGTTTCATAATCCAGATATACCAGGTTCGAAACCCGCTGCAGGCGGTTTGGTAGCAGATCGCTTTGTGTGGATTTTTAACAATGGTATAAGCGCCGTACCGTTCAGAAAGCAATGGCAAACTACTGAATGAAAAAATTGCCTACAAAAATTACAAACAGCCAATAAAAACTGG
Source organism: Oreohelix idahoensis (assembly GCA_024509875.1). NCBI lineage: Eukaryota > Metazoa > Mollusca > Gastropoda > Stylommatophora > Oreohelicidae > Oreohelix > Oreohelix idahoensis. The sequence goes on from JAMPIV010011233.1 coordinate 211,041, forward strand.
GGTTGATTGCCACGTCCTGTAAAGGATAAGCAACTAACTTATATACACTATCATGTCCTCGTTCGTGCAACAGAAAAGAAGAATAAAAGACTATAAAAATGAAGCAAAGAGTTATCAATAACCAACAAGAAGCCCAGACGCCTTCACCTGGAGTCTGAGGTTGAAAATGGTACTCCACTAGATCACGAGAAAAATACTTAAATAGCATATATACCCTTCGATCTCAACACCTCAAGCGGTAGCTTGTAATTCGAAGTGACTGTAAAGTACATTGTTGATAATTAAGTAGAATAAACTTTAGCTGGTCTCATTCGGTATCAACAGCCAACACTACAATCTGTGCAGAAACTATACGACTGCTACAATCCAATGGCTGTCTAATAAGAGTAAGTGCGATCTTTGTATCCTCTTGTCATCAGTTAAAAAACAAACAAACAAAACAAAAACAGAACAAAGTATAATTCCTCATTTTAGATCTTTACACACCTAAGCAATTCCTGACTATTGATAACTCAGTGAACAGCAAAGATACACGGCGATGCAACTTTGAAATGTGCAGTAATGAAGACAGAGATATCCTTTATATGTCAAAACACCTTTTTTTTTAAATAAAGTATCCCGTTCAACCCTTGATGGGTTATAATTAGGACATACGGTGTTCTAATTCTTCTTCTTCTTCTTTTTCTTCGTTCACCCTCAGATGTCAACTTGAATAAGTTCAAAGAAAGCAGTGGTCAGACTGAGGCTGTTGATATCTCCGTAGATTTTCTCCAGGAATGGTACTGGTGATAGCCATATGCGTTTTCTCTATTCCTCATATGTTGGGTACCTTTGAAGCAGATGTTCGGCAGTCATTTTATCTGTGCCACAGTCACACTCATCAGTAGTTCCTATCTTTAATTTGTTGAATAGATGGTATCTCAATCTGTTATGACCTGTGCAAAGTCTGAAGATTACCACTTGTTCACTTCTGCTGAGCTGGTAATACGGATCATTTTTTGTGTAGCCTGGATGCTCTTCTTCCCACTTGTGCCTGTACCTGCACTTGATAAAACTCTTGGACTCCTCATGTTATGTTTGTGTCAAGTTGAGGAAGCTTTCCCCCTTCCTTTGCCAATCTGTCAGCCTCTTCATTTCCAGGGATGTTGCGGTGAAAAGGGATCCACTGTATCACGACTCTTTTGTATTGCTGACATAGTCTGTGAAGTGTTACTCTTAGGTCATCCAGTTCAGCATTACTTTGACTTTTCAGCGTTGTAATCACTGACAGTGCATCTGAGAAGATAGCTACTGGTCTCTCTGAGCTTTCTTCTGTCATTAGAATTTCTGATGCAGTTTTTAAGGCCTCAGCCTCTGCTCTGAAGTTACTTGAAAATTTCCCTGTTGCAACTGCTATCTTTTTTGTGTGCCATTGCTTAAGCTCAGGAAGACTCCTCCACCCCCATCTTCTGTTGCATTAGTTGCTGATCCATCTGTCGTAATTTTTTTAAGATAGGTCAGAAGATATTTATGGTCCCGTCTGAGCAGAGGTGGTAGTATTAAAATATGTGAGAATAAAGGTGTAAGAAATAGATCTTCACGAGGAAATAGTGTAACAGGAAGATCAGTCTCTGGAGTGAGTAGTTTCTCTAGTCCAGCCTATCTATACGACTATATTTTAATCAGACGACCTTTCTCTCTCTATATTAAATATAAGTTACACTACACACGCCCACGCACACACAATTATGTGACAACAATACGCACGAACGTGAAAAAAACTATGAATAAGTGGGTATGGGTCTGACCGACACACTAAGTTAAGTTTTTGTTTAGTTAATTACCATTTAAACTTTACAACATCAAACATATATATCAAATATAATCATGTTTACAGACATAGGAAAATAACCCAATAAGTGCCCTCCCCCCTGTTGAGAAAAGATCCCAAAAGAAGTTAATAACCCAAAGGTCAAAGATTAACACTAGGGTATAGAGAATAAACAGTAAAGAAAGAACAATGTTCCTACTTAAGCTATCCAGTAAAATACTCAGGTTAGCGAAATAAAAAAAAAGAAGTGAGTACAATGATTATAACAAAGGAAAATATTTTTTTTCTCTCTCTCTCTCTCTCTCTCTCTCTCTCTCTCTCTCTCTCTGTCACTCACTCTGTCATCTGTGGCAACAAACAATCTTGCTTACCTAATAACTGGTGTAAGTATCCCTTCAATAATTACAATAGTATGTACCTATAGTGTCAGATGGGTTGCCCAATTCTGGCCCCAGACCAGCCTTGGTATCAAATAATAATTTCCAGGTGGTCGCCAAAGTTGATGGGTTAATTTTTCCTGGATGAGCCCTGTATCACCGCATATAGTTATTGAAGCAAAACGTTCTCGGGGGCGTTCACAGTTATAACAAAAGAGAAAAATAGTTCCTGTATTGTCTAGCCTCTGGGTGCTAATACAACTGTTACGTTATTTAAAAAAAACTGATGATGATAAATCATATCGGCTTTTCTCTGGGGTGAGTGCCGATTATGAAATAGTGTATACTCCTGGATAAAATTCACTTGGGTAAACGACTGTCAGAAGTCGGGAAAAATATTATGTATATTGCCACAGCGGGCTGATAAAATTGAATGAAAAAATCTGGGTATTTTTGTAAGTCCCGTTACTCAAATTTACAGTTTAAAAATGTTAGTGTCTCGCCCTGGCAATTCCTGTTCACACCGGTACGGGGACGAACGCCAAGGAAAACGACAACTATTATTCCTTCAGTAACTGAGGAAAAGACCACAATAGAAAACAGCTGGCCGCTGGGTTTTGATCAAGCACTGTAATAGGAAGACAACAAAACATTTCTAAAATGACAAATCCTAGGCTATCAAGCGTAAGGTATGATCTTTTATCCTCTCCGTTGTCACCTAATTAAATTAAAAGGCACACGGTATCTTAAGCCTGTACTATCACGCATCGCTTTAACGAGTACGGGTTTGGTAAAAGCATGCCGCCTTTCCCCCTCCGACCCGGTAAAACACTCAGCGCACAATGTCAGTTATAATTTAATTATGACTACGGCTCCCTTAACAACTATCGTTTTTACACATGATATTAAATGCTAGTCACTCTATAATTACACACAATGAAAATATAATGCGCATTCTATTCTGTCACTTCATCCGTCACTCCTAGCATTATTTAGTCAGCTAAACCGTATCTTCTGGTGAAAAAAAAAATTTGTTGATGGATTTTTCATTACTGAACTACTGGTAAGAAATATCTACGCGTTTGCTATTTCGCTAGTCTTAACGCTAGGGACTCACAGTGAATAAAATGGTAAAACTTTACACATTTAACACTTAAGCACAAATTATATTATTACCAGAAAAACAGAATAATCCCCACGAAGGCTATTAACACATTATTTCACATATGTTCTAGCGTACGCGTTCAGACTATCCAAAATTTCCTGAGAGACTTGATAACTGACTGGGAGAGAAGGCAGTATATATACTGATTTAGGCTAATATCTCTAAACGATGTGAAAATTCACACCTTGGGTGTATCAGAGAAAATCAACGAGCTTGGCTTCCGAGATAAATGCTTCTACGGTTCGCTCACTCGCGATGCCGAAACGACATCAGACGGCATCTCATGCGAACGGGCCTTCTTAGATTATCTCCCCCTGCCGTAGATCAAATACTTAAGTCCCCTGAAAATGTCGGATATCAAAGGTATTATTATCGCCCTTGAGTTGATAAAAAAATCAAACAGTTTAATTCTACGCGCGTCTGTCTAATTGCCGATAACTGGCAAATCAGCTCGCGTGAGAAACTCAGGTAAGCGAACGTGATTCGCTCCCCTGGTAAGACTGCCGGGTGTCACGCGTAGGGAGAGGGCAATGTCGACACAGGTCAACTGCTCTGGATAACAGTAAGAATATAGATTGATTTTCTTGCAATACTGTAATAGTGATGTTATTTGTTATGAAACCAAGAGGTTAACTGTCTGGAATCAAGGGTAATTAAATACCATGTAAGAATATCAGACAAGTTGTTCTCCCACGTGACTTTGTTCCACAACTAACATACACCACATGATGTTGACAATTCGACAATAAAGAGGACAGTAAACAAGAAAGGGAAGTAATCACAAAAAGAGAGCTCTGGACAGGCTTATGATATTTTATCAAATTGACTCAGACGTGTAGTAAGTAAAAAAACAATATGCTATATATTAAGGGAATCACATTTACAGAGGGTTATTTTACATCTGATGAAAAAGAAATATGGAAAATAATCACGTTTAAATCTGAAAAAAAGGAATCTAGGTCCCAGTGGAATGTCTTATTTTCTTCACTGACTAAGTCTGAGCGTTTGGTGGGTATGTGTGGTGATCGTCTTTCTCTTTATTATACTTATCGTAGTGTTCTTGTAGGATGTAGGCAGAGAGGACACTCTGCTGTGACTTCTTGATGAGAGCACGTGGTGGTGACTGATTGCCCTGTGTGGCACTAATGTCTTCAAGGATGTCTGGTTCACACTCAGGGGTGAAGATTCAGTCCCTGTCCCTTCTTGATTTTTGAGCTCAGCAAAATTGAGGGAGGGCGAAGCCAGGTCCTATGTTACTGACACTCTGCACTGGAGAACAAAGTAAGGGGACCATTAATCTCTTGTCTAAAGAGATTTTACATATATGAAGTTCCTCCCCGAAGACTTTTGGTCTCGGAGCATAGGCACACTTACCACTGAAGACTTTGACTGTCCAGTACACTGTATGTAAAAGATGTCTCAGTGACTATTGTCTAACAGGCTCTGTTCTAATCCTTCCAAGTCAAGTGTCTCTCCTCTACACATAATATGTATTACTATTTTCCACAATCAACAGTCTGTCTTGTAGTCTGGTGTATCTTTAGTTAATAATTAATTATCTTTCAGCAAGGAACAACAGCTTTCATAATGTATACTTATAACAGAGTTGTTTTCTAATAAGTCAAGCAATAATGCACAGTAATAAAAATACTATAAGCAAATAATATAAGAAAATTAATAATATGTTATACATGTACATAATGGATATGGAAGAAAACTAAATCCAAAAGCATAACATATGTTTCTTATCATAGTCAACCGCATACCTCTTCTGCAAATTACACTTGTATCATTAAGCAATAATTAAACAAATAATTTTTGGGAGATAACTCACCGCACAGGATCCCTTCAATATCACACAGTCCGAACTTGAATATTGGAATATATTCATAAGCACGTACTTGACTTTACACACAGTTGTGTAATATACACTTATATATGTGTATATTCTTTAAAAGTCTTATGTACTTAAACTTTAGTTTCGTCTGGTTTCACGGTGTTCATCAAGAGTAAAGGAACGTTAAATTTTCTCTGATAAATACAGTTTAAGGCCGGAAATAGGTGGTCGTCTATGAGTCACGGGTTAATTGAAGTCTCCAAGAAAAACATACCATTACCATCGCGTCTTCGTAAAAACCCTACCTGGCTTGAATCTAAATTGCCTGCTTAACGAAATTTAATACAAGAACTACACCTGGTCTAGCGTTCTCTGAGAAAAAAAAAGGGTGACTTATCTGGAAGACTAGAAAACAGTGACAGGATGGAATGAGTGGAGGATTTGGAAAGAGAAAGGATAGACTGCTCCATGACATCGGGTGCGAAAATTGGTAAACACTCATCAGTGCATGTAAAGAGGAAAGATAGGCGTGGCTTTAAAATATGAGTCAGACAGACAGCGAAGTTCGTGGTTTTCGCGTAGCAAAATTAAAACACTAAATGGGGAAGCGAAGGTGTTCGGATTTCTGAGGCTATATTTACGTTTCCACGTCACACCATCTGTGTATGCATGGATCCAGGTGTTGCTTGGGTAATGTTTCTCTATATGTTTTGTGGTTAGGACTCTCCTTTCTGTTTCATTTTGGCTGTTCTTTCTCTCAATACCAGTAGTATTGGTTGGACCCCTTCGAGGCGGGTGGTCCGGCACTCTCGCCGCCTGGCGGGACTCCACGGGACGAGCACCACAAAGCTTAAATTGTATTCGTGACATCTTCATTAGGCGAAGTACGTTGCACTGTTTCGTTGAGCATGTCGCCCAGTGCTTCCGATTTCAACAGACGTTTCTGTAGGGTTGCGTTCCTTAGCCCTTGACTGTCCCCAGCCTACCTGCAAGGCAGCAGGTGGTTCAAAATCAGAGTTTTCCTTCTCCTAGACGAACTGCCTTCCAAGGCTTACGAGCTTCATCTACCCGGGATTTAAATCATGCCTGGGGTTTGGGTTGGTGCTGGCCATAGCATGGTCCACTCGCCGGTGGGTACTGCGCCTACACCGTAAGGGGTCCCAAAACTACTCCCGAAAGACGACAAACAGTGAAGAATGAGGCAAGAAAGCATTTAACCCATGAAGTGGGGGTGGATTGGTGCAGACCAGAGCATGTACCACTCGCCGGTGGGTTCTGCATCTACACCTATAGGGTTCCACCTACTCCTCAGCCCATTTAGTCTGGCTCCTCTAATTTAAGAAAATAAAGTCAGATTTCCAATATCCAAATATAGTACCTTCTTCACCCCTCCACTCAGTCCAAATATAGTAAATCAAAACTAAATTTGTGTGCATGTTTTTGTGTGTGACCTCCCCTTTCCAAGAAACAAAGAAACAATAAAAAACAAACGAATAAAAAAAAACAAATAAACAAAAAATTTAAATGACGTCTCTCATAACTGCCCTGTTGTTAACAAGGTGAAAAGGGATGAGAAAGCCGGAGGGTGTCCGAGATTACATCAAATCCACCAATTATATGCCATCAGCCAAACAAGCACCCCATCAGATTACCCCTTTTCCTCAAACCAGTTTAGTTCTTGTTATATACCGTTTCACCATATTGTGCAATTCTCTAGGTCTATCTATTCTCAACACCTGTTCCACAGTTATGGATGAATTGCATGTCTGTAAATAATCTAATATAGTTTTCTCTGTTGTTCATACTTCCTACATTAAAAAAAAAAAACACCTTATGAAAAGAAGATCACGAATTTGCGTTTAGAGAAGTAAATTGTTAATTCCAACCTTTGACCTTCGGTGCTCACTTAGTTATGTCACAAATATCTACTTTATTACGACTTACAACGATCTCTGGCTATAGTTTTTAATTAAAGGTATACTGTTAATTGTTCCGATTTACAACACATGCAAGAATTTAGAAGCAATAGATTGTAGGCTCACTGGCCTGAGACTTGAAAATAATGGAAGCGAAGAATTTAGGTGTAGAAACACCCTTGTGGATAAAACACAGGCTGTTTTCACAGTGCTGGAAACGTGCCTGTAATGTACACACATTAAAAACTGTGATTGTTTCCATCTCCTTCTGACTGCACATAGACCGACATGACTATACACAGAAGACAGTCGAGTGGACCGTTGGTAGTATAATGCAAATTTATGACAGTAAAATTAATGTACAATAAATCAATACCCTTTAGCTTCCCAAGGAGTATAGGCCTTCAACAAACACATGCCAAGTCTTCCTGTCCCGTGCCATCCGCTCAAGTTCTTTCCATGTTTTCCTTATCATTTTCACCTCTGTATCCAGTTCTCTTTTCCATGTGTTTTTTTTGGTCTACCTCTGCCTCTCTTTCCCTGTGGATTCCAGAACAAGAACTGCCTTGTAATGCTATCAACAGGTTTCCTCAATGTGTGTCCTATCCATCGCCAGCGTCTTCTTCTCAACTCTTGTTCCACTGGCACTTGTCTGGTTCTTGTCATCAATTCCACATTTGTGACTTTTTAATACCATTTCAGTCCTATTCTACGCAAGCACCCGTTTATAAAAGTCTGTAGCTTTTTGGTTGTTGTTTTTGTTGTTCTCCATGTCTCAGAGCCATACAATAGGACTGACTTCACATTTGAGTTGAAGATTCTTATTTTTGTGTTGGACTTGATTTCTCTTGTTCTCCATATGTTTCCCAATGCAATGAAAGCTCCTCTTGCTTTTTGTATTCTTATTTTGATATCACTGTCTGTCCCTCCAACTTTGTCTATATTACTTCCAAGATATGTGTACGATTCTACATCTTTTAGTGGTGTTTCTTCAAGTTCAACCTTGTTATCATTTCTTACATTTGTTCTCATAATCTTTGTCTTTTCCCTGTGTATTTTCAGGACCACTTGTTGTGACCTCTCATCGAGAATTTTCATTTTCTCTTGCATCTGATTATGGTTATGGGACAGAAGAGCCAAGTCATCTGCAAAATCCAGATCATCAAGCTGTTTAGTCAGATTCCACTGGATTCCATTTCTGTTGTGTAATGTCGATGTTTTCATAACCCAATCTACTGCTAGTAAGAAAAGAAATGGAGACAAGAGGCATCCCTGTCTCACTCCCGTTCTAATCCTACACGGTTCTGTAAGTTGTCCTTCATGAAGAACTCTGCATGTCATATCTTCATAGATCTTCTTTATTAAGTTAACGATCTTCATGGGAACTCCATAATGCCTCATCAATTTCCAAAGCAATTCTCTGTCTACACAGTCAAATGCCTTTTCATAATCCACGAATCCAATGTATAGCGGTGAATTCCATTCCAGACTTTGTTCAACTATTAATCTCAATGTGGCTATCTGGTCTGTACATGATCTATTTTGTCGAAAACCTGCTTGTTCATCTCTCAGTTGCTTGTCTATGGACTCTTTTAATCTCTCCTGGATGATTCTGTTTAATACTTTTGCTGGCAGTGATAGTAACATTATTCCTCAATAATTTGTGCACTCTTGTAAATTTCCCTTCTTAGGCAACTTGACCAGATAACCTTCCTTCCATTCTGCTGGTATTTCCTCTCTCTCTCAGACTTTGCCAAGTAATTTGTATAATATCTCTGTAGAGGTATCAATATCTGTTTTGATGGCCTCTGCTGGAATGCAATCTGGACCAGCTGCTTTTCCATCTTTCAGAAGCTTTATGGCTTTCTTTATTTCTTCTCTACTTGGTCGTTCACAGCTGATTTGTAGCTACTCTTCTGCTGGCTGGATGTCTGGGGGATTAGTTGGAGATGGTCAATTGAGAAGTTCCTCAAAATGTTCTGTCCATCTCTTCATTTGTTCTTGTATATTACTAAGCAATTTTCAATTCTTATCTTTTATGAGGCCATTTGCTTGCTTATATTTCCCTGTTAGCTTCTTTGTGTTGTTGTACAGGTCCCTCATATTTCCTTTGGCTGCAGCTTTCTCTGCTTCCCTTGCCAACTCCTCAATATACTTCCTCTTGTCTCTTTTGATGTAACTTCTTACTTCTTTGTTTGCTTCTATGTACACTTCATGAGCCTTGGCTTTGCTTCTGTTTAAATCTGCTTTCTTGTTTTTCCTGTCTTCTATCTTACTAATGGTTTCTGTTGTTATCCATGCTTTGTGCTGATGTTTTCTTTTTCTCAGTACTTCTTCACATGTCTCGTTCCATATATTTTTCACTTGTTGCCAGTGGTCTTCCGTATCGGTTTCATCTTCCAGCTGTTGGAGTACTTGGTATTTGTTGGATACTGTGATAGAAAATTTTTCTCTTATTTCCTGATTTCTTAGATATCCCACATTATACTGTTGTCTATAGCTATATGCTGTTGTAAATTTCTTGAGTTTTAATTTTGTTTTAGCCAACAGAAGATGGTGGTCTGATACAACATCTGCTCCTCTACATACTTTCACATCATGCAATGATGACCTAAACTTCTTGCTTATGCATATGTGATATTTCTGATTCTCAGTTCTGTGGTCTGGTGATATCCATGTTGCTTTATGTATTCTCTTATGTGGAAATATGCTTCCTCCTATACCTAGTTGATTTGAAGCACAGAAGTTTGCTAATAGTTCCCCATTCTCGTTCATCATACCTAATCCATGCTTTCCCTTGAATTCTTCAAAGCCAGTGTTATCTGTTCCTATTTTCGCATTTAGGTCCCCCATCAAAATTGCGATGTTCTTTCTTTTCTTATTGTCAAAGACACTTTGTAGTCTGGTGTAAAAGTCTTTTTTCACAGATTCTTCTTTATCGTTTGTTGGTGCATAACACTGAATGATGTTTATATTTACTTTCTTTTTGGCTGATTTAAACCTTGCTGTTATAATTCGGGGTCCCATTGCTTCCCATTCTATAAGTGCCTTCTGTGCTTCCTTGGACAGCATTAGAGCCGCCCCTTCACTGTGGTGGGCTCTTTCCTCCTCATGTCCTGAGGACAACACCATTTCTCCTGTGATCAATCTCCTTTTCTCTATGCCTTTCCACCGTGTCTTGCAGAGACCCAGGATATCAATCCTGTAATTTGTCATTTCTGCTGCTACCTGTGCAGTTTTTCCTTGTTCACGCAGAGTGCGAACATTCCAGGTGCCAATCCTGGAGATTTTCCTAGACGAAAAAAGGTTAGTCGGCAACCCAGACTCCTATCGGCTTTCTCTAGGTTGCTTCATGCGCCTCCTTTCCAGAGGACCTTCTTCTGTCTTGAGCGGCTGAGTTGATTTATATTCTTTATTTGACTTGTCCATGTTTGTTAAGTTTTTGTCGTAAAAAGTTTTTTACGGGATGAGGTAACCAGCCCCATGCCCAACCTTCCCTAGGCTTTTTACGACATGCCTGGTAGGGTACAGTGTTACTATTCTTTGCTCCCCTTTCGGGCCCCGGTAACACATGGGTGAACATTAATGTACACTGAACTTTAAATTATCCAAGGGAGAAGATCTGAAGACCGATGGAGGTTGTCCGTGTGCAATGACGATAGTCCTTAAAACCAAACCAAACATATATTACCCAGATTTCTAGTCTTGACCAAGTGAAGTAAACAACAAATGCTACATTACAATTTTTTTTTTAATGGCGAATCACAATCAGACTCACATAAACATTTATGTAAAATATTTTCTAATTACATTTTTGATGTGCTTCTCTTTGTTTGGGTATATATTTTTCTAACTTTAATTCTATTGACTGTATTTACCGTTTTAGAATTGACACTGCAGCTTTACGTTCTGGTTGACCCATTTGCGTGTTTCTTTATCTTTCACTGTCTCTGAAAAAAAAAAAAACAACAACAACAACCAAACACACACCACAAGCCCTGTTTTTAGTGAATGCATTTACTTTATGTTTTTTTGCTCATGTTCGGTCCGTACCCCCAATGTTACTATCAATTAGGTATCTGTGGTTACTATCATTTGTATATTTGCTGTTACTATCATTTAGGTATTTGTGGTTACTATCATTTATATCTTTGCTTTTACTATTGTCGCAGTATAATAACTACACCTTCATGACATTATCATCTAGACTTAGCTCGTATTGAACTGCGAGAGGTCACACAATCAGAACACTTGTAGACGCCATTCACAAAGTGTAACACAAAGGCGTGCGGACAATCTCCCTTTTAATAATAACACTGCTACACGTGCGAATTCAATAACAACAGCAGTAACCATCTGGCCTGGCTCAGCAAGTCCTACTAACATTGGAATATAAAACAATGCTGCGCAAAACCCCGCAACAATAAAGAGAGCACGATCAAATATAATACGGCTTCTTTAGCCGGCATACCGACATCTTTTTCTTGCTGTTCACTAATCTCGATGCACCATTTGCACAGCTTCCGAACGCATGATCATTTTTTATGCAGTTCAGCTGATATACACTATTTTATGCACACTTATATTAAAGCTCAGGTGCGCAAAGAAACATAATGTATTGTTATGCAGCAACTATCATTTATGTATTTGCTGTTACTATCATTTATGTAGTTGTTGTTACTATCATTTATGTATTTGCTGTTACTATCATTTATGTAGTTGCTGTTGCTATCATTTATGTAGTTGCTGTTACTATCATTTATGTAGTTGCTGTTACTATCATTTATGTAGTTGCTGTTACTATCATTTATGTATTTGCTGTTGATATCATTTATGTAGTTGCTGTTACTATCATTTATGTATTTGCTGTTGCTATCATTTATGTAGTTGTTGTTACTATCATTTATGTAGTTGTTGTTACTATCATGTATGTAGTTGTTGTTACTATCATTTATGTAGTTGTTGTTGCTATCATTTATGTAGTTGCTTTTACTATTATTTATGTAGTTGCTGTTACTATCATTTATGTATTTGCTGTTACTATCATTTATGTAGTTGCTGTTACTATCATTTATGTAGTTGCTGTTGCTATCATTTATGTAGTTGCTGTTACTATCATTTATGTATTTGCTGTTGCTATCATTTATGTAGTTGTTGTTACTATCATTTATGTAGTTGTTGTTACTATCATTTATGTAGTTGTTGTTGCTATCATTTATGTAGTTGCTTTTCCTATTATTTATGTAGTTGCTGTTACTATCATTTATGTATTTGCTGTTACTATCATTTATGTAGTTGCTGTTACTATCATTTATGTATTTGCTGTTGCTATCATTTATGTAGTTGCTGTTACTATCATTTATGTATTTGCTGTTGCTATCATTTATGTAGTTGTTGTTACTATCATTTATGTAGTTGTTGTTACTATCATTTATGTAGTTGTTGTTGCTATCATTTATGTAGTTGTTGTTGCTATCATTTATGTAGTTGCTTTTACTATTATTTATGTAGTTGTTGTTACTTTCATTTATGTAAATGTTGTTACTATCATTTATGTTGTTGCTGTTACTTTCATTTATGTAGTCGTTGTTACTATCATTTATATAGTTGTTGTTACTATTATTTATGTAGTTGTTGTTACTATCATTTATGTAGTTGTTGTTACTATCATTTACGTAGTTGTTGTTACTATCATTTATGTCGTTGTTGTTACTATCATTTATATAGTTTCTATTACTATCATTTATATAGTTTCTGTTACTGTCATTTATATAGTTGTTGTTACTATCATTTATGTAGTTGTTGTTACTATCATTTATGTAGTTGTTGTTACTATCATTTATGTTGTTGCTGTTACTTTCATTTATGTAGTTGTTGTTACTATCATTTATATAGTTGTTGTTACTATCATTTATGTTGTTGCTGTTACTTGTTCTGGAACCCCCAGGGCAAGAGAGGCAGAGGAAGACCAAGAAGTACATGGAGAAGAGAGTTGGAAACAGAGGTGAAAATGATGAGGAGAACATGGAAAGAACTTGAGATGATGGCACGGGACAGGAGGACTTGGCATGTGTTTGTTGAAGGCCTATGCTCCTTTGGGAGTGGAGGGTTATGAATGAATGTTACTATCATTTATGTAGTTGTTGTTACTATCATTTATGTAGTTGTTGTTACTATCATTTATGTAGTTGCTGTTACTATCATTTATGTTGTTGTTGTTACTATCATTTATGTAGTTGTTGTTACTATCATTTATATAGTTGTTGTTACCATCATTTATGTTGTTGCTGTTACTTTCATTTATGTAGTTGTTGTAACTATCATTTATATAGTTGTTGTTACTACCATTTATGTAGTTGTTGTTACTATCATTTATGTAGTTGTTGTTACTAACATTTATATAGTTGCTGTTACTATCATTTATATAGTTGCTGTTACTATCATTTATGTAGTTGTTGTAACTATCATTTATATAGTTGTTGTTACTACCATTTATGTAGTTGTTGTTACTATCATTTATGTAGTTGTTGTAACTATCATTTATATAGTTGTTGTTACTACCATTTATGTAGTTGTTGTTACTATCATTTATATAGTTGTTGTTACCATCATTTATGTAGTTGTCGTTACTATCATTTATGTAGTTGTTGTTACTATCATTTATATTGTTGATGTTACTATCATTTATGTAGTTGTTGTTACTAACATTTATATAGTTGCTGTTACTAATATTTATATAGCTGCTGTTACTATCATTTACGTAGTTGCTGTTACTAACATTTATGTATTGGCTGCTACTATCATTTATGTGCACATTATTAACTTCTTGAACTAAGGGCTATGAATGTTAAAACAGTAATTAATCTTTCACCTTCGGGATAAATTCTGCATAACTAAACTTGTCCCGATTAATTAATTTCTGTCACGTCTGTGACACGTAATAAATGTTAGTTGTTAATGAAAATTTTATATTTTAATGTTAACATCACAAATGACAAGCTTGTCAATGATAGAACCAATAAGAAGTTTATTGTTGTAGACGGCTGCAACTGATGAACCACTGATGAGGTCGCCGTGGTCATAAAATAGTTCCGTGATATCCTCTGAGACAACTTTCCCATCTTTCAAAGGTAACTTCAGCACCTGTAAGATGATGAGGAAGAAGAATTAGTCATTCTTGCAAGGGGAAAGGGAAGGGGGGGGGGGGGGAATTGTCGTATTATAAATAGAGCAAAAACAAACAACAACAACATTTATCCGAAGCATTATTGGTTAAAGTAAATGCAGAAAAATAGTTGCGCAGATTTGGAATACAATGCAAAAATATAGCACTTTCTTTCGTAGAAAAAACATATCATTATGGAAAGAAAGATTTGTTTATATTTTTGACATAAAAGTATGGTAATGCAAACAATATTTATTATTAAAGGACGAGAGGACGAGTATTCGCGGCTTGTCATTTAAACAAAAATAAAATAAATGTTGCCTCCGCGTCCTATTCAGCTTAGACACAGTGTACATCAGTTATATTCGGGAGCATGCCCAAGTATAAAAGACCTTGTGGTCTGGTAATTCTAGATCTCGGAGCCCGTATATCTAAAGTAAGTGTTCGTTTCATTTTGTCCCAATTTTTTACTGTTACTTCTCAAGTCATGAGTCGAGTAGTCTGGTAGCAGCACATTCCTGGCCGTGCTAGAGTAACTAATCAGGCTGTCTCTTTGAGCGTCCTCTAGTTCCGTCTGTTATAGATGGTGTCCAGCGTGGAATTCTGGCAACTGGCATCAAAAACCCAATAGATTGGGTGAATAATATATCCAGACTTTGATGCACAGAAAGGCCGAAGTATGTACTGCAACAGTGTAAAATGCAGTCGTCCCACAGTGAATTTATATTCTTAACTATTTACACTTGAGGAACGTTCCTATGATTTGGGGCGCAAAGCATTAGCACTGAAGTTTTACTCTTTTTTTATGTTACAAGATACTTCTAGTAACTTTGGCATGTCCTAAACTGGAATCCTTATTACTACTCATATTCTTGCTGTCCGTGATATCCTGACAAAGGTAAGAAATGCAGTGCAGAAAACGCGATAGGTTTTAACGTTGAAATTTGCCCACGCAAAAATGTAACCTCGTGGGGTTCTCTTGGGTGAAACCCAATCACAATTAATTTTAGGTCATATTCCAATTTTAAACCAACCATAAGTAAGGCGTTTGATTTGAGCAAACTCCCCTCAACCCTTCAACATGAACGTCAGGGTACGACCATATAAGATAATGCCACTTCCGTGTTACATTTACCTGGAGCGTTATATTATACGATCTGCTCTAATTATTAAATCTGATAAATCTTATCCAAAGTTGCAGTCTCTGCTTAATACAACAAGACATCTTGCTTAAGATTGTTAAGAGGCCTCCCGGAAATCACTACATGGTATGTCCTGTCCTAATTTAATAAATACAATTGTTATAATCCAAACAACCTGAAGTTTGGGCCGTATCTTTGCGTGTCGCTCCCCGCGTCATCTCTTAGATGACCATATGTTTTACTACTATCAGACTCATTCACTGGATCAACGGAAGTACTTATGCAATGTTATGGGGTGCTAGACAACATAATACATCAATGGCTGGCGTCTTGAGCAAATAAGTCACAATGGCATTGTCTCGCGCTTTCGCTAAGTGCCGACATGTCATAAAGAAAAGATAAACAGATCAGGAATGTGACAAGCATAAAATAGCGTGGGTGTCGATGTGTATCAAACGGGGATAGAATAAAATCGATAGGCAAAGGCGTAAAAGTAAGATAATTACTGCACGAAAAATAAAAAAGTAATGGGACAGTGCCGAGAAGCAAAGATGGTCACAGAAAAATTAACGACTGAACTATAACTGTCGTCACACGCACAGACACACACACACACATATATAACATTACCGCGGTTTAAAACAAAATAGAGAGAACCGACCCTTTAAACTTTAACAAAATCTGAAAACTCCAAGCGAAGGAAAATGTATAACGTCAAATATGGGAAAACAACCCAACCTTTAAGAGTTAATCAATAAAAGAAAGATGCGATATGAAGGTAAGTGTTACGACCCAACTCCGTGATCATACGCCAAAAAGCGCCGTGATCTTGGCTGCGTTGTCTAGAGTTTACATATACTACTACAATGCTGACGTCACATCGACAGTACATCTCACACTGATAGTAAAATTAAATCAACTCTATGTTTCCAGTCTCCAAGACAATTTAATATTGTCGCAGGTGTTGTCTCCCCTACTCTGTAGTAGTGGTCCATCAATGGCCAACTTTGAGTAAAAGGATTAAGATTTTCAAAGTTATCTACCTTCGATCAAGATTACTCTTGGCAGATATATAAATAGAAGAAAAACCCAATATAACAAAGCTCCCAACAGAGAACACACGATCAACAACAATATGTATTCTAACCTCAGACACTCCTTGGCTGTAAGTAAAAAGACACCCCCCCCCCTCCCCAAAGGACAAAAATTAAGTGACATCAATAAAAAAGTTATCAGAACTGGTAATCTAGGACATCAATGTAAGCAAACAAACAATGCAGCGAGGTGACACAACAATATATGAATCAAAAAGGAAAGCTGCGAACTGAACGTAAGTAAACAAACAACAAAATGAGGGGACACCACACACACACACACAAAAACAAACAACATATTAATTAAAAATTGAAAGGTATGACAAAAAGGCAAGTACATATGGCCACGGCTGACTGTTCATACTTTGAAGTGTGCAAGATAGGCGCAATAATTTGTTTCCGATTCAGTGCATTTTTTGTTTGTCCTGGTGATCTACGAGAGTATGTTTCTGTAAGATCCGTAACACTTCGATCTACGAGAGTATGTTTCTGTAAGATCCGTAACACTTTGATCTACTTTCTCTTTTATTGTCCTTCATATTTCTGATCCGTTCTATTTTTAGATGAAACACAGGGGCTGCTGGTTGATCAATAGTCGTCATAGCAACAGGTTTTGTTCCGTGTGGTTACCGGGGTTTTTTAATGAGACAAAGAAATAATAGGTCTTCTTCTTCTTCTTCGTACACTCTCAGACGTCCACTTGAATGTTCTCAAAGAAAGCAGTAGTCAGTTTGAGGCTATTTGAATCCCCGTAAAGCTTTTCCACGAAAGGAGCTGGCGTCGGCCATATGCACTTTCTCTGTACCACATATAAGGGGCAACTTTGAAGCAGATGTTCAGCAGTCATTTTATCAGTGCCACAGTTACACTGATCGGTAGTTAATAATAAGTCTAAGCTTCCTCAGGCATGTCGTGCAAGGCGACTAAAATAAGATTGTGCATGGTGGAAAGGGGGCGGGGGGGCGCCTGACAACCTTATTATATGAACAGAAACCACCGCTGCAAAAGCATGTGAATGCTTGGGGCAGTCTTATTGCAAGTGGGGGAAGGGGGGCAGCTGTAATGGTTGCTTCATGCCCCATATGAAGTGGATTGGAAAATGGGACCCAAAGACGCAACAATAGAGAATGCAGTCAGCGACCCATAGCTTGACTGCTTGCGTCAGGGTCAGCGAACAAGAGCTGACCAAGACCCTACTCCACCTCCAAGCGGTGGTCCTGGAAACAGGCTGCATCACTGCAGTCTGGCTGAGTGAGTAGGGATCGAAGAGGGAAGGCTAACCCGGTCCCAAAAAATGCCGTGCGGAAGTCGGATGTGTCGGCCGAAAGGCACAAATATCGCAGCTTCGCTGTAAACGGGCACAACGCAACCAACGTCCTTTTCAGGACGAACGAGGAAGAAAGAAGAAGAAGGATTGGAAAATGATGACGATGAAATGCGTTTTCTACATCAAATTAATATTAGACAAACATAAAGGTATGTTTTCAGGCACTCGTAAGAAATAAAGAAGTAGAACACTTGGACAACAGAAAAACAACAGACGTGAGTGGCTTACCCAGGGTTCGAACCCCGTACCTTCCGTACGACAACTCCGCCTAGCTATCAAGCGAATCACACTGACCCCACGGCCAGCTAGGCATCCCCAAAAAAAGATGCTTTACTGGCTATTTATCAGTAAGAAACACAAGATAACACCGGAAGTATACAGTGGGCAACTCAGCCCCTTAATGACGCAATCACTTCTGTTGTTCCTCTATTAACAGTATGTGTCAGTCCAAACAAGACAAAGACCTTGATACTGGGTCCAGTAAATAGTAGAAGACTAAAGGACAATAGTATAGAACAGTGGGTAGGTTTCTGGTATTGTATGAACATAAATAACACATAAGGAAGGGAAACCCGAGGCCTGTAAACAGTAAATTAATATTAGACAAACATAAAGGTATGTTTTCAGGCACTCGTAAGAAATAAAGAAGTAGAACACTTGGACAACAGAAAAACAACAGACGTGAGTGGCTTACCCAGGGTTCGAACCCCGTACCTTCCGTACGACAACTCCGCCTAGCTATCAAGCGAATCACACTGACCCCACGGCCAGCTAGGCATCCCCAAAAAAAGATGCCTAGCTGGCCGTGGGGTCAGTGTGATTCGCTTGATAGCTAGGCGGAGTTGTCGTACGGAAGGTACGGGGTTCGAACCCTGGGTAAGCCACTCACGTCTGTTGTTTTTCTGTTGTCCAAGTGTTCTACTTCTTTATTTCTTACGAGTGCCTGAAAACATACCTTTATGTTTGTCTAATATTAATTTACTGTTTACAGGCCTCGGGTTTCCCTTCCTTATGTGTTATTTGTTTTCTACATCAGCTTATCCTTACTTCTCAGTGTAATCTGTCACATCTGTAACTGTCAGTTGCATTTGTGATACATCTATGGGTTTTCTAAGCCATGATTGCAAATATCAGTTGGATCTTGAGGGATTGCATCATTGAAAGACGAATGATGAAGATGGTAACGATATCGATGGCGGCACATTTAAATATTTCACATTTTTGTTAACTAATAATAATAATAATAATAGCCCCTTCAGTCATAACTGACTATGGGAATGCGCCCCTGAGGTGACAGCCCTCAGCTGCTTATTTTCCTGGTGCTCCTTTCGACGTTTGCTCCTCACCTCTGCTTCTTGTGTGAGCCTCTCTTCGCCCAATCTGAGGTGGCGCCGTAAATAGCATCGCCACTTAGTGCGATCGGCAGCTTCATCCTCCCATGTTGCTGGATCCATGTCCAGTGCCCTCATATCTCTCTTGCACACATCTTTGAACCTCAGCTGTGGTCGCCCAACTGTTCTCTTGCCATCTGCTAATTGTCCGTAGAAGATATCTTTTGGGATGCGACCATCATCCATGCGGCGAACATGGCCAAGCCAGCGAAGTCTGCGCTGTCTAAGAAGCGTATACATACTTTGAAGGCCAGCACGTGACAACACCTCGACATTTGTCACTTTATCTTTCCACGAGATGCCGAGGATGCGGCGTAGACACCGCAAATGGAAGGTATTGAGCCTTCTTTCTTGCTTAGCATAGGTCGTCCAGGTCTCGCTGCCATATAGGAGTGTGCTGGTGACGCAGGCATTATATACCGCAGCTTTGGTCTTCATTGTGAGTTTAGAGTTTCCCCAAACACGCGATGTGAGGCGGGCAAAGGTAGCTGCAGCTTTGCCAATGCGGCTGTCGATTTCTGTATCCAGTGAGAGTTTGTCATTGATGGTAGACCCTAGGTATGTGAAGTGGTGCACCACTGCCAATTCATAGTTATCGATAGTGATAACTGGTGCAGCACCCACATCCTGACTCAGCACATTCGTTTTCTTTAGACTTATTGTGAGGCCAAAGTCCTTGCATGCTTTAGTGAAGCGATTCATCAAGCTCTGAAGCTCCTGTTGGCTTTGAGTGACGACTGCAGCATCGTCAGCGAACAACAAGTCTCTTATAGTGACCCTTCTGATTTTTGTTTTTGCCTTCAGCCTTGAAAGATTAAACAGACGGCCATCTGACCTAGTGTGAAGGCATATTCCTTCAGTTGCATCTCTGAATGCATGTTTCAAGAGTAAGGCAAAGAAGATTCCGAAGAGGGTCGGAGCCAGAACACAGCCTTGTTTAACGCCACTTCGTATATCAAAGGGCTGTGACGTGCTTCCAGCATATTGGACTGTTCCCTTCATGCCGTCATGGAATGACTTTATCATTTCCAGCATTTTAGAAGGGCAGCCTATTTTCAGGAGGATTTTAAAGAGTCCATCCCTACTAACCAGGTCGAATGCTTTTGTGAGGTCTATAAAGGCGATATATAATGGTCTTTTCTGCTCTCTTGATTTTTCCTGAAGCTGGCGGAGAGAGAAGATCATGTCTGTTGTTGATCTGCCAGCTCGGAATCCACACTGTGACTCTGGATATATGCGCTCAGCTAACTTGTGTAGTCGCATTAAGATGACTTTGGCAAAAACCTTACCAACAATACTAAGAAGAGAGATGCCTCTGTAGTTATTGCAATCACTTCTGTCTCCTTTATTTTTATACAGTGTTACAATCTTGGCATCTCGCATGTCTTGAGGAATAGTTGTCTCTTCCCAGCACTGGCACAGCATCCTATGCAGGGGATGTAATAGCGTGCACTTACAGCATTTGATTAAATCAGGAGGAATTCCATCACTGCCTGGTGCTTTGCCAGAGGCCAAGCTATCAATGGCCTTGCTGAGTTCCTCTAATGTTGGTTCGGCATCCAGCTCCTCCATAGTTGGCAGACTGTTGACACCATCAAGGGCTGCAGGCGTAACGGTATTGTCTCTAGCGTAAAGCTCAGAGTAGTGCTCGACCCACCTCTCCATCTGCTTACCCTTATCGGTTAGCTTCTCTCCGCTGATGGTTTTTAGCGGTGCCGTCTTACTTTTATGGGGGCCAAGTGCTTTCTTTATACCGTCATACATTTGTCTAATGTTGCCTGTTTGCGCTGCGATCTGGATGCTCTCACTGAGCTGGAGCCAGTAGTCATTTGCACAGCGTCGAGCAGTTTGTTGAACTTTGCTTCTCGTAGCCCTCAGGATCTGTAGGGTTCTGGCACTCGGTGAACGTTTGTATTCATTCATAGCACTGCGCTTAGCTTCAATGACAGGTGCCATCACATCTGATGAAGCATCAAACCAGTCATTTGACTTTGCTGTTTTCTTACCAAAGGTGGCAAGTGCAGTACTTTGAATGGTGTTCCGTAGATGCTCCCAGTTCTCTGTAATAGTATCACCATGCTGAGGGCTACTGAGCACTTTCTCGAAGGTCGCAGTGAATTGAGCGATCATGAAAGGGTCTGACATCTTGCTGGTATCAATGCGTGGTTTCCCTTCATGTCTGACACGATAGAGTTTTCTTGGTTGTGCTCTGATTTTGCAGCAAACCAAGGAGTGATCTGTATCACAGTATGCACTACGGTACGAGCGCGTGGAGAGCACAGACCTGAGGAGTGGCCTTCTGACGAGAATCAGGTCAAGTTGGTGCCAGTGCTTGGATCGTGGGTGTCTCCATGACACCTTATGCTGGGGTTTTGTCTGAAAGTAGGTGTTGGTCACGCAAAGGTCATGGTGGACGCACAACTCTAAGAGCCGTTGTCCATTTTCATTCATCTTGCCAATACCAAACCTGCCCAGACACGAAGGCCATGAAACATTATCGGCACCCACTCTAGCGTTAAAGTCACCAAGGAGAACAAGCTGTTCTTGCCTAGGTATGCTTTTGATAATTGCTGTTAGATTCTCGTAGAACTCATCTTTAGCTTCTGAGGCAGAGTACAGAGTAGGAGCATACACACTGACAAGGGTGATGGGACCTGTGCTAGTTTGCAGGCGGAGCGTTAACAGGCGTTCTGATCCATTCTCACCTGGTTCAACCATTTTAGTTAGCTATTTTTTTACCGCAAAACCTACTCCGTGTTCTCTAGCTTTATTAAGATCTTTCCCTTGCCAATAAAATGTGTAGTCCTTCTCGCTCACCGTTCCAGAGCCCGCCAGGCGCGTTTCCTGAAGTGCAGCTATATCCACCTGAAGTCGTTTAAGCTCATCATTAATTATGGCTGTCTTCCTTACATCGTTTACATCCTGTAGGTTTTCGGATAGTCCAGTCAACATAGTCCGGACGTTCCAGCATCCCAATCTGAGAGTTTGCTTATTTCTATTTTTTCGATAATTGCTTGGTGCAAAATTTTCTGTCCACAGTTCGGGTTTGACCCTAATCCCCATGCACCCAATGGGGAAAGCAGACAGTGGCGGGACAACACCTTATTGACTGGGGGCTGCCCAGCTTGAAGCGGGCGGTAGCTGTCCAGTGAGATCCTAGAACCTCTCCCACTGTCGGAAGTAGCCCCTGGCGCCATGCCCTACGTCAATTGGGCAAAATGCTTATAACCGGTAACTGCTACTTCCCGTGTTTTGCCGACACCTATAGGGTGAAGCTGGAGTGTCCTCTCCAGTGCGCGAGCTTGGGCACAGTTATATGGAGATCAAGCTGTTGCCCATGCAGCATGTTCCCCCTCTCCACACAGCCGGTAGATCCAAAGGAACGGCAGTAGCCGATACAGTTTGGTACCAGCCATGTCGCAGGAGTTGCCAGAATAATGTCGACTAAAGCATTTGAAATCACCCAGTTTGTGATTTTATTAATTTTAATTTCATATTTTGTTTTTAGTTAGATGTTACTTCGTTCTTCGTCATCATATTCCTTTGTGTTTCTTACTCGGCATAAAACAACCATTGTAGCTGACCCCACTGCCGGAAGCCGGCGCCAAACATTCACGTGCTCTTACGAACACCACGTCTGTAGTAATTTGTTTTACAGGATGAGGTTGCCAACTCCGCGCATAACCTCATAGTTGTCGTCTTGAACAGTGCCGTCTTAAGGCATGGACACACTGGGCAGTGCCCAGAGGCCCCACGATTCTAGGGGCCCCATGCTGGGATGCTGCCATATTGTTCATAAGACATCTCTTGGCAGAGTGGATAATTACTCGATCTCTCCCTGGAAACGCCTGGGATTCAAATCAAACATGACGTGGGTAAGTTGACGAAATTTTTGTTCAAAGTACCATTAAATTATAAATCTATAGGTTTCATTTTGTTGACCGTTTACATTTTTATTCCTGTGGGTGGGTAGGACTGGTAGGGGCCCAGTGCATTGTTGTGCCCAGGGCCTACAATGCTGTTAAGATGGCCCTGGTCTTGAACCTGAGGGTGTAGTAGGCCTTTTCTTGGTTTTTCTCTTCAGAGACACCCCTAGAACTACACTAGTCCTTCGTCAGGGAACCTTTCAACTGATGATGCTATGGACCCCTGAAGGAAAACGAAAGAGAGGCCGACCAAAAACAACTTGGCGGAGGACTGGGGAGGCTGAAATGCAAAGAATGAACCAGAGTTGGGGCACTGTACGAAGGATGGCCACCGACCGAGCAAAGTGGAATCAATTTGTTGTTGCCCTACAAGACGCCACCAGGCGTGATGGCCACTGACTGCTTTGACGGTTGGCGGCTAAGGATCAAAGAAGAAGAAGATAGAAGAAAGAATGCTTTGGTTGAGTGTTACTTAGGATGTTGTGTTTTTTTTACATGTTTCCTACTTTCTTTTGTGTAACACGCTCCTTTTAACCATTTACCATATACATGGAACTGTTGGTTATATCAGGACTTTTTTTTCACTTTGTGTGTGTGGTAAAGTGGGATGTTATAAATATTTATAGGGGACTTAGTGTACTGACTGAGATCAGCTGTGAAGGTATCTGTATCTAATAGGTGTAGTGTTTTACAGATAACCTTACTTGCTACCACATTATAACTCAGTCAGAATTATTCTGGAATATTGTGATGACTACGTTAAATGTCTAGGGTATGTATATGATGAAGTGTAAGTCACAACAACAACAGACAGATAAACAATTTAATTTATTCCACCACACTTGACAACACTGTGACACTCACACACATTTAACACTCTATAAGACTATCTTAAATGAGGCACTGGTAAATTTTCAAATATAAATATGTATTAATTACTTTTACTAATATATGTGTCCTGATTCAAATACAAAGTGAACCAGGAATCACAATCAATTGTAATTACAATTTATATGTACAGAATTTATCAATATGAACCTAGTAGTAACATATTTTATTAATATTATCCTATGTGTGTCAGTTGTGTAGTAGTAATATGAGGTAATACTGGTTTTGTTTTTTCAAGCTATGTTGTTATTTGTCATCATGACTTCAAGTGTTTGTTTATCTTGGAAATAATATGGGGGAAAAGTTCACAGATTCCTATCAATTTAAACACTGTATTTTCCCTCTGTTTTATTATAAAGTCAGATTTTGAGGGGGGCATAATGTTGAGCTCCTCTGGCCACAGACGCTTATCTTTCGTGATGGCGGCAGGAAAAGACTCCTCTGCTCGATAGCCTCCCTGTGTTCTGGAGACACCTCACTGGTCACTATCTGGACCCAGGAGTATGCTGTCAGCCTCTAGGTTCAGCAAAGCTCAGACCAGGTGCTGTTCAATAACTTTAGGACCACGGTCCCTGAAACAAGAAGGTTGTACCTCCTATTTCAGAACTAATTTATAATAAATTTCCAGACTGAACACAATACATAACAAACACTGAGTTCAGAGCGGTAGGCCAACTGCTATCTTCATCTGAAACAATTTTCACCAGTATACTCCTCCCTAATGGTTACTACGCCTCTGCAATTCCAGCATTATTTCTTTCTAGTCAATAAAATAGGTGTCAGTGTACTGTTTGGCAATTCCATGTAGTTTTACTTTCCTCCGACACCTTCTGTTCAGGTTGGAGCACTATATAGGCTTTACCTCATGTTCGCTACTGAACCACACATATATATAGACATAAATTATCAATTTACATTCAATTTTCATTAAAAAGATATCAAATATTTCAAGCTTACCACAATTCATGGAATAATACACAGTTACGTTGACTGGCAATGAATATAGCACAATTTCGATCTGCCGATGTCCCAGGCTTTTATTTAGAAAAATATGCACTGGCGCTCAACGCACTGGTTCTTTAGTAAGTTTATTTGAAAATGTGGTCCTGACCTGACGCCTCTGATTGACTATATTGGCGGGTCTAACCAATCGTGCCATGTTTACACAGCTTTTAAAAAAAAAAGTACCCTTCCTTCCGTCTCCCCTAACAACAAAAGATAGTATTTATAGCCCGACTAATCGTGTTTAGCCTTACATTTACTTTCCGCCAATCAAATAGGAGGTAACATGTCAGCCTATTTCCCGTACAATGGTGGTGTGAAAATCTGCCACTGAGCGATTCTGATTTTGGTGTTGTCTGACATCCCTCACTATTTCTTTTGGCTATAATTTGTTAATTCCTAGACTATTTGCGTAACGTTTAACATATTCTTTGTCAGCAAGTCCTAAGGAACCCAAATATATAAATTTAATGGGGCTAAGGGGCTGCGTTCAAAATATGTATTTTCCAGGATAGTCGTGTAGTTTTTTTTATTTTTATGTTTAGAACCGCCACCTGTCCTGCTGTACTGTCAGACTAATGTCAGGATTTTAGACATAAAACAGTAGAATGTCATGTTTCCTAATAAGCGTTTTGTAAGTTTTTAAAACCCTTGTGGCCTTACACGCGTGTTAGTAGTAATTGTGTATCGCGAGACTGTGGTAGTATTGCCTGCGTTCCGGCTTTCAGCCCCTCCCTTTCTTTCTATCCTTAGTCCATCTGTCTTTCGTTTATGGTAACTTAGTGTATAAAATGACATGAATGGAATATTAAATATAGGTCAGCTTGCGTATCTCAAGGTTTTTCTTAGAAAGGCAGTACACGTTTTATCGTAGAAAGCGGGTATTGAAGCAGTAGGCTTTTACTATCAACGTGAAACGTTACAATTTGCAGACGAATTAGAAAACAAGGGGGATTTCGAGTACAGTCATTGTGACAGCACTGTTCTTTACCATTCTTCTGTCCTTTTATTGAAGTTATTTGTTAGGCTTTACATTTACTTTTTAATTTATATATGTGGATTAGAATTTCTCACGACAGTGTGCTATTTTCTTCACTGTGTCTATTTTACGTTCTGCACTGTATTATTCCTCACGAAGGGGTTTTTACTTTTTGGTTAATAGTTCAGTTTGTTGTGTTGTTCAGAGGCATACTTATGTCTATACTGGCATGAATTTGATATTGGTTTGGGGTTTATTTATGTACTTTTTTCAACTGTGATGTGTTAATCCTTTCTTATGACTTTGCTTTGTTACTACAGTTGGCGTTATAAGATAATTACGACTTTACTTTCAGAGTATATATAATTTTTCTTCATTTGTCCTGTCGTCTTTTAAATTGTCGCTTTTGTTTTTGTGATATATTGTTTTACTCATTTTAGTAATGTTTGTGGGAACTTGGTGCCCATTAAATTTTCTACATTTAGTTCTATTTCGTTGTTGACATGTGAGTATGAGTTAAATTCATGTGCATGTGACTTGTCTGATTGCTGTTCGGGCTATGGTGAGTTTGTAGGGATGTTTTAAGAGAGCCTGTGGTAACGTGTGATGTGAACACAGTTGAGTGACTGAGAAAGTACCTGGATGTGAGAGGCAGTGTTTACGTTGTGAGTGGTGAAACATGTTGAGAACCCAGCATTGAACACTAAGCTTGGAGAAGTCACTTGAGCCCCAGGCATATTTCTTTGGCTTTGACTTGGTTGACTGCATGCAGAAGGATCTCACTGTGGACCCAGTGATAGGCAGGGGGAGCTAAGAAATGGCTTTGTGCAGGACGTGACAATTCCTTGGGAGAGCCCGGAACCAGAGCACCGTATTTTAGCTCTGCATAGTTGGAGATCCCCCTTGGATGGCGGGGGTTGCACAGTATGCCACGCTTTTCTTACTCCTAGCTTGGGACCCTATGTGACGATCCTTTAAATGCAAGTTAAGCTGGAGAAACTGGAGCTCATGACTTCAACTCAACACGTTTCGGAATGACAAAGCCACAGGAAAAGCCTAGATGTATAGTGTAGATAATACCAAGGAGTCTTCAACTTGGTATTAGCTGCAAAACAGCGAGAAGCTCAGCAGTTCTAGTTAAACAACAACATTGTGATTTTGAGCTGGGCAGTTGAGTGTGAATGATAAAGGGCCCAGATAGAATGATTTGAAGGTGTGTAGGTTTGCCGTGGTAGAGGTGACTTGTAGGTCTTACTTATAATTTATAAAGGCGAGGATTCTTGCCGCATCAGAAGTGATTACGTTTGGTTTGTAAAGGTGAGGATCCATGTCATCTAAAAAGTTATTTAGTTACACGTAGTATGTATAGGTGAGGATTCAGGTAGCCTAAGAATTGATTTATTGTAAGGCGATGTGGCTTTACTAGGTGCGAGGTTGCATGCCGAACAGAGTATTTTATTGTAGTGTTCGGTGCAGGTGTGGAGTCAGTTTGTCTAATAATCCAATATATGAACACAGTAATCAGGGATATTTCTTGTAACCAGTGTCAGCTTGATTTTTTTTCCCGAACATATTGTCAGTCAGCAATGTTTGAGATGGCCACTGATGTCAAGGATTTACTTGTTTGATAAATAATTATAGTTCATGTGTCTGTATAGGGTCTGTAAAGTATGGTTGTCAAGTTTATTCAAGCTGTGTCTAGAGCGATAATTTAACTTTCTTTCTAGACTTAACGAGCTATCAGGTCTTTCATTCTATGTATGTTGGTGTTTTATGGCTTGTCCTCTTCATTACATTATGGCGCCCCCACCGCTTCATAACAAAAAGTAATAATAATAATAACCATCAACATCACAATAATCAAGATAAATTACTCTTCATTTCCCTTTGGAGCAAACACCTTCAACAAACTCACCCCTAGTTTTCATGCCTGTCACGTAGACAGTGACTTAATTTATTTTTCCATCTCGTCTCAATGTTATTACTCTTTAATGTTCTGTTTTTCCTAGACATTTTGTTTCTCTTTGCTTTGCTACCTGTGTGGCCCAATTTTTTTCTCCTTCTCAAACCCCACCCGAGGTTGTTTACGTTCGAGCCTGCAGTGGTCAGCGAACGATAATGTTACGTCAGCACACCTGGCCTGATCAGAAGAACGTCTGTTACGGTTAAAGTGTTAGCCACGAGCGGCTAGTACCCTTTGAGGCCTGGGTAACGAGTTTGATCTGTTTCAGGGGGAGATAACAATCGCGGTCAGTTTGTGGGCTGTTTGCCCTTAGATGAGCAAAGAGCACATAATATTATGATTGTCTCTCTGGGGGAATTTTCGCAAAGTTGTTGCTTCTGAAACCTTTGTCTTACCCGGTATTACGCATTACGCCGATACATCTGTAGAATCAGGCTATGCAGGTGTCCCGGGTAGAATGGTTTGTAAGCTATAAGATTTGAAATTTTACTACGTCAAACACACTCGTAGAAGATTCCTGGCCCGAGATGGACCATCATGAGAATTAGGCAGACTTTAACAGAACTAAAATGTTAAGGCCTTTCTCTAGTCATTTTCGGGGTGAGTTGACATATCTTATAATATGATATATTCATGTTACAGAGTTTTATATATATATCTGATAGGAATGTGAGGACTTCTCCCAGTAATTTACTTCAGTGATAGTGTTGTGCCGTATTCAGCCTTAATTAAGTGGTGTTTAAGCTGTTTTTGGTTTATAATGGGTTAAATGATAGACTTACAAAAACAAACACTCACTAGGCGTAGAATAAGTCCACAGATGCTTATCATGGGTTAAGAATAGGCATTAACTGTCATTTCTGTAAGATAACGTCAGAGGTGGATTATTCACTTAAACACTGAATTATAGGAGATAGTCGCTTATTCCTTGTGGATATATATTTTTAGTGGCTGGGGAGAATCATTTTATGCTTACTTGTGTAGCTAGACTCTAGCCATAACTTTCACAGGAGCAGCCACCAGCCATAGAAAACATTTTACCTTGTGACTCAGTCACAACTGTATTATAGCAAGAACATTGCATTTTCTTTGTACTCATTTTGTGGAATATTAATATATTTCCCCAAGGGGACATACGATTTATTTGTGTAATGTCACATGCTGTAATCTGCTTATGTAAATTCATTTAATGTTGTAAGATGAATAACATAACCATTCAGCTTATGTTTATTTTGGAGAAGAGGAGTAGATTTTGCTGTTAGAACATGTTACTGACAGGTACATGGATGTACAATAGATATTAAGCCTATGCGGGCGCCTGTTGATAATTGATATTTTTAAGGAACAGGAGACATGGTTAAAGACAGCCCTAAACTATCATAGCAATAACTACAATAAATTTAATCCCATAGTGGAGCGAAACTTTCTGTATAAAGTTAGTGTGATTTATTATTTGCTTGATGTAAAAGGGTGTCTCTTTTTGGTCTCAGTTTCAGGGGATACCGAATTGCTAGTCTAGTTTCCAGTCAGACGAAGAATGTCACCGTCTCTTCGTTCTAGAGGGATTCTGAGGATATCTAGCCCCACGAGTGTCACAGCCATACCTGAAACAACAACCCTTTGTCAACGCCATTTCCCTCTCACGGAGTTCAGCTCACGCATTGTGAAATGAGCCAACGCAACAATCGGAAAACGTCTATTTCAGTAGTAGTTCCCTACTCGCCTATTGGATTACCAGTCAGGGCATTGCGGCTTCCAAAATCTCAAAACAGCCCAGCATGTCTATAGCAGAATTCAATTCACCAGTCTCTGTATGCCTAAACGGGGCACTCAGCCAAACCACAGTCAACCAGCCAAAACCGGATTTAAAGCCAATTCTAGCGCCTGATAAGAGCGCCTTGGGATCAGTTGTCCTCAAGTGACTTCGTCCTATGGTTATTTCTGGATTATGTAGAACCTCGCACTTAGGAGCAGCCAGCCAAAGATAGACAGGGTCCCAGCCCACTCACGCGATAAGAGGTCACCAAGGTCAGCACCAACAAGGGAAGGTATGCAGTTTATCCTATCGCTTTGAAGGACATCTGCACGTAAGACTCTTTCCTGGAGCTAGTACAATTGGGTCCCACTAAAGCGGACAGGCTGCCGTTCAGTTTGTTTATTTGGTCAGCAGGAGATAAACAGCGTCTTCCAGCCCACCTCGCGCCAGTAGGGGGGAGTCACCAATGATAGTACCAACAAGGACAGTTTTGTAGGCTTAGTCCCTCACGAAGGATCTACATATAAGACACTGTCTGGACTATTTCATCTGGTCCCCGAAAGCGGAAGGACTGACACGCAGTTTATTCATTTTGGTAAACAGGAGGTAAATAGAGTCTTCCAGCCCAACTCGCGCCAGTAGGGGAGAGCCACCAACGTTTAGTACCAACAAGGACAGTTTTGTGTAGTCCTCACGAAGGATCTGCATATAAGACACTGTCTGGACTATTTCATCTGGTCCCCGAAAACGGAAGGACTGCCACTCGATTATTTATCTCTCTGTGTTCTACAGGTTCATGTCGGTGGTCTGTGTGTGTGTTTGTTGGTGTATTTTGCGTATTTGATGACTATTGATGATTTGATGACTATTGATGATTTTGATGACTATTGATGATTATTGAGATTGCTGATGATTTTTTGATGTCATTTATGATGTTATGATGAGATGCATTATTTTCATGCTTGTCTTCATTTAATAAAGTTTACTCATTTATTAACGCGCTGTTCCCGACCCTTTCATCCATATTTACATTTTTAGCTCTTTACTATAATCTCTATGTATGATAAGAGAAAAGAGTGAGAGCAGGAGATGCTTAGACAGTAAAAGTGATTTGAGGCCCGGAGAGAGAGATCATTTGAATAAATCTTCTTCCAGGTTGTCTCAAGTCCATCTCCTATTTACACCTTATCTAAAGTGTAATCTATAACTCTGTCAGTCCACTATCCCTTGTCGATTTCACTACTATTGTCCAACTCGACAAATACTCTACACTTAACTCAACCACGACAATTAATGGGAGCCCGTCCGAGATTCTAGAACCCATCTAGTACGACATTTAATATGTGCTCGTTCCGAGGATGAATCTCTCACAAGATTCTATCTTGATTCTTAGAGTTTAGAGTTCTGCAGATTATAGGAATTTCTTTCCCCTAGACATATCGAACTATTTCTTTTGGGTGGAAGTCGGAACAGCGTTTTTTTTCTCCACAGCAATCATAAATATTAAGTTACATTTATTGTTCATGCTACACATGAGACAGCTGGTAAAGGTTGATGGTATCACTGCTGAGTTTTTGGTTGACAAATCTGACGACTATTGTTGAAAAAGTCAGAAAATTTTTTTTTAAGGGTTAATATTTTTTCAGGAGTAGCTCTTTAATCTGAGATAAGAAGCTACAGATAGTCAGTTACTAGCTTGCATTTGTACCAAGGGAGGGTGTTCATTCGGATGATAGTAACCAATCCTCTCAATAGCTAAGTACTGACAGAAGTTGGATACGATTTTGGTTATGATTATAGGATGTTCAATGACATGTAATGGACGTCTATGGAAAAGATAAATTACTGTCATTTAGTCCGTGTTTCACGCACTTTAAAAAGGGGGCAACTTGTCACGTAGACAGTGACTTAATTTATTTTTCCATCTCGTCTCAATGTTATTACTCTTTAATGTTCTGTTTTCCTAGACATTTTGTTTCTCTTTGCTTTGCTACCTGTGTGGCCCAATTGTTTTCTCCTTCTCAAACCCCACCCGAGGTTGTTTACGTTCGAGCCTGCAGCGGTCAGCGAACGATAATGTTACGTCAGCACACCTGGCCTGATCAGAAGAACGTCTGTTACGCTTAAAGTGTTAGCCACGAGCGGCTAGTACCCTTTGAGGCCTGGGTAACGAGTTTGATCTGTTTCAGGGGGAGATAACAATCGCGGTCAGTTTGTGGGCTGTTTGCCCTTAGATGAGCAAAGAGCACATAATATTATGATTGTCTCTCTGGGGGAATTTTCGCAAAGTTGTTGCTTCTGAAACCTTTGTCTTACCCGGTATTACGCATTACGCCGATACATCTGTAGAATCAGGCTATGCAGGTGTCCTGGGTAGAATGGTTTGTAAGCTATAAGATTTGAAATTTTACTACGTCAAACACACTCGTAGAAGATTCCTGGCCCGAGATGGACCATCATGAGAATTAGGCAGACTTTAACAGAACTAAAATGTTAAGGCCTTTCTCTAGTCATTTTCGGGGTGAGTTGACATATCTTATAATATGATATATTCATGTTACAGAGTTTTATATATATATCTGATAGGAATGTGAGGACTTCTCCCAGTAATTTACTTCAGTGATAGTGTTGTGCCGTATTCAGCCTTAATTAAGTGGTGTTTAAGCTGGTTTTGGTTTATAATGGGTTAAATGATAGACTTACAAAAACAAACACTCACTAGGCGTAGAATAAGTCCACAGATGCTTATCATGGGTTAAGAATAGGCATTAACTGTCATTTCTGTAAGATAACGTCAGAGGTGGATTATTCACTTAAACACTGAATTATAGGAGATAGTCGCTTATTCCTTGTGGATAGATATTTTTAGTGGCTGGGGAGAATCATTTTATGCTTAATTGTGTAGCTAGACTCTAGCCATAACTTTCACAGGAGCAGCCACCAGCCATAGAAAACATTTTACCTTATGACTCAGTCACAACTGTATTATAGCAAGAACATTGCATTTTCTTTGTACTCATTTTGTGGAATATTAATATATTTCCCCAAGGGGACATACGATTTAGCTCACGCATTGTGAAATGAGCCAACGCAACAATCGGAGAACGTCTATTTCAGTAGTAGTTCCCTACTCGCCTATTGGATTACCAGTCAGGGCATTGCGGCTTCCAAAATCTCAAAACAGCCCAGCATGTCTATAGCAGAATTCAATTCACCAGTCTCTGTATGCCTAAACGGGGCACTCAGCCAAACCACAGTCAACCAGCCAAAACCGGATTTAAAGCCAATTCTAGCGCCTGATAAGAGCGCCTTGGGATCAGTTGTCCTCAAGTGACTTCGTCCTATGGTTATTTCTGGATTATGTAGAACCTCGCACTTAGGAGCAGCCAGCCAAAGATAGACAGGGCCCCAGCCCCCTCACGCGATAAGAGGTCACCAAGGTCAGCACCAACAAGGGAAGGTATGCAGTTTATCCTATCGCTTTGAAGGACATCTGCACGTAAGACTCTTTCCTGGAGCTAGTACAATTGGGTCTCACTAAAGCGGACAGGCTGCCGTTCAGTTTGTTTATTTGGTCAGCAGGAGATAAAGAGCGTCTTCCAGCCCACCTCGCGCCAGTAGGGGGAGTCACCAGTGATAGTACCAACAAGGACAGTTTTGTAGGCTTAGTCCCTCACGAAGGATCTACATATAAGACACTGTCTGGACTATTTCATCTGGTCCCCGAAAGCGGAAGGACTGACACGCAGTTTATTCATTTTGGTAAACAGGAGGTAAATAGAGTCTTCCAGCCCAACTCGCGCCAGTAGGGGAGAGTCACCAACGTTTAGTACCAACAAGGACAGTTTTGTAGGCTTAGTCCCTCACGAAGGATCTACATATAAGACACTGTCTGGACTATTTCATCTGGTCCCCGAAAACGGAAGGACTGCCACTCGATTATTTATCTCTCTGTGTTCTACAGGTTCATGTCGGTGGTCTGTGTGTGTGTTTGTTGGTGTATTTTGCGTATTTGATGACTATTGAGGATTTGATGACTATTGATGATTTTGATGACTATTGATGATTATTGAGATTGCTGATGATTTTTTTTTATGTCATTTATGATGTTATGATGAGATGCATTATTTTCATGCTTGTCTTCATTTAATGAAGTTTACTCATTTATTAACGCGCTGTTCCCGACCCTTTCATCCATATTTACATTTTTAGCTCTTTACTAGAATCTCTATGTATGATAAGAGAAAAGAGTGAGAGCAGGAGATGCTTAGACAGTAAAAGTGATTTGAGGCCCGGAGAGAGAGATCATTTGAATAAATCTTCTTCCAGGTTGTCTCAAGTCCATCTCC
The DNA here is from genome assembly GCA_024509875.1 of Oreohelix idahoensis. Classification (NCBI taxonomy): domain Eukaryota; kingdom Metazoa; phylum Mollusca; class Gastropoda; order Stylommatophora; family Oreohelicidae; genus Oreohelix; species Oreohelix idahoensis. The sequence continues at coordinate 245,128 of JAMPIV010011233.1, forward strand.
TATTTACACCTTATCTAAAGTGTAATCTATAACTCTGTCAGTCCACTATCCCTTGTCGATTTCACTACTATTGTCCAACTCGACAAATACTCTACACTTAACTCAACCACGACAATTAATGGGAGCCCGTCCGAGATTCTAGAACCCATCTAGTACGACATTTAATATGTGCTCGTTCCGAGGATGAATCTCTCACAAGATTCTATCTTGATTCTTAGAGTTTAGTGTTCTGCAGATTATAGGAATTTCTTTCCCCTAGACATATCGAACTATTTCTTTTGGGTGGAAGTCGGAACAGCGTTTTTTTTTCTCCACAGCAATCATAAATATTTAGTTACATTTATTGTTCATGCTACACATGAGACAGCTGGTAAAGGTTGATGGTATCACTGCTGAGTTTTTTGGGTTGACAATCTGACGACTATTGTTGAAAATGTCAGAAATTTCTTTTTTTTTTTAAGGGTTAATATTTTTTTCAGGAGTAGCTCTTTAATCTGAGATAAGAAGCTACAGATAGTCAGTTACTAGCTTGCATTTGTACCAAGGGAGGGTGTTCATTCGGATGATAGTAACCAATCCTCTCAATAGCTAAGTACTGACAGAAGTTGGATACGATTTTGGTTATGATTATAGGATGTTCAATGACATGTAATGGACGTCTATGGAAAAGATAAATTACTGTCATTTAGTCCGTGTTTCACGCACTTTAAAAAAGGGGGCAACTTGTCACGTAGACAGTGACTTAATTTATTTTTCCATCTCGTCTCAATGTTATTACTCTTTAATGTTCTGTTTTCCTAGACATTTTGTTTCTCTTTGCTTTGCTACCTGTGTGGCCCAATTGTTTTCTCCTTCTCAAACCCCACCCGAGGTTGTTTACGTTCGAGCCTGCAGCAGCGGTCAGCGAACGATAATGTTACGTCAGCACACCTGGCCTGATCAGAAGAACGTCTGTTACGCTTAAAGTGTTAGCCACGAGCGGCTAGTACCCTTTGAGGCCTGGGTAACGAGTTTGATCTGTTTCAGGGGGAGATAACAATCGCGGTCAGTTTGTGGGCTGTTTGCCCTTAGATGAGCAAAGAGCACATAATATTATGATTGTCTCTCTGGGGGAATTTTCGCAAAGTTGTTGCTTCTGAAACCTTTGTCTTACCCGGTATTACGCATTACGCCGATACATCTGTAGAATCAGGCTATGCAGGTGTCCTGGGTAGAATGGTTTGTAAGCTATAAGATTTGAAATTTTACTACGTCAAACACACTCGTAGAAGATTCCTGGCCCGAGATGGACCATCATGAGAATTAGGCAGACTTTAACAGAACTAAAATGTTAAGGCCTTTCTCTAGTCATTTTCGGGGTGAGTTGACATATCTTATAATATGATATATTCATGTTACAGAGTTTTATATATATATATATCTGATAGGAATGTGAGGACTTCTCCCAGTAATTTACTTCAGTGATAGTGTTGTGCCGTATTCAGCCTTAATTAAGTGGTGTTTAAGCTGTTTTTGGTTTATAATGGGTTAAATGATAGACTTACAAAAACAAACACTCACTAGGCGTAGAATAAGTCCACAGATGCTTATCATGGGTTAAGAATAGGCATTAACTGTCATTTCTGTAAGATAACGTCAGAGGTGGATTATTCACTTAAACACTGAATTATAGGAGATAGTCGCTTATTCCTTGTGGATAGATATTTTTAGTGGCTGGGGAGAATCATTTTATGCTTACTTGTGTAGCTAGACTCTAGCCATAACTTTCACAGGAGCAGCCACCAGCCATAGAAAACATTTTACCTTATGACTCAGTCACAACTGTATTATAGCAAGAACATTGCATTTTCTTTGTACTCATTTTGTGGAATATTAATATATTTCCCCAAGGGGACATACGATTTATTTGTGTAATGTCACATGCTGTAATCTGCTTATGTAAATTCATTTAATGTTGTAAGATGAATAACATAACCATTCAGCTGTATGTTTATTTTGGAGAAGAGGAGTAGATTTTGCTGTTAGAACATGTTACTGACAGGTACATGGATGTACAATAGATATTAAGCCTATGCGGGCGCCTGTTGATAATTGATATTTTTAAGGAACAGGAGACATGGTTAAAGACAGCCCTAAACTATCATAGCAATAACTACAATAAATTTAATCCCATAGTGGAGCGAAACTTTCTGTATAAAGTTAGTGTGATTTATTATTTGCTTGATGTAAAAGGGTGTCTCTTTTTGGGTCTCAGTTTCAGGGATACCTAATTGCTAGTCTAGTTTCCAGTCAGACGAAGAATGTCACCGTCTCTTCGTTCTAGAGGGATTCTGAGGATATCTAGCCCCACGAGTGTCACAGCCATACCTGAAACAACAACCCTTTGTCAACGCCATTTCCCTCTCACGGGAGTTCAGCTCACGCATTGTGAAATGAGCCAACGCAACAATCGGAGAACGTCTATTTCAGTAGTAGTTCCCTACTCGCCTATTGGATTACCAGTCAGGGCATTGCGGCTTCCAAAATCTCAAAACAGCCCAGCATGTCTATAGCAGAATTCAATTCACCAGTCTCTGTATGCCTAAACGGGGCACTCAGCCAAACCACAGTCAACCAGCCAAAACCGGATTTAAAGCCAATTCTAGCGCCTGATAAGAGCGCCTTGGGATCAGTTGTCCTCAAGTGACTTCGTCCTATGGTTATTTCTGGATTATGTAGAACCTCGCACTTAGGAGCAGCCAGCCAAAGATAGACAGGGTCCCAGCCCACTCACGCGATAAGAGGTCACCAACGGTAGCGCCTAACAGTGATTTTATTCAGTTTATCCATCGCCGATGAAGGATATATACGAAAAAACCACTTTACTGGAGCTATTCAATTGGTCCCACTAAAGCGGACAGGCTGTCGCTAAGTTCATTCAGTTGGTCAGCAGGAGATAAACAGCGTCCCCCAGCCCACCTCGCGCCAGTAGGGGGGAGTCACCAATGATAGTACCAACAAGGACAGTTTTGTAGGCTTAGTCCCTCACGAAGGATCTACATATAAGACACTGTCTGGACTATTTCATCTGGTCCCCGAAAGCGGAAGGACTGACACGCAGTTTATTCATTTTGGTAAACAGGAGGTAAATAGAGTCTTCCAGCCCAACTCGCGCCAGTAGGGGAGAGCCACCAACGTTTAGTACCAACAAGGACTGTTTTGTAGGCTTAGTCCCTCACGAAGGATCTACATATAAGACACTATCTGGACTATTTCATCTGGTCCCGAAAACGGAAGGACTGCCACTCGATTATTTATCTCTCTGTGTTCTACAGGTTCATGTCGGTGGTCTGTGTGTGTGTTTGTTGGTGTATTTTGCGTATTTGATGACTATTGATGATTTGATGACTATTGATGATTTTGATGACTATTGATGATTATTGAGATTGCTGATGATTTTTTGATGTCATTTATGATGTTATGATGAGATGCATTATTTTCATGCTTGTCTTCATTTAATAAAGTTTACTCATTTATTAACGCGCTGTTCCCGACCCTTTCATCCATATTTACATTTTTAGCTCTTTACTAGAATCTCTATGTATGATAAGAGAAAAGAGTGAGAGCAGGAGATGCTTAGACAGTAAAAGTGATTTGAGGCCCGGAGAGAGAGATCATTTGAATAAATCTTCTTCCAGGTTGTCTCAAGTCCATCTCCTATTTACACCTTATCTAAAGTGTAATCTATAACTCTGTCAGTCCACTATCCCTTGTCGATTTCACTACTATTGTCCAACTCGACAAATACTCTACACTTAACTCAACCACGACAATGCCCTGTATCATCCTTTCCAGATCTATGTCTTAATCAATCAGTAATCAATGAATACCCTTTAGCTCCCCAAAGGGCGTTGGCCTTCTTACTTACTTACTTAGTCGTTCCCCTTCTACCGTGAGGTGTAGAGGTTTGGAAGAGAGAGCGCCAGACTATCCTATCGGCAGTCTTCCTCCTGGCCTGGTTCCATTCTAGTCCTCGGTCCTTCAAAGATTGTCTAATGTTGTTCTCCCAGCGGACTCTGGGTCGTCCTGGGGGTCTGGATCCCTGGCTCTTTGTTTCCCATGTTTGTCGTGGTAGCCGATCTTCTCCCATTCTGCAGACATGGCCAAACCATCTTAGTTGGGACTGTTCTACTTGGGTCTGCAGGGGGTGGGATTTTAGGCCTTGACGTATCGTCTGGTTGCGGACCATGTCTCTTCTTGTTACTTCAACCACCTTCCTCAGATACCTCATTTCTGAGGTTTGGATCTGGCTTTTATGGGTTGTAGTCATTGCCCATGACTCGCATCCATATGTCAAGCGTTGGCCTTCAACATACACAACTCAAGACCTCCTATTACATATCATCAATTCAAGGTCTTTCTGTGTCTTACTCGTCATTTTCATGTATGTTTATAATTTTCTTTTCCGTGTGTTCTTATGTCTGCCTTTAATTCTTTTTCCCTGTGGATTCCAGAGTAAGGACGCCTGGTAATGATATCAACACGTTTCCTTAATGTGTGTCCAATCCACCGCCTGGCCTGTCCATTTTGTTTGCTGAAGTTTCTTTGCCTTAAGTATATTCAGGATGGGGTAGCCAACCTCATGCCTAACCCTCTTTAGTTTCCACTTATGACATGGCATGGTAGGTTACAGGGTTACTATTCTTCGCTCCCCTTTCGGGCCCGGCTAACCTGGGAAAGATGCAGGTTGTCAGCATGAGTGTGAAGAGTGGCTGACTGAATTAGAACAAGAGAATTGTCATCTTTAACTTCATAGACATTCATGGAGTTGCTTTGGGGTAAGGTCGTGTAGAAAAATGACGTAATTAGCGTTAGACTTCAAATTTGAAAACTTGTGACGGAACAAAGAGTTCTAATGATCTGTTTGGAATATGTCGGTTCGGGAGTTTTTATCCAATGTTCTGAATTCAGGGACAATAAGTAAACAAACGTGAATCCAGAACAAACAAATTTTAATGATCGCTATATTTAATATCTTGGCTGTTACTTTGTTTCCTGCGTTATGTCTAATTTGTGTTGTGAGTTGGGAATGGAATTAATACTCGGGAAACAGTTTTTAATTGTGTTTGCTCGTGTATTCATTTAACCTGAATATTTAGAGTTTGGAGGAAAAAAGACACAAACATACAGATATACATTGACCCAGACAACTGTAAAAATAGACGTTATTGGAGATCATTAGATTCAGTTTTAGCCAGGAGGAAGCATGTGTAACTACAAAGTAGAGTCACTAAAGCATTTAGTTAATTGGTTTACTGTCTTTGGTTTTTTTAGTATCGCCCTTCTTTCATCAAACTCCCTGTCCAACATGTTTATCATCACATCCTACCTTATTGTTTCAAGATCCCTCGCATCCGTAAATGAATTATCAAAACAAGTAGATAGTATTTACCTTTTATCCCTAGATAATGAGACACCATTCGGTGAATTTAGCCACGAGTCCACCACAGTAAAGGCTGTCCCGTTGAAGAACACCAGAGAACCAAGACCAATGGGAAGATAAGCCCTCTCCAGGATACTCAAGTAATAATTGCTGAAGTATATGAAGTTGGAAATGTAGAACTTGTCCTCTCCAATCACTGCTAGGTCATTTGTGACCTGGAACTTGTCACTAGAGAAAGACTTCAAGTGAACAAGTTCATTTGTTTTTGGTATGTATCTGAACTTTTCCACAGCATCATCGGCATGTTCTCGATGATTGATAACATACAGTAAATGTTCACCTTTGGTCTCATCCTCAAGAAGACTAATACCATGAGGGCGGAATGTTTCTGGATTGAAATGTTTGCTGGGTGTCAGTTTAAGTTTCCTTGCACCCTGGTCTGGTGTTTTAAAGTCATATATATAAATGTTGCCTTGAATGTTGTTGGTCTTAAGAAAGTCTGTCAATCCCGTTGATGCTGAAGGGAACCACACACCTGACGTTATGAAGGCCAGACCATTCTTAGTGACCTCTAGGTCCTCTGATCCAAACTCCAGACCCTTGACACGTCTGATGAACAAACCAGAACAACAAAGTAGCACATTATTAAACGTTTTCACCTGCTGTACGATGTCACATTAACCTATCACAATGTTATATTTTAGATTGTATATATGCCATTAATGCAGTAGTTTGTACACATGCTCCAAGACATTATGTTTTTTTTTCCCCCATCCAATTGCTTTCCAATATAATTAATAATTTGGAATGCTTCTTGCACCATTTCTCTTCCTACTGGCCAGTGACCGGATTATGAAAAAACAATACCAGCCAACAGGAATAGAATTCAGTGGACTCTTACAAAACAGCTTGATCTAGATTTATCAATCACCTGGCTCGTCAGCCAGGCAACAAACACCAGATGCGGAACAAAATTATAATACATGAGCAGGACATATCTATTAGATTTAAACTTACACACAAACAAGGACAAAGATTATAAGAAAAAAAATGCAGTAAACGATAGCCAGATTCCACTTCGAGGTACATCCCTATAAGATGTGAAATCTGTGCAGCAGTATAAACAAAGTTGATATCAACATATGAAAGAAAGAAGGCAAGAAAAACAAGCTGTTAGTGCATTAAAAAATTTATGGAAATCAAAAGAAATCACGCCCAACCCAAAATAAGAATTTTCAACTCAATGTCAGCCCTACTGTAAGGCTCTAAATAACGGCAAAAAAAATATGGACACCTAGAACGATACGAATTTTCATAATGGGCGCTTACGCGAAATATAAAAATTAAAATCGTATGACAAGATCACTAACGTGCAACTAATGGAGAAAAACAAAAACATCAGTGAAACAATAGATGAGATGAAGAAGCCAGTAAAGGATAGGAAGTACACTGAGAAAATCAATTCATAGCATAACAATGCGGTCCATATTCTGGAATTCCCAAGGAAAGAAAAATATGGGAAGACAAAAAAAACACACACAGTCACATAGAAAAAACGGAAAACATACGTGAATGGGATAAAGATGACGTAGAAGCACGTTGAATGGGTGGGACTCGATAGCCAGGCTTGGCGCGTGTTTGCTGTTAATTTGTGCCTCACATGGAGTTTAAAGATAATGGCGATAATAATGATAATCAATTATCTTTTCAATGCTTTTTTCCTTTACATGCCCCATCCACTCTCGGTGCATACAAAATTAAAATTACGTGTACCCTCTTATTAACACAATATTTTTCTGTAATATCTTTTTATACTCTCATGTACTTCTTCGTTTAATATAAGACTTTACTATCTTGTAATTTTTTCCACCACTCTTAATCTTTATCACAGTTTCGGCTGTAACCATGTGTGACGTATAATGGAAATAGAGCCTACAGTATTCTGACAGTCTTTGTAATCCCGTTAGCGCTCTATGATTTGCTAGCAAAACCGTGCATTTTCTGCCTGTCTTTACTCACACAAGCTACTTTTCGTCCCGCCTCTTTTCTTTGAACATAAGCAAACGAAGTGTTTACAAACTTTCGTGACCTGCCCATCATAACAGGTAGGGAATCAGGTTTGTTTACCTCGCCTTCTCATGCGAGCTTATCTGTCAATCATACGACACCTGACAGACCGCCCGTGAAAAACATAGAATCTTTTGAAGTCTACGAAGGGAAACCTAAAACTCCCAAGTACGCTTTGATGTCGAGTCGCGGGTAAAATCTTAGAGAACCCCGTTACATGTAATAAGTCTTTTGATGACGGTCGAAAGCGCTCAACGAGAGACCGACCGTAAACCTTTATCTTGTAACTCTGTTTCTGATTCTCGTTACACATAGTAACGTGAAAAGTAACATCATCGATAGATCAGAGAAATATAATGATATATAAACTGTGGTTTCTTAAACCTGATATCAGTTGTCACTCAGAATTTTTGGATAGTCTAAGCACGCAGTTCTAGCACCATTATTGTGGGAAAATGTGTTATTAGCATTCGTGGGGATTTTTCATTCTGATTTTCTGGTTATAGAAATTAGCGCTTACGTGTTTAAAAGTGTCAGCTTTTACCAATTAAAAGTGTTAGCTTTTACTATTATAATTCACTTAGATTTTCTAGCTGGTAAAACTAGTGAAATAAAATAACGCGTAGCTATTTCGTACCAGATGTTCAGTCATATTGTTAGTTTTCACCACCCGCTTTCTCACACAAGAAGAGACGGTTTTAGCTGACAGATTTATATGCTAGGCGCGACTGATAGTGACAGAAAAGAATTAACGCGTTATTTCATTGTGCGTATTTATTATAAGTGCCTATTATTTAATATCATACGACTAAACTTTCAGACGCCGACCAAATTAATAGCTACTTATCGACCGGCGATAGTTTGTGATAATTGACATTGAGCGCGCTGGGAGACTTTTTCAGGCCATAAATCGTGGATTCCTCAGCAAGAAAGAGGTTGGTAAGAAAACGAAGATGGCTGTATACCACTCCACCTATGTCCCAGTCTTGACATATGGATGCGAGTCGTGGGCAATGACTACAACCCACAAAAGCCAGATCCAAACCTCAGAAATGAGGTATCTGAGGAAAGTGGTTGAAGTAACAAGAAGAGACATGGTCCGCAACCAGACGATCCGTCAAGGCCTGAAATCCCATCCGCTGCAGACCCAAGTAGAACAGTCCCAACTAAGATGGTTTGGCCATGTCTGCAGAATGGGAGAAGATCGGCTACCACGACAAGCATGGGAAACAAAGAGCCAGAGATCCAGACCTCCAGGACGACCCAGAGTCCGCTGGGAGGACAACATTAGACAATCTTTGAAGGACCGAGGACTAGAATGGAACCAGGCCAGGAAGAAGACAGCTGATAGAATGGTCTGGCGCTCTCTCTTCCAAACCTCTACACCTCACGGTAGAAGGGGAACGACTAAGTAAGTAAGTAAGTAAGACATTGTGCGCTAATCGTTAACCGCGAGCAGGGGGGAGAGTCGCATAACTCCATCCAACCTACACTCGCTAAGCGACGTGCGATTGGGTAGGCTAAGGAAAACACCTGTGCCATTTAACTTTAATCAGGACTGACGGAGTGGATAAGAGATCGACTTGTCCCCGTCTGTGTGCATATATATATATATATATATATATATATATATGTGTGTGTGTGTGTATATATATAATATATATATATATATATATATATATATATATATATATATATATATATATATATATATATATATATATATATATATATATATATATATATATATATATATATAGTAGCATTTTTCCATAAATGTTTTCTTATATTCCTAGCAGACCTGATCAAGAGCGTCCAGCGGTTTTTCTTTTTACTGATTGGTTAATGTTGTCTTTTTTCTTGGCTTGTGCGTCACCAATTTTATTCGTGAGAGAGTATTAGCCAAAGATACATGAGAAACATTTTAACATAAGTTTAACTGGACTTACCAAACCCAGATATTTTTTCCAATTTTACCAGCCCACTGGGGTGTACAAAATAAAATATTCCCGACTTCTGACAGTCGTATTTAAGTGAAGCATCCAGAAATTTACGCTGTTCAGAAATCGGCGCTCTAACATAGTCAGCCGATAGGATTATCATCATTTATCAATTGTAACATTTTTTTAGCAACCAGATGTTTCCCATTACTGGAAGTATTTTCCTCTTTTAACTGTGAACCCCAAGAGCTTGTTCCTACATCAACTATTGGCGGAGACATTTTGTTCATCCAGGAAAAACCCACACCACATTCGGCGTTCACCACACTAGTCTTTGTTTTGTTAGAGGATGAACTGGGGCCAATTTGGGAAGTTGTGACATATTATGAAAATAGCTTAATATATCTTTTTCATTATCTACACTTTTCTTTTACCTTTTCTTTCACATATGCATGTCGTTAACAGAAAACCATTCTATCACTCAGAGATTTGTCTCTCTTTCTATATTAGCACGCATATTTTATTGCTGTTCGCTACTTTCTTTGTTATATGTTTACGAGCAGACTTAATTAGCTAACGTGAGCCGGTTTAATTTAATTTTGAACGCCAGCGATCGAGAATCGTTGTAATATGTCGTAACAGAGGAAGGTGGCGTTAAGTTTAAAAGTATTTTTCGATGGACAGCGATCAGGAGCAGATAATTTTGGAACAAAAGGGAGACAATTTCTATTACTTCCCTTGTAAAACTGTTCGTTTTAAAAGCAATTAAACACGGCGAATCGCAAGATCTAAGAACACTGCTCGCTAGAAATGGCCAGACAAGCAGAGACGTGTAAAATTTGCACTGATTAGCAAATAACGTTATGCCGATCTAAGCGAGAGAGCATGAGTTCTGGTTTTTCGGAAAGTGTGAGAAAGATCTTTGATTTGCAGATTGAACGGAGAATTCTCCGTATGTGCTAACATCTGGCAGAGAGTCTGGTTTCGGTCTCTTTGATTTCAGATATATATATATATATATATATATATATATATATATATATATATATATATATATATATATATATATATATATATATATATATATATATATATACATTCTAACTCTAGTTATCCAGTACTCCATAGATTCAGAAGACATCTAGCTACGATTCTAGAATCACTTGTAAAAGTAGAGTCTTAGTTTTCGGTGGAGATAGTCTCCGTAGTTTGTGTGAAGGTAATTATTATACTAGTAGTTGGAGTGATTTAACTAGTTAAATCGTCAATTATATTTCTCTAAGATTTTGTGCAGAGTGATTTACTAAATAGGTCCGTAAATGGTATTTCTGTAGGTTTACTGTGTTACAGTGGATAGCAGAAAAAATAATAATTTCTAGCTAAACTCTTCCAGCTATAATATAAATTTAATTACTGCCAGTCAGAGAATATTTTAACCCACTAAGTAAAGGCACTGATTCATCATGAGTATTGACGAAATATGTATTTATTTCTAATTCATGATGACTGGTTTTTTTAAATGACTAGAATTTATTTCACGAGTTTTTAAACGATAAGACAAGCTCTAAGCTTGTAGTTTATAATTTAAAGTTAAATAACCGAAGTGGATAAATATATTATATTTTACGCGTGGTAGGATAGGATTGTGTATACTATATATTGGTTAAGTATTTTGTATGTTTTTCTCTTTATACGGTATTTGGGTCAAACCCTAAACCTTACCAGCGACTTCCATGTAAATCTGGGAATAATCATACTAAAGAACATTTTTAACTTAGTTCTGGGTCTTCAAGGTAAATCTGGCCTGAGGTTGTGTTTACACCCAGAGAGAGAGAGACCGAATACCAACCCAAAGAACATTTAGAGTGACTTGGTAACTGGCATATAGATCCAGATTTATTGTTCCAATCTCATTTACATTCAGTCCCGTTGTGGCGACCTAACAAACCTTAACATTTCCGACGTTTGATCATTTGTGGTGTGACCAAGAATTTTATACTGAGAGAAGTTACCGACCTGAAAATCCTAAGTATTGGAAACCTCAAGATTCTGACACTGTGAGCACTGTGACATCTATTACCTGAACTGATTTGAAGTGACAAAAACAGTAATCCCCAAAAAAATATAGTCGTAAAGAGAATGCTCCCCGGAGGAATTGGAATTAACCGGTCTCTGTAGAGCTGGGGTTCTCGTTGCCAAAAGAACACTGGAGTTGCTGTGGGTGTGTGTGTCCTAAAGTTTGCGCCAGAAGGTGAAAATCAAGTTTGTAGGTAAGAACGAATGTCAGTGGCCACTGTTGTATGGATAGAAAGAAAGCAGGAATGAGTGGTTCTTTGATCGTATAAGTCATATACCCACTTTGTATTTTGTTGTAATGCAAAGTTCTTTTTTTTTCCTAATACTGTTTCCCTTTCAGAATAGATTAACGTATAAACTCTGTTCTTTACTGTAGATGGAAATTCTAGACCATAGCGTATAAATCCTTGACTCTTTGGGGGTTAATAACTTTTCTTCTAACGGGAATTTTGTCTCAACAGAGGGAGGGATGTTTACACCTATGAGTCTATTTCTTGATTAATTCATTAACTTTATGTTTACTTGTATTTGATTTGATAGTCATAATATTGTTGTTGTGAAGTTTCTTTATGATAAATAAAATTTCGAGTTCAGGGACAGACTCTACTTAATTTCCACCATTTCACTCGTGTAAATCTATCTCTTATATTATGTCTCACTGAGTCACCACCTGTTTTAGTCTATTCAGAAGGGACCAATCTATGTCTTAATTCCCCTATCAAAAAATCTACGACAGAAGTGAACCAGATAAAACATATATTTAGGGAAATTGTATTTCCAAGGGATGTCACCAAGAGTAGGTAAGAGTGATTGAGTGGCCACTGTATGAAAGAGAGAGTGAATGTGTTTCTTTGTTTCAGGGAATTTACCAACATTGGATTTGCTTAAACTTATATTTATATGTATGATGAGGGCGTGAAATCTATTTCTCAAACCTTTCTCACGTACCTATCACCATCCACTCTACTCAGACGGGCCAAAAAATAACTCACAACCTATCTGTACGACACAATGTGTCTCTACTCACGTCCCATTACCTGCATTCACCAGGATAGTGTTTCTTATAATGAACATCAGCACCAGGTTTGAGTGCAGTTTCCACGATCTTATATACAATGACGGCTGCGATGACTACCTTGACAGCTGTGCTAACCATGGTTGGAACTGTTGGCCTACACCTGTCTCAACGACAAAGAAAATTCTCATCAGAATAATGACAATAATATCATAGGTAATTATTAGGGCCAGGATTTTAAAGACCTAAAAGTTGCTAGAAAATGACCACAAAAATGCATTTCTGACTCCAAAAATGCCCTATAACATTTTTTAAAAATGACCTTAAAAATAAAATTTTCTCTTTTAGTTTCCGTGCTAATCTAAAATCCGTTTGCATTGTTAAAAGAAGAAAATTGGCCGCATAACACAAAACTAAACGAACCTAAAAATATAATTTAATTTTTTTTAACTGTTACTGCGCCAAAGTGGAATTCTTTATTTTACTAACAAAAAATGACCAATACAACAAAACAAGGAAAAAACATATAAAAATACAACAAATTTTTTGTACAGTTTCTATGCCAAACTGAAAGTTTATTTATAACTCAAACGCATGCCATCTAAGACACACAAACAAATCCCTTGAAAATACAATTTAAATTATCATAGTTTCTGTGCCAAACTGAAAATTTTAGTTTTACTAACAAAATAATTCCTTATTTAAAACAAACACAAAGTACATTAAATTACAAAGGAATAGTTTTATAGTTTCTATGGCAAACTGGCCATGATTACAATGCACAACAAAAACCTAAGTGCAGATTTTCAACAGAGAATAACTTCCTATTTTCTGCCAACCAAACATTGAAAAGCTCCTTTCCACTTCTACTGATACCATAGGAGCATACTGCGTCATTTGATTTTAAGTCCCCTTAAATTTCACCAAGGGAAAAGTTTATCCCAAACAGCACATCTGAAATTAAGCACAGCTTTTCATATTCCACATTTGTTTGTTCGGTTTTTTTTTGTTTTTTTTTAATTTGCTCAACTTTCTTGTGCACAGACTTTCCCACATTCCCTGTTACATTGTCTAAGTCACTCACTTCTTTCTTCATCAAACCTATCTGATCCACTAACAGAACTGCCGACTTCTCCAGCGAAGTAATGGCACCAGGCAGAAATCCAAAATTGGACTTTATGTAGGAAAATTTACTACCAATTTCAGAACCAGAAAGTAGTCCCTGTGCAACTTTAATTGAGTCCGTTTCACTGCTGTCAAACGAGTTTATGATCTTTTTCACCATTTTGAAGTTCTTGCAGTAATCATTGCATGCTTCGATGTAAGTCCCCGGTGTGGTTAAAATAGGAGCAGGCGGCAAGGGAACGTCTAGGGCCTCTTGACTTGAATAATGCCACACGAAATGGTGCTTTCAGAAAGACTTTCTTCGCACATCCAATCAACTTCGGGTAATTGGCCTCGCACCGCCTCAGCAACTCGAAGACAGGCATGTGCTACACATGTTAGGTGCACCATTTTGAGCACAACGCTTACAGAGAATTAGCAGCCTTTATCTAGTATGGTGCAGCATCTGTCACGAAGAGCTGGACATTGTCGTGTTTGATATCATTGGGCAATGTTAGGCGCAAGAACCTGTCACAGAGTTTGCTTATTGTTGAAAAATTCGCTTTTTCTATATACTCAGAAGTGATGAGAAGGTGTTCACCGGAGCCATCTTTTTCCATTGCACCTACCACTACGTTAAACACATATTGTCTTACAGCAGTGCTTTTTTATTTGAGGCTTTTCTTTAACTTGCAACGTATGTCACTCTCTTGTCATCTTCAAACCTTGCAATCGATTTTTCAGTGAAATGGGGGAAAGCTGCCCTTGTCCCGGATGGCCTAGCAATAGCTAGCACGTTAAACAGTAATATAAAAATAGCAAAAGATCTTGAGCAGGAGCTCAAGCAGACATGTTATTTATGACGATGTCCTTTTGCAAAGACATCACGATTTATGTAACCAAGCGTTCTGGCCGCTGATAGCCAGGGTATTGAATTGTGTAATGAGCATTGCCTTTTAGTCTACTAATAAACAGTTTTCCATGATAAAGAACTATTACTTCATCATGTATGTTGAGTACGTAAGCCCTAATGGGATACAACTGATCACATGACAACCTGCAGTGAGTAGAAAGGACCTGGTCTTGAACCAACATTCATTTGGGTAACCCCACCTCTGGCAGTCGCCAGTTACCACACATAAGATATATCACTAAACCAGTAACCACTACGATCACTAGGAAATTCAATATCAATGAACTCAGAAGAAAATATGTACCACCTGTGACGAAAGGTCTGCATGGTGTAAAGGTTTGGCATATAACTTTGATAGATTGCAGTAACGGTCACATTAGTTTATTTGGTCCAGTCACCACGGTTACATTAGTTTATTTGGTGCCTCGCGACCAGCTCACGCCCTTGTCATTGTGATCGTACTTTGTAAACAGTAATTATCATGGATCTTCAAAGTACCCCCGAGGCCCTAGCTCAACAACAAATGTACCCACAGCAGATGTTACAGCCACATCTGTCACAAAATCAACAGCAACAGGGTATACAACCTCAAAATATATCGTTGCCTAATGAATTAAAACCGACAATGTAAGCACTGATGCAGATTACAGAATCGCTTCATCAGATAGATCACTATGCTAAGTTCCTTTCAATTAGATCGATCGTTACACCATTTTCTGGAGACCCCGCACTATTCCGCAAATGGCTTATTGACATGGATAAGTTCTCATCTATCATTGACAAAGCTACTGATTCCGACCGCAAGCGAATTGCCTTTTTATCTTCTGGTGTGTTGGTTACAGACTTTCTACGTCGTCGCAGTAAAGCCTTCCCACAGGAAACGTTCGAAAGCCTTCGCAAGGAATTGGTAAGTCGATATTCAAACATCACAGACTGTCAGCATGCTTTAACGCTTTTAAGGAAGATAAATCAAGAACGTCATGAGCCAGTGCAAATGTTCGGAGACCAGTTGCTTAACCTAGCCAAAGATGCTTTTTTAGGAGGTTCAATCTCCACGGAATAATTAGAGCGACACTTAGTAGGCATATTCATTGATGGTTTGGGGGCAGACAATTTGAAACTCCACCTATTGAGAAAAGACTCGAAGTCAATCACAGAAACAATCCAAACGGCTGTATACGAAGAGAATGTTCGGAAAAGATTTCATCAAAGGATCGGCAGAGAACCGCAATCAGACTATCTTCCCGAACCAATGGAAGTCGACCATTATCGTCCAAGATGGCGGAGAGACAATGCAACCTTCAACGATCATCAACGCTCATCTTATTCACACAATTTTCGCCAAAATGACTCATTTCACAGGAACGAAGACAAGAGACACAACCGACACACTACCCCAGTGAATTCGCATCCTTCTCCAGTTCACCATGTTAATCAGATTACATGTTACAATTGTGGAAGTTGCTTAAACATCGGACAACACACGTATGACAGAACACTCCCAAGTTTCAATAGCAACCATAGATCAGGCTCAGATTGGATTAGCCTAAACAGAAGACACAACCGCATAGCTGTCAGGAATTTTGTAACAGAAATTAAGAAAGGAAAGATATTAGAAATAAATAGCATCAACATAGACAACCACCAAAGATGTCGAATAACAACTGAGAACGGCTGGAAGATGGACGTGAACCAAGTAAGATCGTATGGGAACAGCAAGAACATATCCTACCAACCAAGAGTTACAACAGAATGTGACATTAATAGGCATAGATCATGGAGAAGTCAGGTTAGAAAACATGACAACATACAGAGAGACAAGGTCAGTGTTGCTACCCAGACAGAAACAAAGAAACACACCGGCACACAAACAGAAGTACCAGAGCAAAGCGACAAGTGTGCATCACCGGTAAATACTCCCAGCGTAGAGCATAGACACCTACTAAGTAGTCAGATTGCCACAACGACAGCGATGCATGCAAAACACAAGATATCATCTAGTCGGTCAACCCCACCCCCACAAAACACATACCAAGAGCGGCAAAAAGCGGAAGAGAAAGAAAACAGAAGTGTAATCAAGAAGAAAACGTATAAGACTGTTGATGAGTTGTTAGCGGCAGAAAAGCTTGCTAATCGTTGGCTGGACGGTTACAGAGTCCTCGAACAGACATTTCCTACAAATTATATCCTTTGGCACGAGAGACAGAATGTTACTATGGAAGCTAACGTTTCTTAAATGAAATTAGATGATCACCGACCTGTTGAAATTCCACACCTTCGCTCCTCACGACCTGTCAGGAAATCCACAATTTGCCATTATTCGTATTCCACCTCACTTGCCTCTAGCATTGATGACATGTCACCACAACCATCTGCCCCCACCTTAGTCAGAGATACGATAGAACGATATCGACGCGAACGAGATAACTCGTCTGAAGAGGATGACATTCCTTTACAAGAGCTCCGACAACGAATCCAACACCGCAACGACCGTTTTCTCCATGACAATTGTGATAAATTTAACCGTGATACAACGTTAAAATATCTCCAAAGATAAAATGTAGGGATAAAAATAATGCGTAAGCTACTAGAAGACATGATCGCCCATGCCGCGGGTCACTACCCGCCATGAAATTAACTTGTTAGACGTGAAGGCAAAACGTTTACCCTTGTAGACGGGATGAGAACGGAGATCAAAAAGAAAAATATGACTGAACACGTGCTTGAAACTAGCAAGGCTAAAAAGACGCAATTGGTGGGGAAAGGAAAAAAATTCACGTCCCCAAGTTGACACAAGGTAAAGAAATGGACAAAAGGGACCTTAGCTATTATACGCAACAGTCATTTCTTGGACGCTTTTACGATACTTAGTCCTTTTATTTGAATTCAGCGGCAAACGCATTACAGAAGATGCTCGAACATATTTCAAAAAAAAAAAAACAACTAACCTTGAAAAGTAACTTTTTCTTAATAATAATGTTAGGAATATAAAACCTAGCTGGCCTGATGACCCATCTTGAGCAGAGAAATAATATGCTTTCATTTATACAGACGGATAGATAATAATGAAGATATTGACAAAAGACTGTGTTGTTCATATCAGCGAGCGACTGCATTGAAACAAAAAAATGTCACTAATTTTCAAAAAAATTGCGGCCTTGAGACTCAAGTGCTAAAATCTAGATGAATGAAAGAGAGGGGGAATTAGTGGAAAGTTGTGGCTAAAAATAACTCTAGAGGCAGATTCGTGTAGGAAATGCATGTATAAACAAGTGTGTTTTTGAAAAAAACGCAAGTAGAGACAGACGGACCAACAGACAATAATACATACTTGACTGAGGTATGACTGAATTGACTTTTGGTAGGAGGTTTGAAATTTGAAAAGGGGGAAAGGCGGTGATTGGCCACAGATAATCATAATATTATCGGCGCTCAGACGCGCAATTTTTTGCCATTCATCATAAATTGTCCAGTAGTAGACACAGTAATTCTTCAGTGGTGTAATTCCCAGAAGCTAATTGCAATATTTAGAGGGACGCCATACTAGAGCCAGCAGCTCAGCTGAGTTTTGCTAGCATATAACTGTGTTCTCTATTCATAATTCTGGTAAGACTGAAAGTATTTCTTTGTATATTTTAATATTGTTTAATGTTTCGAGTGATTTGATACTGCCATATCCAAATCTATCCCTTACAACAAGTAAGGATTCGCTCTAGATCCCCAGCCCCAGTTCAGGGTCTAGAGACAAACAAAATACATAAACGCCAGCAAGGATTATGAAGGGCGGATCAAGTGTTGAGATCAGTGGAACATATCACCTATCCTATTCAATGGCAGGAAGCTAATGAACATATTTCAGAATATGTAGTCTTGGGGAACTTATACTATGTGAAACCAACTTGGTAAGATGTGCTGTATGGTCAGAGAGATCTGACCCCGTCTATGTGGTGTTGTTGTGTAGTGTTGTGTGTAGAAGTGGCTCAGGAGGTAGAGTTCTGACACATGACCCAATACTTTTATTTCAGAACTGTGAGTTTTTTATTTGGCACCAAAGTGGTGTCAAATGCTGTGTTGAAAAATACAAGTGTGGACCCGTGCAGTATAGTGTTTTGGCAGAGCAGCCTTATATTGCCCCCAAGCACGGAGAGGTGGGGCCACCAGATTCCAGCACCAGAACTACTCAGTCAAAGATACGTGAGCGTCTGGCCTGCTGGACATTCACCAACTTATTTTCTAACTAAAACACCAACTATATTCCCATCAACTAGAACATACCATGTTGGGAAATAAACTTGTATTCCTCCCATCAGTAAATGGACAATGTTTGGTAGTCATAGACTGGGAGTGATGAAGCCACCCCAACAGCACATCCATTAATCGTTCTCCCAGATAAATTACAAATATAAACAGTAGTAATATTAACTAGTCTTGTAAAATACATATGTACACACCTTTCATTTATTATGCCATATATTCATGCATTTCATTCATAATTTCAAAACCTTTCATATGTTCTGACCAAAATAAAACCTTGGTTCAGAACAAATAAACTTAAAGAAAATTTAAATATCAAAATTTTAAACAGCTTGAGTTAGTTCAGTGTGTTATAAATTTTATTAATATTATTAGACTTATTAAATATCTGTGTGTGTGTATGTAATCTACCACAACACCTTACATTTCAGTACCCTAGATTTTTAACGTAGCCACATTCATTAGTAAAAAAGATATGTGTGGGGTCGTAAGTGGTAGCAAGAAGGGCCTTCTGTAAATTCACAGCTACATTTATCTCAGGAGCCTTCACAGCTGACCTCATGCATCACACTAGGTAATATCACCACCATACAGTACCATCAAATCCACTACATATATTGGGGGCTCGTCCGGGATAATTAGCTTAACAGTAATAATAGGATCTCGTGGTGGGAGAATTAAATAAGGGGAACAAATTATAAAAATTAAAAGTGTCCCTTTAAATTAAAAGTTGGTGAATCTTCACAGCCAGTGGTAATTAATTAGTTAACTGGCTAATTAGAATTACTTTAGACTATAGTAATTAGAATTACTTTAGTGGTTAGAGATTTATCTTGCTCATTGCTAAATTGTCTAAAAAGTATGGCGGAGCTGGCAAAGTTCAGATCAGCTGCTGTGCTAACGGCAAAGGATATGGGAATGGATAGTCAGGTTTTAATTCAATATGTAACGGCTGAATGTGATAAGTATATTGAACGGGAAGAAAGAAGATTAGCTGAAGAGAAGAGGCTACAAATTGAGGCTGAGACTAAGAGGCTGCAGATTGAGGCAGAAGAAAAACGACAGCAAAGGGAAGCAGAAGAAAAAAGATTGACTACCGAAAGGGAGGCAGCAGATAAAAAGGCCGAAAGGGAGGCAGAAGATAGAAGGTTGCAAAGGGAGCACGAATTACGACTAAGGGAGCTGGAGTTACAAGGCCAGGCTCCTGAAAATGGTGCCAGCCCTTTTGCCTCAGATGCTACGCCCAGTCTGGGAGCCTCAACATCAGCTATGGGGTTTCATTTAGACCATTTTGTTGAAAAAGACGATGACATCGAGGGGTACCTCGGACGTTTTGAGTTATTAGCTACTACATATGGGTTAGAGAGAGAGGTGGAGTTTAAAGTTATCACAGGGACTGAGAGGTACTTCTTATGAAGTCTTCGCAAAAATGAACAGAGAAGACCAAGACAATTATGACATGTTAAAGCAGGCTTTGTTATTAAGGTACGAAAAAAATGGTGAATTTTATCGTAAGAAATTTAGAAATGCCAAACTGTTGTCTGGGGAGACATACCACCAATTCTCTGCCAGACTGGAAACCTATTTGGAGAAATGGACTGCTCTGGGGAAGACCCAAGATCTTAAAGAGATGATCATGATTGAGCAATTGAGAGAGTCCATGGCTCCAGACATGAGAAAATTTCTCATGGAACAAGGTGCAGAGAAGTTGGGGGAGGTTTTAAATGTCGCTGAGAGGTATCAGGCAGCCCAGGCAGAGGTAAGTGGCTCTAAAAAGAAGCACATAGAAACTTTTAAAGCTCCACAGCCATTTAATAAATTTGAAAATAGAGAACAGGGTAATAAAGGTAGGACAAACTTTGAACGGCCAAGAAATGACTATCGAGACAGAAACTCACAGTTCAATGACCAAAAAATCCAATGAAAGAAAACCGTTTAACCAAGGAAAAAGATGGTGTAAATGGTGCAAGAAAGATAACCATAACACCGAATTTTGTAGAAGGAAACCTTCAAACATTGCTGCAATGAAGTCGGGGACTCAAAGATTAAAGGTTAATCCTAATGGACAGCAGGAACCTTATCATCCCCCAGTTTGTGAGGATGTTATTTGTAATGGGGTCACCATAAGGTGCCTTTATGATACAGGTTTGGATTATGATTCAGTTGTGAAGTCTAGCCTAGTGGACCCAAGTCAGTATACCACAGAAACAGTGGAAATACAAGGGGCGACTAAGGACATACCACTCATGACACTTCCCATCGCAAGGATAACGGTGAAAACTCGCTATGTGGAAGGAGAAATCAGAGCAGCAGTGATAGATGAACCAATCTACCCTCTGATATTGGGGTGTAGATACGTCTTCTTGGGGAATCCCGAGAGACCTGTGATCATGGCGACAGTGCAGACCAGGACACAGAAGAAGGAGGAAGAAGGTGAACCTATAAATGCTCATCCAGAGGAGATGAGGAAGGCGCAGGCTGAGGATAGGACACTCAAGCCATGTTTTAAAAAAATTGCCCAAATGCCACACACCTCCGAGCAAGGGGGAATATTTTATGAAGAACAAACTATTATACAGGAAGGCCGGAACTGGAACAAATGGTCACAACCAGCTGGTTCTTCCCACTTCATATAGGGATAAAGTGATGGAACTCGGGCATGCGATTCCCTTCAGTGGTCACATGGGGATCAGCGCCACAGGACAGCGTATAGCTTGTCATTACTTCTGGCCAGGGATAACGGAGGATATAAAAAGATATGTCAAATCCTGTCCAGAATGTCAAAGGGTAGCTCCAAAGCACTGGACTGCTCCTGCAACTCTAGGGGAAATGCCCATAGTGGGAAAACCTTTTGAGAGGGTTGCAGTGGATATTGTGGGACCTCTCACTCGGACCAAGAGGAGGAACAGTTACATCCTTACTCTGGTGGACACTTGTTCTATGTGGGGAGAGGCGGTAGCCCTGCCATCAATTGATTCAAAACATGTAGCAGAGGCACTACTTACAATATTCACAAGATTAGGATTCCCGCATCAAATCTTGACTGATAATGGCTCTCAGTTCAAGGGGAAACTAACGGAAGAAGTTTTTAAGCTATTTCAAGCCAGACACTTTCATTGTAGTCCGTACCATCCGCAAGGGAACATCCAGGTAGAGAGGTTCAATGGGACTCTCATTTCTATCCTGAGAAAGCTGGCACACGAAAAACTGGATCTGTGGGATCAATTCCTGCCCGCCGCATTGTTTGCGTATCGGGAGGTACCACATAGTTCAACCGGGATGGCTCCCGCAACTCTGCTATTTGGGAGGCCAATAAAAGGTCCATTAGAAGCACTATTAAGGACCTGGACAGATGAGAAGGCGGAAGAGACTGTTACCTCATCTTATCAATACGTGAACGAACTGACCACTCGTCTGAAAGCTGGATGGAAACTGGCAAATGATAATTTGAAACAAGCCAGGAAGAAACATGCAGCATATTTTAATAGGAAGGCAAAGGACAGAGAACTAGCTGTGGGAGAGAAGGTGCTTCTTCTACTACCCGGCAGCCAGAATAAATTACAAATTGGATGGCAAGGTCCATATACGGTTCTAGAGAAGGTGTCTAGAACAAACTATAAAATTGACAAAAAGGGGAAGGAGAAAGTTTATCATGTAAACCTGTTAAAGAAGTATCTGGACAGACCACTCCAGGAAAGCACCCCCTTACTGACCTTGGCTATCGCAACTCAAATGCAAAAGGAACCACTCACCTCACATGAATACCCATTACATCCTTGTGAAACAGCAGCACAGGTAAAAGTCAGTAAGCACCTGACTAAAAACCAGAGGGAGAGAGTTCAACAGGTTCTGGAGGAACATACAGATGTATTAACAGATAAACCAGGACATACAAATTTGCTACAGTATGACATGAAACTGGTAGACTCAAACCCAATCTGTATGAGAGCCTATTCTATTCCGTTCGCGAAGGAGAAGGCATTGAAGGAAGAAATAGATTATTTGTTGAAGGAGGGGATTATTTCACACAGTGAATCATCTTTTAGCTCCAGTGTCGTTTTGTTGAAGAAACCGTCTGGGGAACACCGACTGTGCATAGATTACAGGAAACTGAATGCTGTCACAGAAGGACAAGTGGATCCATTACCAGACACAAAACAGTTATTTGCCAGATTAAACAAGGCAAAATACTTTTCAAAGGTGGATCTTAGTAAAGGCTATTACCAGATTCCAGTGAAGCCTGAAGTGAGACCTTATTTAGCATTTAGCACATCGGAAGGACATTATGAATTCAACATGCTACCATTCGGACTGAAAAATGCTCCGAGTGTATTTTCAAGGATGATGCGCAAATTGTTGGATCCCCTGAATAACCCATGTATCACGAATTTCATGGATGATATTCTCGTCGCCACAGAGACATTTGAAGAACACATTGACGCTCTAAAAATGTTATTTAATAGGCTTAGGGAGGCGAACTTAACTGCTAGACCAACAAAATGTTGTATTGGATGCAAAGAGTTGGAATTCTTGGGACACACTGTA
Organism: Oreohelix idahoensis; assembly: GCA_024509875.1. Taxonomy (NCBI): domain Eukaryota; kingdom Metazoa; phylum Mollusca; class Gastropoda; order Stylommatophora; family Oreohelicidae; genus Oreohelix; species Oreohelix idahoensis. Next base: position 268,464 of record JAMPIV010011233.1, read on the forward strand.
TATCAGGGTAACATGACCCCTGATCCCAAGAACTTGGAAAAACTGCAGAGAGCACCTAGACCACAAACAAAAAAGGACGTGCGATCATTCGTGTCGTTATGCGGATTTTATCAAAAATACATCAAAGATTTTAACTCTATTTGTGCTCCTCTGACTGATCTGACTCGCAAGGGACTTCCAGATAAAATTATTTGGACTGCGCAAAGTGAATTAGCGTTCCAAGACTTAAAGGAAAAACTCACTAGCAAGCCTATTCTCAAACTGCCTGATTTGACACAGGACTTTGTCGTAAGAACAGATGCAAGTAATGTAGGACTCGGGGCGGCTTTGTTGCAAAGATCATCTTCACCTCATGGGGAATTGAACCCAGTCGCTTATGCAAGCCGCAATTGAATAAGGCGGAACAAGGATATTCCACAAGCGAAAAAGAATGTTTAGCGTTAATCTGGGCAATAAAGAAGTTTCAAATCTATCTGTATGGTAGGACTTTTGTGGTCCAGACGGATCATCAGCCCCTCGTATTCTTATCTCAGGCTAAGCATGAAAACGCAAGATTGCTGAGGTGGTCTTTATTGCTTCAACCTTATCAGTTTAGTATCCAATATATCCCAGGCAAATTGAATGTCGGTGCAGATTTCCTCAGTCGGCACCCCTGTGATCAAAATTAGAGTAGTGGCAGGCGTGAGGAGTAATTTTATCTATGTGTATCACTGGTTTTGGAACTTGCCGTAGGCATGTTTTCAAGTGGGGAGATGTGTGATAAATTTAACCGTGATACAACGTTAAAATATCTCCAAAGATAAAATGTAGGGATAAAAATAATGCGTAAGCTACTAGAAGACATGATCGCCCATGCCGCGGGTCACTACCCGCCATGAAATTAACTTGTTAGACGTGAAGGCAAAACGTTTACCCTTGTAGACGGGATGAGAACGGAGATCAAAAAGAAAAATATGACTGAACACGTGCTTGAAACTAGCAAGGCTAAAAAGACGCAATTGGTGGGGAAAGGAAAAAAAATTCACGTCCCCAAGTTGACACAAGGTAAAGAAATGGACAAAAGGGACCTTAGCTATTATACGCAACAGTCATTTCTTGGACGCTTTTACGATACTTAGTCCTTTTATTTGAATTCAGCGGCAAGCGCATTACAGAAGATGCTCGAACATATTTCAAAAAAAAACTAACCTTGAAAAGTAACTTTTTCTTAATAATAATGTTAGGAATATAAAACCTAGCTGGCCTGATGACCCATCTTGAGCAGAGAAATAATATGCTTTCATTTATACAGACGGATAGATAATAATGAAGATATTGACAAAAGACTGTGTTGTTCATATCAGCGAGCGACTGCATTGAAACAAAAAAATGTCACTAATTTTCAAAAAATTGCGGCCTTGAGACTCAAGTGCTAAAATCTAGATGAATGAAAGAGAGGGGGAATTAGTGGAAAGTTGTGGCTAAAAATAACTCTAGAGGCAGATTCGTGTAGGAAATGCATGTATAAACAAGTGTGTTTTTGAAAAAAAACGCAAGTAGAGACAGACGGACCGACAGACAATAATACATACTTGACTGAGGTATGACTGAATTGACTTTTGGTAGGAGGTTTGAAATTTGAAAAGGGGGAAAGGCGGTGATTGGCCACAGATAATCATATTATCGGCGCTCAGACGCGCATTTTTGCCATTCATCATAAATTGTCCAGTAGTAGACACAGTAATTCTTCAGTGGTGTAATTCCCAGAAGCTAATTGCAATATTTAGAGGGACGCCATACTAGAGCCAGCAGCTCAGCTGAGTTTTGCTAGCATATAACTGTGTTCTCTATTCATAATTCTGGTAAGACTGAAAGTATTTCTTTGTATATTTTAATATTGTTTAATGTTTCGAGTGATTTGATACTGCCATATCCAAATCTATCCCTTACAACAAGTAAGGATTCGCTCTAGATCCCCAGCCCCAGTTCAGGGTCTAGAGACAAACAAAATACATAAACGCCAGCAAGGATTATGAAGGGCGGATCAAGTGTTGAGATCAGTGGAACATATCACCTATCCTATTCAATGGCAGGAAGCTAATGAACATATTTCAGAATATGTAGTCTTGGGGAACTTATACTATGTGAAACCAACTTGGTAAGATGTGCTGTATGGTCAGAGAGATCTGACCCCGTCTATGTGGTGTTGTTGTGTAGTGTTGTGTGTAGAAGTGGCTCAGGAGGTAGAGTTCTGACACATGACCCAATACTTTTATTTCAGAACTGTGAATTTTTTATTTGGCACCAAAGTGGTGTCAAATGCTGTGTTGAAAAATACAAGTGTGGACCCGTGCAGCATAATATTTTGGCAGAGCAGCCTTATATTGCCCCAAGCACATAGAGGTGGGGCCACCAGATTCCAGCACCAGAACTACTCAGTCAAAGATACGTGAGCGTCTGGCCTGCTGGACATTCACCAACTTATTTTCTAACTAAAACACCAACTATATTCCCATCAACTAGAACATACCATGTTGGGAAATAAACTTGTATTCCTCCCATCAGTAAATGGACAATGTTTGGTAGTCATAGACTGGGAGTGATGAAGCCACCCCAACAGCACATCCATTAATCGTTCTCCCAGATAAATTACAAATATAAACAGTAGTAATATTAACTAGTCTTGTAAAATACATATGTACACACCTTTCATTTATTATGCCATATATTCATGCATTTCATTCATAATTTCAAAACCTTTCATATGTTCTGACCAAAATAAAACCTTGGTTCAGAACAAATAAACTTAAAGAAAATTTAAATATCAAAATTTTAAACAGCTTGAGTTAGTTCAGTGTGTTATAAATTTTATTAATATTATTAGACTTATTAAATATCTGTGTGTGTGTGTATGTAATCTACCACAACACCTTACATTTCAGTACCCTAGATTTTTAACGTAGCCACATTCATTAGTAAAAAAGATATGTGTGAGGTCGTAAGTGGTAGCAAGAAGGGCCTTCTGTAAATTCACAGCTACATTTATCTCAGGAGCCTTCACAGCTGACCTCATGCATCACACTAGGTAATATCACCACCATACAGTACCATCAAATCCACTACAACAATGAACCACGAACAGAGGATACACCTCCAAATGTTGAACACTCTGGTTTGAGCCATCCACAGTTACTGATCCACCACATTCATCAACTGTCCATTCGGATTCTTCGGCAACCACCATCGAAAACTCATGCCAAGACATTACGCCTGACCAGACAACACATCTTGTAGCCTCTGATTGTGGCGTGAGGTTTTATTTGTCTCTAAGATCAGTATAGTACTGACAATTACAGAAATATAATTTCTGCAGAAAATGGTGAAGTCCCAGTGTCTGAGAGAACTACTGGTATCACAAATTAGTTACGGCTGTGAATGATCTGATCTCGAAACAATAGTAGAGAGGAGACCGACATAAAGCGCCACCTCCGCTGTGTAACTAACTGTGTTATTAAAAAAACAAGGAAACAGATTTCACTTAACAATTTTAAAAAATTTGACAAGTCGTTCAAATACAATTTCCTTATTAGTTATTTAGTATATACACTATCTACTCTTGTGCTGAAGGGTGAATGTTGAAAAATGGAACGTACTGAATTTGTAAGTTTACATATGATTTACAAATATTTATATTTATATAGATATGTAAATATATTACATCAAGTTTTCCAATTATAGGAACAAAAATTATATCAGCTGTGCTGTTATTCAATTATAGTACATGTATCAACTGTGCTGTTAATTACGTATAATTTATCAGCTATAATCTTATTAGTGCCTCTTGCTACGCTAATTCACTTTCTCGTCACTGACACTAGCTTTTGCTCACAATGCCGATAGAAATGGTACTACTGGGTACTCATCTCTTAAAACGTTCTGTTCTCCTTGGTTTGGGTCACACAACTCCTGCTGAGGCTCGTTACTTTAGCCCACCCAAGACTGAGGAGGACTAAAGATGTAGCTTCTGTACAATCTCTATGCTCCTGCGAAGTTCCAGGCAGCTGGATTGACTCGAACATACGACCTCAGGTTTTATGACACGAATAAAACCCTCCAAGATTTAAACAGGCCAGATTTTGACTCGACTTAGCGAAGCAGGCTGCAGGTCAATGCTCTCAGGTAAGCTATAAATCAAAGCTGACAGCTCCTCTCTTCAGTCGGTCGTCTCTGGCTTCGTGTTCGGTGTTGCGTGCTTTTGCCCAAAATCTCGCCCGATTATATAGGTAGGTGAATGCTTAAGCAAAGCTTTTGGTTGGTTCCTGGCGGAGCAAGCTGATTGGTTTCCTGCAGTTTCGTCTTTTGCTCGTACAGCCTAATTTTATTCAGTTTTCTTCCGCCATCTTGCGTGAACAACATGGCCGCAACCCACATCCGAAAAAAACAGGGCTTAAGTTTTTTTCTGGCGTAACTTCTTGTAATTTATTCCGGCTCAGCAACTGTGCGTTGATTGGCTGGGGCAAATTTGTATCCCGAAATATTGATTTAACAAAGTAGTGTGGTTACACACACCCGTTTCACGACACTGATGATGATTCCTATATTGTTCCCATGGAAACACATTCCAGAACAGCCATTAAACGCCACTATTCATCATCGTCTGACAACTCCGTCCCTTTAGCAAAGTTGATTCGTCCCTCACATGAACATGTTCGTGTACAGATTCGCAAGAAGCGTCGTTCTATGCATTCCAACCGTCAAGACAGTACTGAACCATGTCGTCACTTTGCTCATTTCACAGCAACTGCATCCCATCCTAAAGGACGCACGTACGATCAGTGACTGTCATCGAAGGACATTGCCTTGTTGGAACTGGCACAAATGTTTCTTGACAAGCACTAACTTTATGCAATATTTTTTTTTCTATTACAGGTTTACAATGGTTGGTCCCTTTCTTCCCTTAGTCTTGCAGTTTGAGATAGTCGTCCGCACTCAGACGTACAGCCGACTACTATGGCGAGATGCAATATTATTGGAGGAAGTCAAAGATGCCTCCGACACCTCTTCCACATGGACTATTACTGTAGTCGCCTCCCTGGAACCATTACGAACAGAGTTACAAGACATGTTACATTCTTTTGTTAAGATTGAATAGTATATTACTGCGACTATGCACTTTTATAGTAGATTGTACATTATTCCTTATGTTGATTTTTTTTGTTTTGGCCATGTCACATAGAGAGTTAATACGGTTACGACAGACTCTCACCGTATTGCAAACTAGATTTCAGGATCTATGTAATGTACATAGACAGCGCAGAGCTATCGTTTCTTTTGTAGGACAGGCTCTCCAACTTTTTGTTTGGAACGTTCACGGAGGTGAATATTAATAGTCTCACTTTACAAGTGTGGATTATAGCTGCAAATCAACAGCTCATCTATCATTTTTTAACGCCAGCCTCACAATTTTAAACAACATTTTTTGTAGCAGGTATTATTACATAACTTGTAAATTATTTTGTCCGGATTTTGTTATTTTTGAGTTGCATGATGCTACTCAATGTACTGATATGTTTGTGCGACATTATTTTTTTCTATGTGTTATGTATTATGAATAAGAACAGAGATGTATTTTTTCATGTCACACTATCACTACTTTTGAAAGCCACATAGACTCATTATATACACATCATTTACCACGTACACTATTACCTTACACGGACCTTCAGCTCCTCTTCACACAGATATCATCTATACTCCCACATACTTGTACATTATGTAGAGCATTGCTCAAGGTTCACAATGTTTTATCTTTGTACGATGTTTTTGGTACTAGTGCACATTCCTTTAATGGTTATTGATAATACATTTGCATTATATTGGATACATGACATTCCTACGCCTCTTCCATCTCACATATCATATGTTGCCACTTCTCGCTCGCACCCCTTGCAACATACGACATCTTCACTTATGCTATTGCAATTAACCACGCACACACCCATTATGCATTTACTTTTGCACTACAATGATGATTGTTGATATTACTAATGCTTTTGATTTTTTTTTATATGATATGTCAGTCATTGTACGATATCGGTAAAACATTTTCATGTTCAATTTATGTGTTTTTTATGAATGATTCCGTACAAACTCATGTACATTGCATCATGGAATATTGTCCAGTTCGACGTCTATTCAGAGTTATAGAGTTCAACCAGTTGTCGTCACTCTTCCCTTCAGACATTTCAGATGGACTCTACTATTAAGTTGTTTATTCGCTATTATCCTTTGTCATATTTCTAGGATATATGTATCGCACTTATTGAGATTCCTGTTGATATGAAGTACGATATCCCTGAAGTTATTCCATTACAGGCTCTTCCTACTCCCCAACCTATGTCCACTGTCCTGACATGCTATCCTATATAGTACTTTCATTAAATGTTTGTATTAATAGACCCATTGATTTTGTATAGGTCTGTGCTGTATTTATACTGACCATGATTGTTTGACATGATATTTTGTTTTATATTTTTTGGTTATATTTGAGTTTGCTATTTATATAGTTTTTGGGTTTTGATAGAATTAAAATTTCTCCCGTTAGGATACATTTTTGTAGCCCCGGGACGTATGTCACCGGATGGCCTATGTTAACGCTAGCTAGCACGTTAAACAGTAATATAAAAATAGCAAAAGATCTTGAGCAAGATTAGTTGGTAAGATAACATCACTGGTCGAACTTGACCAATGAAATCGTCGATAGCTATTTTTGACCGCCGCAGTGAGAACACAGTGCAGTCACGGAGTTCACTGTTCAGTAAGGTAGACGTGTTTACGGGAGAAGATTGAAAACCTTAGTGCGGCCCCGTGTTTTGTAAAGGTTGTGTGATAAACCTCTGGGCAAGGAAATACCTTAAAACTGAAAGATTGAATGTTTTCACAAGTTATATTATTCAAAGAGATTGTTTTTTTTTTCCATTTTTGTAGACAGAGTCTACATGGTTTGTATTGAACTCGTTTTTTTTCCTAATAGAATGTTTATTCTGCTATGTAATTTAGAACGAGACTCCAGGCAAAGCCTATCGATATTTTTAGAGGAGCTCAAGCAGACATGTTATTTATGACGATGTCCTTTTGCAAAGACATCACGATTTATGTAACCAAGCGTTCTGGCCGCTGATAGCCAGGGTATTGAGTTGTGTAATGAACATTGCCTTTTAGTCTACTAATAAACAGTTTTCCATGATAAAGAACTATTACTTCATCATGTATGTTGAGTACGTAAGCCCTAATGGGATACAACTGATCACATGACAACCTGCAGTGAGTAGAAAGGACCTGGTCTTGAACCAACATTCATTTGGGTAACCCCACCTCTGGCAGTCGCCAGTTACCACCCATAAGATATATCAGTAAACCAGTAACCACTACGATCACTAGGAAATTCAATATCAATGAACTCAGAAGAAAATATGTACCACCTGTGACGAAAGGTCTGCATGGTGTAAAGGTTTGGCATATAACTTTGATAGATTGCAGTAACGGTCACATTAGTTTATTTGGTCCAGTCACCACGGTTACATTAGTTTATTTGATGCCGTAACCAGTCATCACGGCAACATTCTTTCCAACAAGATTGTCTCTCTTGAGAGAAATATTGAAACTCCCCCCCTTTTCCACACACACACTATCGCACGCGCGTGCACAGACATACACACAACTGACAACTACATTTTAAAAAATGTAATTTACAACTATTATCAAAATTTAAAATTAAAAAAAATATTAACTTTCCGTGTAATATACTGAATAATGAAATCCGCCTCCTGTGCTCCGGACTCGTTTATCACAAACTGATAATGTCACTAGTGGATCGATTACATTTGACAAATTTAAAAACACAAAAAAAATAACACTAAAAAGAAGAAAATAAAAAATATTTTACAAAATATTTTAAACACAGTCCTTTAATGCACTAAAACGCCACAAATAATTTTTCAAGTAGTTTATAGCTTGCAGTCAAAAAATGTAACATCAATTGATAAAAAGCCTGGGGTGCTGATTCTACATGAAATTAACTTCTGCTTTACACTTCATTATACACATATGGATAAAATATATGATAAGCGCTTAAGCGCCCCACGCTCTTTGTCAGTTTGATGCTACATTTTTTGACTGAAAGCTATAAACTCATTGAAAAATTATTTGTGGGTTTTTAGTGCATTAAAAGCATGTGTTTAAAATATTTTTTTAAATATTTTTTATTAACCTTTTAGAAGCCCTGCAACACATTACAGCATCTTAAGAAGCCTCGCACACCTTTTAAAGCATCTTAAGAAGCCTCACACCCCTTTACAGCACCTTAAGAAGTCTCTCATCCCCTTACAGCATCTTAAGAAGCCTCGTACCCCTTTTACGGCATCTTATGAAGTCCCGCACCTTTTTACAGCAACAAGTCAAGGAAGATGAGGGGAACTGAGGTACCTTGGATGAGTAGGGAAAAAAAATCTAAAAAAGGTGATTCGTCTTATGGGGACAAGTTAGTTGCTTATCCTTTACAGGACATGGCAATCAACCCCAGCTTTTATTGGCTGTTTGTGATTTTTCTAGGCAATTTTTTTCATTCAGTAGTTTGCCATTGCTTTCTGAACGGTACGGCGCTTATACCATTGTTAAAAATCCACACAAAGCGATCTGCTACCAAACCGCCTGGGGACAAAGACAAAGAAAATAGCCAAAGTTGCGGCCACAAGGCCTTCGTCAGAGAAAGGAAAAATAGTCAGAGCTAAATAGGGCACATACGAATCTAAATAACAATAAATATAAAAACTGGATACTTCCCTAAAGGCGGCTAAAACCTAGCATGCCTGCTGAAGGGAGAACGCGCCACAAGCAAATGAAATGGCTGCCCATTCTGGATGTAAACAGTGCAGTGTCCCAACTCTGGTTCATGCTTTGCATCTCGGCTTCCACAGTTCTCTGCCAGGTTTTCTTTGGTCTGGCTCTCTTTCGCCGTCCTTCTTGGGTCCACAGCATAACACTTCTTATGGTGTCAGGGTCTCTTCTGAGGACATGACCAATCCAGTTCCAGCGTCTGCCTGCAATGATGGTATGCATATTTTTTTTACTGCACCGTGTAAGCAGTTCCTGGTTGGTGATGGTATTCGGTCAAAAAAAATCGAAGAATTTTCCTTAGGCAGGTAGCGTGCTGGGATGCAGCTTCCCAGACATGAAGTCGGAGTTAACAATAGGAGTGTCGCTCAGTGTAGACTTATTCCGTCCGGAGCTAGCGATAAGCGAAAAAATAAATGTGGCAAGTCTACTCCTTCGCTACTGCGTTGCCTATAACAAAGGAGAAAATAACCAGAAGAGAGAGATGGGTGAGAGGTGTGACAAGATGTTATAAGAAAACATTTAACCAGGAAAGCGGAAAAACGACAAGGAGCAGATTAGAAAAAAAAAACCACAGGAAGTGCATAAGAGAGAAAATGAAGGTCACAGAAAAATGTAAGTATCGAAAAAGAAAGTTAATAACAGAACCGATAAATAGTACTGGAGACAGGAAATTGTGGAAAGTTACGATTACGTACGCAACCAGGCGTGATAGTTGAAGAAAGAAGACAGTAATATGGCATTTTCTTAAGACATTGTTTTAACTGCCAAACCGGTTGGCCCCCTCACCCTTATTTTCTCCTCTATTTTGTCTGTTTGTTTTCTCCACTATCATATGCCAAAGGATATGTAAAATGTGCGGTGATTACAAGGGACAATTCAGTATGTCGCTTCGTTCCACATAGCTCCACCATTGCACAACTGCGGTAATAGTGGTTGTAGTACACCTACTTTGTACTAGTTGTGTTATCAGCAGCAGCACGAGTAATAATATTTGTTGTAGTTGTCGTAGCAGTCCTAATTCTAGTAGTGGTGATAATAATAGTCAAGATGTTAGTTTGCTTTATACATAACCAAATATGATATCGTAAAAATAAATTTCTTACCTGGTGTGCTTATATTTATCTGTTTGTGAAGACAGCGACCAAAGAACTCTTGAAAAGGGACACAGTGGATCACCTCAATCTTTGGTCCATTAAACGAAGCCCTCCAATAATTGTTAGGGTCATTAATCGTCACATATTATGCCCGACAATGTGCTTGTTTGGCAAGTTGACATAACTGTTTATCGCAAAGCTAACTCTCCATATTTCGAAATAGCTGTTTGATATACGCTTTCGTGAATTGCTGTTTGTGTAGAACGAAAGGATTGAAACGGTAGGACAAGGTCACTAATGTGGAACTAATGACAAGAAACAGTCAGATGCCAAAGGAACCAGAGATGAGAAGATGTTGACGATGGGTAGGACACACATTGAGTGAAAAAGCTGACGTCATTATAAGACAGTCCTTCGTCTGAAATAACCCGGGGTTGGAGAGTTAGAGGGAGACCGGAAAAACACACGGAGAAGAGAACTGGAGACAGAAATGAAAGGCATGAAAAAGTCATGGAAAGACCTTCAGCTGATCTTGAGCTGACCTTGAGCTGACGGTACGGGACACGACGACTTGGCGTGACTTTGTCGAAGGTCTATGCTTCTTGGAGAGCTGAAGGGGAATGACTGAGTGTTCCACACACACACTTACACATACATACATAACAGAATCCTTATTCTCAAGAAAATACATTGATATGTATGTGACGTATAATGGAAATATAGCTTACGGTATCCGACAGCCTTTCGTAATCCCGTTAAAGTCTATGATTCGCTAGCAAAGTCATGCAACTTACAGCCTGCATTTACTCACTTTTAATCCACGCCTCTTTTCCTTGAGACGTAAACAAACGGAAAATTACCAGCTTCCGCGACCTGCCAATAACAGGGAGCGAACCCGGTCTGTTTACCTGAGTTTCTCACGCGAGCTAATCTGTCAATCATCAGATTTTTAAACACATGCACGTGGATAAACACCGGACCTCTTTGAAGTGAGACGAGCGGGCAAAATATTTTCCCGTGTACTCTCTGAAGTTCGTACATACAGGGGGAGATAAACTCTTGATCTCCTGAAGCGGGCTAAAATCTCGGAAGAAACCCGTTACGCGGTTTAAGTCTCTGTTGTCGGTCATCAACGCCGAACAGAGCGACCGTGGAAATCTTTTATCTGGGGGAAACGTAGTTCCCTGATTTCTGCTTTGCAAAAGAGTGTGAAAATTAACATCCTCTAGAGATCATAATAACATGATGTATATAAACTGTGGCTTCTCAATTCAGTTATCAGTTGTCGCTCAGAATTTTTCGGAATCTAAACACGTAGTCTAGAACCATTGTGGAAAATGTGTTAATAGTTTCGTGGGGATTGTTATTCTGATTTGTGGTAATATAAATTTGTGCTTAAGCGTGATTAAATGTGTTAAGTGTTACCATTATAATTCACGGTGATTTCCTAGCGTTAAAACTAGGAATATAAATAATGCGTAACTATTTGTTTAGCAGTTGTTCAGTTTAAAGATAATTTTACCATCCGCTTTATCACATAAGAAGATACGGTTTAGCTGACTAATTAATACACTAGGCGTGGCTAAGTGACAGAAAAGTATTCGCGTTTATTTCATTTGTGTAATTATATAAGTGACTGTTACTTAAATATCATGCGACTGAACAAACGGACGCCGACATCTAATAGCTATTAATGACAGGCGATATTTGTTAAGTGCGCGTAGGGATAATTAAATCATAATAGAAATTGTGCACGGATCGGTAATGCGCGCGCAAAAGGAGCGGGGAGGGCACATACCTTCACCCGAACTAGAGACGCCGCGATAGCGATAGGATAGGCTAAAGACACCGTGTGCCTTTTAACTTTAATCAGGACTGATGGAGAGGATGAGAGATCCGTGTGTATATATATAGATATATAGTAATAGCATTTTTTCATAATGTTTCTTTATTTCTCGCAGATCTGATAAAACGGCGACCAGCGGTATATTTTGGTCCCTTTTCTTCATTTACTGAGTGATTAATGTGGTCTTATTCTTGGCTCACACGTCCCCAAGTTTAGTTGTGAACAGGATTGGCCAGATAGACACATAAACATTTTAATAGTAAAAGTTAACTGGACTTACAAATACCCAGACATTTTTTTTTTTTTTGCAATTTATCAGCCCACTGGGGTGTGAAAGATATAACAGTTCTCCCGATTTTTGACAGTCGTATCATCGGATTTATCCAGCAAGTTACGCTGTTTCAAAATCGGCACTCACCACAGAGCTAGCCGATAGGATTTATCATCACCATAATTAGCCGTTTTTAGCAACCAGATGTTTTCTCGATGTACTGGAAGTACTGTCTACTGTTTACTGTGAACACCAGATCGCAGGTTTTTTTAAAATATACATTGACTATTCGAAGTGACATTTGTCTATCCAGGAATAAACCACCAAATTAGGCGTTCCCCTTATAAAACTTAATTTTTCAAGGAGGGACTGGGGCCAATTTGGGAGATACAACCCCTGGAAATATATATGTATTCAGGCATTAGATGTCCAAGTGATTTCTTCACCAAGAATAGTGTAAGCGTGATTGATGTGGCCACGTATGTCAGAGAAAGTGAATATTTCTTTGTTACAGAAAACTGTACCATCATCTATTTTCTTTGCTTAAACCTGTTTACTTTACTGGATAGCATTTAGTAGGAACTTTGCTCTTTTCTTTACTGTCTATGCTATAACATAGTGCTAACCTTTAACCTTTGGGATTATTAACTTGTTGGGTTCTTCTTTTCTCACAGTGAGGGGAGGGCACATGTATTCTGCTATTTTTTCTATGTATGACATTCTGATTTTATTTGATCTTTCTTTAGATATTCGATGTTGTAAAGTTTAATGATAATAAACAACAAAAAGAACTTAACTTTGTGTGTTGGGTCAGACCGGCACCCAATTTACCAGAGTTTTTTCACGTTTGTGTGTCTTGTTGTCACATAGCTGTGTGTGTGTGCGTGTTTAGTGAAACTTATATTTTCCAGATATAGGGAGGTGCAAGATTGTCTTATACTAAAAGATAGTCGTATAGATAGGCTGGACTAGAGAAACTTCTCATTCCAGAGACAGATCTTCTCCTTAAACTATTCACTCGTGAAAATCTATTTCCTTACACCGTTACTTCTCACGTACTTATCACCATCCACTATACTCAGGCGGGACCATAAATAACTTTAAAACCTATCTAAATTCACGACAATGTACTGACATGATATAATAAAATACAACATGGTATAAGGAGAATCATTAGAATTTACATAAAGTAAATTTACATAAATTCATACAGCGTTAATGAGGGCTGTTACCACATACATATCAGAATCTTTATTCTCCAGAAAATACATTGATATGTACTGACATGATATAATAAAATACAACATGGCAGATAAGAGAATCATTAGAATTTACAAAAAGTAAATTTACATAAATTCATACAGCGTTAATGCGGGCTGTACACACATACATACACACGCACGCACGCCCGCACGCACGCACCCACCCACCCACACATACATATATACACACACATACACACTTGCATACACACATACACACACATACACACATATACATACATATATATATACATACACATTCCTACACACATAGTACATATGTATATACATACGTTCATACATACTTACATAAATACGATACATACGCATTCATACATACATACACATTTATACATACATACATACATAACAGCATCTTTATTCTCCAGAAAATACATTGATATGTACTGGCATGATAAAATAAAATACAACATGGCATATGGGAGAATCATTAGAATTTACATAAAGTGTGGAAGACGTCTCAAGTAGTTCTATGTGGGTGTTTTTACATCGAATGTTTGTGTTACACATATATAACAATCTTTAAGTTCTCTAAAAGACATTGGCATATAATGATATGGTACAACATACCAAAAAATGAGTATTATTAAAATTTTCAAAATTTCTGTGGAATACCTTTCAAGTAGATCAATATGAGTATTTCTTAGATGGGGATTTTATCATAATCTTTGTTTGCCATAAAATACATTGACAGGTAGTGGAGTGAGATACTAAATATAGCATCAAATACAACAGTAATTTGGTATATTAAACAGAGCACAATTTAGATTAGACTTAACAAAAGTGCGAAAAAACATCTCCAGCAATTTAAAATGGGTGTTTTTTACATCGAAGTTTCCATAGTCTGTAAGAACCTATAATTACATACATATAAACATACATATAAACATACATACATACACATCAGAATCTTTATTCTCCAGAAAATACATTGATATGTACTGGCATGATATAATAAAATACAACATGGCATATAGGAGAATCATTAGAATCTACATAAAGTAAATTTACATAAATTCATACAGCGTTAATGCAGGCTGTTACCACATACATACATATCATAATCTTTCATCATCATCTCAACCCGTAACCCGTCATGGGTCGTAGGGGTGCCATGGTGGAAGCATCAGCAGACAGGGTCCTCCACTGCTCTCTATCCTCAGCAATGCATACAAATGTGGAAAAACCGTGCCCTGCCCATTCTTTGATGTTATCAGCCCAAGATTCTGTTTGCCTTCCTCTTCTCCGTTTACCTTCGACTGTTCCCTGGAGGATCGTTTTCGAAAGGGAGTCTTGACGAGTTACTTGCGCAAACCAGGCAAGATTTCGACGTTTCACAACTGACAAAAGTGGTTCTTGGTGGCCTGCGTGTTTATCATTCAGAATCTTTATTCTCCATAAAATGCATTGACATGTACATATATGATATAATATGATATAATAAAATACAACATACCATTCAAGATAATTATTAGAATTTACAATAGTATGGAATACGTCACGTATATTATCATATCTTATTTATATATACTGACATGCCACGTTGTAATATATTAAATACAAACATAACATTTAGAAGGCTAGAATTAACAACGGGGGGAGACCTCTCCAGCATATTAATATGGGGGGGGGGGAGAGAAAGGGCGGGGGTGTACTCTTAAAATTCATGAAGATTACTTTACGAAATCGTTCACGAAGAGCTAGATCGCAGTGGGAAGGAACCATCTTTTTTTGTAAGAATGGAAAATGAACTCGGCTGTTTTCAAGCAGCGACGCAAGGCATGGGTCATAGGTGTGTTCTTTCCTTTGATCTATTCTCATTTTACGCAGAAAGCATATTCAAGAGGTCATTTGAGAGGTCAATTAGGAATAACGAGTTAGAGGCTATAATATATGCTGTGACAACACAGTTGTGATGATGTCACCATGATACAACGTTAAAATATCTCCAAAATTAACGATGAAATGTAGGGTTAAAAATAATGCGTAAGATACTAGGAGACATGCTCGCCCATGCCAGCCTTTCCCACCGCCATTTAAAACTAACGAGTTAGAAGTGCAGACGAAACGTTTACCCTTTGTAGACGGGAGAGAACGGAGGACACAAAAAAGGAAAAATATGACTGAACACGTGTTTGAAGTTCGAACGGCAAAAAGACGCAATTGGGGGTGAAAGGACAAAAATTCACGTTCTCGAGTTGACATAAAGTAAGGAAATGGACAAGAAACGGACATTAGCTCTTGATCGAGACAGTCATTTCTTGGACGTGTTTCGATACTTGGTCTTTATTTGAATGCCGCGGCAAAACACATGAGGGAAGGTTCTCGAACAAATTTCAAAAATTAAACTTGAGAAAAAAATATGTTTTTTCTTAATACTAGAGTTATGAAAATAAAACCTAGCTAGTTTGATAGCCCATCTTGAGCAGAGAAATAATATGCTTTCATTTATACAGACGGATAGATAATAAAGAAGATATTGACAAAAGACTGTATTGTTCATATCATACAAGCGAATGCACTGTTAACCCATGTCACCAAAAGTTTCCAAAATCTTGGCCTTGAGTCTGCAAACGTAAAAATCGAGCTGTAATTAAAGAGAGGGAATGTGGTGGAGCATTGTAGCTAAAAATAACTTAGGCAGCAGATTCGTGTAGGAAATGCATGTAAAACCAAGTGTGTTTTTATGAAAAAACAAGTAGAGACAGACGAACTAACAGACCGTAATACATACTTGACTGAGATTTGACTGAAGTGACTTTTGGTTGTTAATTTGAAAGTTAGGGGGGAAGTCGGCGATAGGTCAACGCATTTTATAGTAGCGGGATAGAGAGGTGAAAGTTTGCCATTCGACATAAGTCTGTTCAGAGACGCAGTTTGAATCCAAAGTGGTGCTGATTCCATAAGAATATAACTATATAGTGGGACGCCATCATACGGCCAGCAGCTCAGCTGAGTTTTGCTAGTAAATTTAACTGTGTTCTCAATTCTGAATTCTGGTAAGAATGAATAATATTTATTCTGTACATTTTAATAATTCGAGTGATTGATACTGCCATATCATAAAAAATGATTACGACAAGTAAGTGTTCGCTCTAGATCCCCAGCCCTAGATCAGGGTCTAGAGACCTACATACACAGAAAATATATAGGCACGCCTAACTGAAACTATGAAAAAGGATCTAGTGTTGAGATCAGTGGAACATATCACCTATCTTATTTAATAGCAGGAAGCTATTGAACATATCTCAGATGCAATGTAGTCGTGGGGAACTGATACTATGTGAAACCAACTTGGTAAGATGTGCTGTGTGGTCAGAGAGATCTGACCCAGTCTATGTGGTGTTGTTGTGTGTAGTGTTGTGTGCAGAAGTGGTTCAGGAAGTAGAGTTCTGACACATGACCAATACTTTTGTTTCAGAACTGTGAGTTTCTATTTGGCACCAAAGCGGTGTCAAATGCTGTAGTAATATATACAAGTGTGGACCAGAGCAGTCTATCATTGTGTCAGAGCAGCCGTATATTGCCCCCAGCACGGAGAGGTGGGGCCACAAGACTTTTGTACAGGATCGACGCAGGCGAGATAAGTTATATCTGGCCTGCTGGACTTTCACCAACGACATTTTCAACTAAATTATCCCTAATTCACCATAAAATAAAGCCATGACATTGGGGAAATTAAACTATATATATTTATTCCTAAAGTCAACGGACAATGTTTGGCAGTCATAGACTGGGAGTGATTACACCATCCCAACAGCATATCTAGTAATAAGTTCTCCTGTGACTATCTTAATATAATTATTATTAACCAGTCATTTGAAATAATTAAGTACACATTTTCCATTTTATTATGTCATATGATTTTGCATTCCATTTATGACTCCATAATATTTCTTATGTTCTGACCAACTAAACATTTGGTTCAGAACAAAATAAATTTATCAAAAGATTTAACTTTAACAACTAAAATAGCCTGAGTTAGTTCAGTGTGTTATAAATTTTATTAATATTATTAGACTTCTTAAATATCTGTGTGTGTGTGTGTGTAATTTACCACAACACATTACATATCAGTACCCTAGATTTTTAACGTAGCCACATTCATTAGTAAAAAAGATATGTGTGAGGTCGTAAGTGGTAGCAAGAAGGGCCTTCTGTAATTCACATCTACATTTATCTCAGGAGCCTTCACAGCTGACCTCATACATCACACTAGGTGACATCAACCATACAATACCATCAAAATCCACTACATATATTGAGGTCTTGTCCAGGGATAATTAGCTTATCAGTAATATTAGGATCTCCTGGTGGGAGAATTAAATCAGGGGAACAAATTGTAAAAATTAAAATTGTCCCTTAAAATTGAAAGTGAGAATAAAAGTTGGTGAATCTTCACAGCCAGTGGTAATTAATTAGTTAACTGGCTAATTAGAATTACCCTAGTCTATAGTAATTAGAATTACTTTAGTTGTTTATTGGTTGGATTTTTACCCTGATCATTGTTATTTTGTGTGATGGCTGAGCTGGCAAAGTTCAGATCAGCTGCTGTGCTAACGGCGAAGGATATGGGAATGGATGGTCAGGTTTTAATTCAGTATGTAACTGCTGAATGTGATAAGTGTATTGAACGGGAAGAAAGGAGATTAGAAAAAGAGGCTGAAAGAAAATTAGAATCTGAAAGGTTGGCTGAAGAGAAGAGGTTACAAATTGAGGCTGACAAAGAGGCTAAGGCATTAGAGGCAGAAGAAAAACGACAGCAAAGGGAAGCAGAAGATAGAAGGTTGCAAAGGGAGCACGAATTACGACTAAGGGAGCTGGAGTTACAAGGCCAGGCTCCTGAAAATGGTGCCAGCCCTTTTGCCTCAGATGCTGCAGCTAGTCAGGGTGCCTCAAACTCAGCTATGGGGTTTCATTTAGACCATTTTGTTGAAAACGACGATGACATCGAGGGGTACCTCAGTTGTTTTGAATTGTTAGCTACTACATATGGGTTAAAGAGAGAGAGGTGGAGTTTAAAGTTATCACAGGGACTGAGAGGTACTTCTTATGAAGTCTTCGCAAAAATGAACAGAGAAGACCAAGACAATTATGACATGTTAAAGCAGGCTTTGTTATTGAGGTACGAAAAAAATGGTGAATTTTATCGTAAGAAATTTAGAAATGCCAAACTGTTGTCTGGGGAGACATACCACCAATTCTCTGCCAGACTGGAAACCTATTTGGAGAAATGGACTGCTCTGGGGAAGACCCAAGATCTTAAAGAGATGATCATGATAGAGCAATTGAGAGAGTCCATGGCTCCAGACATGAGAAAATTTCTCATGGAACAAGGTGCAGAGAAGTTGGGGGAGATTTTAAATGTCGCTGAGAGGTATCAGGCAGCCCAGGCAGAGGTAAGTGGCTCTAAAAAGAAGCACATAGAAACTTTTAAAGCTCCACAGCCATTTAATAAATTTGAAAATAGAGAACAGGGTAATAAGGGCAGGACAAACTTTGAACGGCCAAGAAATGACTATCGAGACAGAAACTCACAGTTCAATGACCAAAAATACAATGAAAGAAAACCGTTTAACCAAGGAAAAAGATGGTGCAAATGGTGCAAGAAAGATAACCATAACACCGAATTTTGTAGAAGGAAACCTTCAAACATTGCTGCAATGAAGTCGGGGACTCAAAGATTAAAGGTTAATCCTAATGGACAGCAGGAACCTTATCACCCCCCAGTTTGTGAGGATGTTATTTGTAATGGGGTCACCATAAGGTGCCTTTATGATACAGGTTTGGATTATGATTCAGTTGTGAAGTCTAGCCTAGTGGACCCAAGTCAGTATACCACAGAAACAGTGGAAATACAAGGGGCGACTAAGGACATACCACTCATGACACTTCCCATCGCAAGGATAACGGTGAAAACTCGCTATGTGGAAGGAGAAATCAGAGCAGCAGTGATAGATGAACCAATCTACCCTCTGATATTGGGGTGTAGATACGTCTTCTTGGGGAATCCCGAGAGACCTGTGATCATGGCGACAGTGCAGACCAGGTCACAGAAAAAGGAGGAAGAAGGTGAACCTATAAATGCTCATCCAGAGGAGATGAGGAAGGCGCAGGCTGAGGATAGGACACTCAAGCCCTGTTTTAAAAAATTGCCCAAATGCCACACACCTCCAAGCAAGGGGGAATATTTTATGAAGAACAAACTATTATACAGGAAGGCCGGAACTGGAACAAATGGTCACAACCAGCTGGTTCTTCCCACTTCATATAGGGATAAAGTGATGGAACGTGGGCATGCGATTCCCTTCAGTGGTCACATGGGGATCAGCGCCACAGGACAGCGTATAGCTTGTCATTACTTCTGGCCAGGGATAACGGAGGATATAAAAAGATATGTCAAATCCTGTCCAGAATGTCAAAGGGTAGCTCCAAAGCACTGGACTGCTCCTGCAACTCTAGGGGAAATGCCCATAGTGGGAACACCTTTTGAGAGGGTTGCAGTGGATATTGTGGGACCTCTCACTCGGACCAAGAGGAGGAACAATTACATCCTTACTCTGGTGGACACTTGTTCTATGTGGGGAGAGGCGATAGCCCTGCCATCAATTGATTCAAAACATGTAGCAGAGGCACTACTTACAATATTCACAAGATTAGGATTCCCGCATCAAATCTTGACTGATAATGGCTCTCAGTTCAAGGGGAAACTAACGGAAGAAGTTTTTAAGCTATTTCAAGCCAGACACTTTCATTGTAGTCCGTACCATCCGCAAGGGAACGGCCAGGTAGAGAGGTTTAATGGGACTCTCATTTCTATCCTGAGAAAGCTGGCACACGAAAAACCGGATCTGTGGGATCAATTCCTGTCCGCCGCGTTGTTTGCGTATCGGGAGGTACCACATAGTTCAACCGGGATGGCTCCCGCAACTCTGCTATTTGGGAGGCCAATAAAAGGTCCATTAGAAGCACTATTAAGGACCTGGACAGATGAGAAGGCAGAAGAGACTGTTACCTCATCTTATCAATACGTGAACGAACTGACCACTCGTCTGAAAGCTGGATGGAAACTGGCAAATGATAATTTGAGACAAGCCAGGATGAAACATGCAGCATATTTTAATAGGAAGGCAAAGGACAGAGAACTAGCTGTGGGAGAGAAGGTGCTTCTTCTACTACCCGGCAGCCAGAATAAATTACAAATTGGATGGCAAGGTCCATATACGGTTCTAGAGAAGGTGTCTAGAACAAACTATAAAATTGACAAAAAGGGGAAGGAGAAAGTTTATCATGTAAACCTTTTAAAGAAGTATCTGGACAGACCACTCCAGGAAAGCACCCCCTTACTGACCTTGGCTATCGCAACTCAAATGCAAAAGGAACCACTCACCTCGCATGAATACCCATTACATCCTTGTGAAACAGCCGCACAGGTAAAAGTCAGTAAGCACCTGACTAAAAATCAGAGGGAGAGAGTTCAACAGGTTCTGGATGAACATACAGATGTATTAACAGATAAACCAGGCCATACAAATTTGCTACAGTATGACATGAAACTGGTAGACTCAAACCCAATCTGTATGATAGCCTATTCTATTCCGTTCGCGAAGGAGAAGGCATTGAAGGAAGAAATAGATTATTTGTTGAAGGAGGGGATTATTTCACACAGTGAATCATCTTTTAGCTCCAGTGTCGTTTTGTTGAGGAAACCGTCTGGGGAACACAGACTGTGCATAGATTACAGGAAACTGAATGCTGTCACAGAAGGACAAGTGGATCCATTACCAGACACAAAACAGTTATTTGCCAGATTAAACAAGGCAAAATACTTTTCAAAGGTGGATCTTAGTAAAGGCTATTACCAGATTCCAGTGAAGCCTGAAGTGAGACCTTATTTAGCGTTTAGCACATCGGAAGGACATTATGAATTCAACATGCTACCATTCGGACTGAAAAATGCTCCGAGTGTATTTTCAAGGATGATGCGCGCATTGTTGGATCCCCTGAATAACCCATGTATCACGAATTTCATGGATGATATTCTCGTCGCCACAGAGACATTTGAAGAACACATTGACGCTCTAAAAATGTTATTTGATAGGCTTAGGGAGGCGAACTTAACTGCTAGGCCAACAAAATGTTGTATTGGATGCAAAGAGTTGGAATTCTTGGGACACACTGTATATCAGGGTAACATGACCCCTGATCCCAAGAACTTGGAAAAAATTGCAGAGAGCACCTAGACCACAAACAAAAAAGGACGTGCGATCATTCGTGTCGTTATGCGGATTCTATCAAAAATATATCAAAAATTTTAACTCTATTTGTGCTCCTCTGACTGATCTGACTCGCAAGGGACTTCCAGATAAAATTATTTGGACTGCGCAATGTGAATTAGCTTTCCAAGAATTAAAGGAAAAACTCACTAGCAAACCTATTCTCAAATTGCCTGATTTGACACAGGACTTTGTGGTGAGAACAGATGCAAGTAATGTAGGCCTCGGGGCGGCCTTGTTGCAGAGGTCATCTTCACCCGATGGGGAACTGAACCCAGTCGCTTATGCAAGCCGTAAATTGAATAAAGCGGAACAAGGATATTCTACAAGCGAAAAGGAATGTTTAGCGTTAATCTGGGCAATAAAGAAGTTCCAAATCTATCTGTATGGTAGGACTTTTGTGGTCCAGACGGATCATCAGCCCCTCGTATTCTTATCTCAGGCTAAGCATGAAAACGCAAGATTGTTGAGGTGGTCTTTATTGTTGCAACCTTATCAGTTTATTATCCAATACATCCCAGGGTCATTGAATGTCGGTGCAGATTTCCTCAGTCGGCACCCCTGTGATCAAAATTAGAGTAGTGGTAGGCGTAAGGAGAGATTTTATCTATGTGTATCACTGGTTTTGGAACTTGCCGTAGTGCATGTTCTCAGGTGGGGACATGTGTGATGATGTCACCATGATACAACGTTAAAATATCTCCAAAATTAACGATGAAATGTAGGGTTAAAAATAATGCGTAAGATACTAGGAGACATGCTCGCCCATGCCAGCCTTTCCCACCGCCATTTAAAACTAACGAGTTAGAAGTGCAGACGAAACGTTTACCCTTTGTAGACGGGAGAGAACGGAGGACACAAAAAAGGAAAAATATGACTGAACACGTGTTTGAAGTTCGAACGGCAAAAAGACGCAATTGGGGGTGAAAGGAAAAAAATTCACGTTCCCGAGTTGACATAAAGTAAGGAAATGGACAAGAAACGGACATTAGCTCTTGATCGAGACAGTCATTTCTTGGACGTGTTTCGATACTTGGTCTTTATTTGAATGCCGCGGCAAAACACATGAGGGAAGGTTCTCGAACAAATTTCAAAAATTAAACTTGAGAAAAAATATGTTTTTTCTTAATACTAGAGTTATGAAAATAAAACCTAGCTAGTTTGATAGCCCATCTTGAGCAGAGAAATAATATGCTTTCATTTATACAGACGGATAGATAATAAAGAAGATATTGACAAAAGACTGTATTGTTCATATCATACAAGCGAATGCACTGTTAACCCATGTCACCAAAAGTTTCCAAAATCTTGGCCTTGAGTCTGCAAACGTAAAAATCGAGCTGTAATTAAAGAGAGGGAATGTGGTGGAGCATTGTAGCTAAAAATAACTTAGGCAACAGATTCGTGTAGGAAATGCATGTAAAACCAAGTGTGTTTTTATGAAAAAACAAGTAGAGACAGACGGACTAACAGACCGTAATACATACTTGACTGAGATTTGACTGAAGTGACTTTTGGTTGTTAATTTGAAAGTTAGGGGGGAAGTCGGCGATTGGTCAACGCATTTTATAGTAGCGGGATAGAGAGGTGAAAGTTTGCCATTCGACATAAGTCTGTTCAGAGACGCAGTTTGAATCCAAAGTGGTGCTGATTCCATAAGAATATAACTATATAGTGGGACGCCATCATACGGCCAGCAGCTCAGCTGAGTTTTGCTAGTAAATTTAACTGTGTTCTCAATTCTGAATTCTGGTAAGAATGAATAATATTTATTCTGTACATTTTAATAATTCGAGTGATTGATACTGCCATATTATAAAAATGATTACGACAAGTAAGTGTTCGCTCTAGATCCCCAGCCCAAGTTCAGGGTCTAGAGACATACATACACAGAAAATATATAGGCACGCCTAACTGAAACTATGAAAAAGGATCTAGTGTTGAGATCAGTGGAACATATCACCTATCTTATTTAATAGCAGGAAGCTATTGAACATATCTCAGATGCAATGTAGTCGTGGGGAACTGATACTATGTGAAACCAACTTGGTAAGATGTGCTGTGTGGTCAGAGAGATCTGACCCAGTCTATGTGGTGTTGTTGTGTGTAGTGTTGTGTGCAGAAGTGGTTCAGGAAGTAGAGTTCTGACACATGACCAATACTTTTGTTTCAGAACTGTGAGTTTCTATTTGGCACCAAAGCGGTGTCAAATGCTGTAGTAATATATACAAGTGTGGACCAGAGCAGTCTATCATTGTGTCAGAGCAGCCGTATATTACCCCCAGCACGGAGAGTGGGGCCACAAGACTTTTGTACAGGATCGACGCAGGCGAGATAAGTTATATCTGGCCTGCTGGACTTTCACCAACGACATTTTCAACTAAATTATCCCTAATTCACCATAAAATAAAGCCATGACATTGGGGAAATTAAACTATATATATTTATTCCTAAAGTCAACGGACAATGTTTGGCAGTCATAGACTGGGAGTGATTACACCATCCCAACAGCATATCTAGTAATAAGTTCTCCTGTGACTATCTTAATATAATTATTATTAACCAGTCATTTGAAATAATTAAGTACACATTTTCCATTTTATTATGTCATATGATTTTGCATTCCATTTATGACTCCATAATATTTCTTATGTTCTGACCAACTAAACATTTGGTTCAGAACAAAATAAATTTATCAAAAGATTTAACTTTAACAACTAAAATAGCCTGAGTTAGTTCAGTGTGTTATAAATTTTATTAATATTATTAGACTTCTTAAAAATCTGTGTGTGTATGTGTGTAATTTACCACAACACATTACATATCAGTACCCTAGATTTTTAACGTAGCCACATTCATTAGTAAAAAAGATATGTGTGAGGTCGTAAGTGGTAGCAAGAAGGGCCTTCTGTAATTCACATCTACATTTATCTCAGGAGCCTTCACAGCTGACCTCATACATCACACTAGGTGACATCAACCATACAATACCATCAAAATCCACTACAACAGTAATAAGTGGTAACAATGTACTATAGGTTATCCCATTGCAAATACTGCCGTGGGGGTGAACTGTTAGAGACTTCACTATATTAGATTCACCTTTATGAAATGGGAGTGACCTGTTCCCTTCCTTACTGCCTTTGCATTCCTTTACTCAAGAGCAGTGTCAGATATCCATTTACAGCTGGGTAGACTGGAGTGTGACGTTACCAGGTTTCTAATCCGGAATTTTGCGGCGAGAGACAAGAGTTCTATCCACTCTGGGAATGAGACATTCGTGTCTGCTTAAAAGTGTGAACATCCACTACGTAAAGTAACTTTTCCTGACAGTTACTCAAGTGCGCTGCTTGTTAACTCATAATTTGCTTCTTTCTTTTTTTTCTTTTTCTTTTTTTTTTCGTTCTTTCCCTTGCTATAATTTTAATTTTTAGAACATACTGTCGCTCTGCTCTTTTCAACATATTTGATCTATATAATTAAACTATTTGTGTGTCTCATACCTGTTCGGAGACATCGTTCTTATGAGTTATTTCTTCTTCGAGGGGTATGGCGTCCGCGCCGCCTCTAGAGGTACCGGGTTCGATTCCCAGTTAAGGGAATATAATTTATGGAATTTTTTTTCAGAACCAGTGGTCCTAACGATGTCATATTCAACCTGGTCTCTTGAGTAGTGAGATCGGATGCCTGGCCTTCTCGGATAAGGGCGAAAACAAATAGGAAGTCCCGTGTGCAAGTTGCGCACGTTAAAAATCCCAACGTATAAAGTAGACCGCTGCCCTGGCAAAATTTAAAAATTACAAATCTACCCACCACAAAAATATTTATAGAATGCGTGATTCCTATATACACACACTGGGATTCTCGCCGGTGCTACGGTGTTCGTGCACTGCGCAGAGATCCTTCTTGTGTGATCTAAGGGAGGAAATCGGAGCACTGATGGAGTTGTCCGTGTGCAATGAAGATAGTCCTTTAAAACCAAAACAAAAAAAACTTGCTCGTGCGCTCTCATATCACCTCCTTTATTTCTTTCAATATAGTTGGTAATATGTCTCAAGCTTCTCTCATCATCATACAATCTCTTCAACGGAGGTGGCAAAGGCTATGCTGTCAAATAGCTCTACTCGCGGAGCTGACATTCGTGGACGACATATCCCACTGTTTCCTGGTCTCCCGGTAACTTTACCGTGAGAGGCAAGAGCTCAAACCATGCAGAGGTTAGTCTCCTCGTGGCAGGATCATTCTTTGCTAAGAGACGACGGGACTAGAGAGTGTCTTTAAGCCATAATTTCTCAAACTTGTTCCGGCTGTGACTCACTTGGCAATGCAAATTTCTGTCGCAGCACATCTGTGTTGTTAATGATGTACTCTCGTGTAATTTACCGTAAATTTATAGTGTTTTACAGTTTACACTACATTGACTATATTCATTTTCTGTTACAATACTTGGAGGCACAGATCTTCTTTGTTCGTGGAGGAATATTGGATATTTTTTATTATCAAAATTTGGCGGCACACCTCTGGCTCTCTCGCGGCACACAGTTTGAGAAACGCTGCCTAAGCACCTTGAAACCAAAATGTTTCCTGTAGATGGAGCTCGTAAGCCTTGATTGGCAACCAGCGTTGCCATTATGAATTTCCGAAGAAAGAAAAAAGCCTAGATATGGGCAACATTCAGGAAAACTAATGTTGGACTTCATTGAAAACAATGAACTAATAATACTGAATGATGGATCAGTAACAAGAATTAACCCTTGTGCAAATCAGCACGACACAGCTATTGATATAAGCATTGTATTACCAAATCTTGCTAATGCAAAATGGGAAGTTATTGGGGATACAAATTCGGATCATTTACCCATTGATTTAACACTAATAGATACTTACAAA
Organism: Oreohelix idahoensis; assembly: GCA_024509875.1. Lineage (NCBI taxonomy): Eukaryota > Metazoa > Mollusca > Gastropoda > Stylommatophora > Oreohelicidae > Oreohelix > Oreohelix idahoensis. The sequence continues at coordinate 294,998 of JAMPIV010011233.1, forward strand.
TCTAACAAACTGGTAGAAAAAAACCGAAATGTTACTATAATAAAGCTAATTGGGTAGCTTTTCAGGTAGAAATGGAAGAGATAAAAATGAATAATATAGATGTATTTGCAGATAATCTCACAAAAGAAATATTACTAATAGCTGTTAAACATATACCAAATGCATATATACCATAACACATAATTCCACACCGCATTAAGGAAACAAACAAGAATGAACATTGGAACAAAAACCCAGTACCATGGTGATATTCAAAAACAAAGAAAACAAGCTCTGCCAGGAATATAGAAAGCATAGATCTGAAGATAATTTAGATATTTATAAGAAAATAAGAAATGAATCAAACAGAATAATACTTAAGGCAAAAGAAAATCATTGGAGAAATTTCTGCCAAACACTGAACCCTGCAACTAACTCTACAACAGATGTGTGGAATAAGTTAAAAAGCCATTAAAGGCAGAACTAAACATATGCATACCTGTCAACCTGTACGAATTTTTCATACAATGTACGTATTTTTGATACTTTTAGCAGTGTACGGCCATACAGACTCGTTGTACGGATTTTTCTCCCCCTTCCACCCAAAAAAAGAAAAATTTAAATTTTTTTTTTTTACATTCTAAAAATATTTTCCAACCCAAGTTTTTTTTTAATTTTAAATCAGAAAATATTTTCTAGCCCAGGTTTTATTTATTTTTAATTCCGGGAATCTCGGCGTCTGTTTTTAAACCGAGGTCTCTCCCAGCAACCAATCAAATCATTTTATACCCAACAATTCGGCAAAAACTTTTTGAATTCGGCCTCAAACGCTTTCGGTTTTCAGCATGACATGGCGTATTTTTAAAGTTACCTGTTATCAACGACCACGCTTGCTTGTCACCACACTTCGACGCCATTTTATTTAAACAAAGCTAAGTACTTATAACTTGGTTAAATATTGCTGTTGTTTTGCTTTGTTGCAATTTAATCGCTGTCTTAATCTTTTCAGTTATATCTTGCCCTTCAATATATTTCCGATAAATTGTCATAATATTCTGTGTAGGCCCTACATAACTAGAAAAAAAAAAGTTTGTTTGCGTTGAGTAGGCCTACTTTATTCCAGCGGTCGAGATTCGCTGCTTTATTTTTTAATAAAGTGGCAATCTGTTATCACTTGTCTAGGCTACCAACTCTTAAATAATAATTTTGTAAATTTTTGGTGATACGTTTTTTCTTCCTAGATTTGATAATCTGTTCATAATTTGGTTAATTTTTTTTTTTGTTTTTTTTTTTGTTGCTGTTAGCCGTTTGCTTTGCTTCGTTATATTTTATAATCATTCTCTTCGTCTACAAAGATTATTAGTTGAAATATTTCATCCACTGAATGATGGCTGAGCCTAATTCAAAGAAACAAAAGCTTGCAGGTCATGGTAAGTTTCAGGTCGAATGGGTTAAACTCTTCCCTGGCATTGTAAATGCATCCAAGTTTGGATCAACCCATGCTTTTTGTAGATTATGCAGCAAAGATATTAAAGTAGTAGCTTCAGGATTATATGATCTGAAAGTACATTTTAAATCGAAATTGCATGAACAAATGTTTGCAATGAAGAAGGGAGCATCTACTAAGACCATTTTTGCTCAGCCAAAGCAGGAAGAGGGTGGCATTACAAGGGCTGAAGTTTTATTTGCCAATTTCATTGCCCAGCATAACTTAACTGCATCTGTTGCTGATCACTTTTGTGACTTGGCGCATGTAATGTTTCCTGACAGTGATATTGCCAGAAAGTTCCAGTCGAAGAGGACCAAGACAACACTTATCATTAAAAACTGCCTGGCTCCATCTGCAACAGAACCAGTGATAAAGCTATGAAGGGAAACACCCTTCTCATTAATGGTTGATGAATCAAATGACAAGAAAACAGAGAAGCGGTTAGCTATTATGGTGAGAGTTTTTGAAGAAGGATTGGGACCAAGAACGAGATTGTTGGACATGTCTGTATGCAGTGGTGGAACCAGTGAGGCGATATTCAGTGATGTTGATAATCTGTTCACAAAATGTCATATTCCATGGAAAAATTGCATCGGCTTTGCTAGTGACAACTGCAACGTCATGGTGGGGAAATCAAACTCAGTTCTTACCAGGATCAAGCAGAGGAACCCTTATGTTTTTAGTATTATGTGCACAAGATGGAATCAAACAGTTGACTGCCAGTAGAAGACCTTTTGTTAAACATGTACTATCATTTTGAGCACAGCTCAAAACGACGAAAGGCTTATATTTCCAACTATTCACAGAAGCAGATGACCTGAATATTCTTAAATATTGTCAGACTCGCTGGCTGTCATTGCAGAAGGTAGTGGATAGAATTATTATCCAGTATACAGCTCTCTCATCTTATTTTGAAAGCCTCAATGATGTTCAAAAGCCTGGCAGAGTCCAAAACATCCATAAACTTTTAAAAACACCACTAACCCAGCTGACCCTTCGTTTTCTGAGTTTCATTCTGCCACTGTTAAATGAGTTTAATAAACTCTTTCAAACAGATGAGTCGCAGATTGGTGGCATGATGGAGGAGATGGACAGATTACTTAGAAAATGTTTAGTTAAATTTGTGGAGATGAAGTATGTTAAACAGGTTATTGACTTGAGGCATATCAAATTTAGTGATCGTAGGGTGCAGCATGATGACAGCATACTGGCAACTGGCCTCTCGAACAGAGCATTTATAGAAGAAATGGAGCTTGATAGTGGAGTAAAGAGTTCATTTTTTGAGGATGTCAGAAATTTTTACACATCGGTGGTTAAAAAAACTACTGATAAATTTCCCTTTGACAACCAGGTTCTAAAAGACTTAAAAGTGCTAGATCCAAGCACTAAAGATAATCTCAGGTATCCAAACATCTGCAGATTGGCAGATGCTTTTGCCCAAGATCTTGATCAGGAAGCACTGAAAGATGAGTTCGATGACTACTGTATGTTGTCTGATGTGTGTGCCTCTGGCTGGAAGTTGTTGACCAGAAAACTAGTACTGGCGCCATCCGCTTCCCTAATTTGAAAGTCATCATTCAGCTACTGCTGATTCTCCCTCACAGCAATGCTGACTGCAAAAGATCATTTTCAATGATGAAAAAAATCCACACAGACTGCAGGAGGTCCATGAATGCGGACACACTCACTTCTTTTTTACAGTGTAAGATTAACATTGATACATGCTGTGCAGACTTTAAGCCCACAAATGCAATTCTGCAAAGTGCTAAAAGTGCATGTGTTGATTATAATACAAAACACTGTACATCGAAAGAATAGTGTACCTCATGATCACTAAGGTTTTTATATGTAAAGAACAGCATGAGACTATTAGCATGTTTTATATCCCAATAATTCAAATGCTCATAGATTTGTATATGACATTTCTCATTTTAAAACTGTATTGTGTACAATTTATTAATATATTTTTTGCGTAAGGATTTTTGGGTGTTTGTGAGGATTTTTTTTGGGCCGGCGTACAGGTTTTTGTCTCAGGAGGTTGACAGGTATGCATATGATACTACCTAATATAAAAAGACCTGAAAGGGCAGAGACTGACTGGCAGAAAGCATAGGTGCTGGCCAGGTACTACCATAGAGTTAGTTCTAAGGAAAATCTATTACAGGCTGAAGTCAACAGAAGAGCAACACTCCTTAAAAAACTAAGTAAAGAAGTACCTTATAATACTGAAAATTTATCATATTTAAATGCAGATATTATAATGGAAGAAGTTGAAAATACAATAAAGGACAAAACAAATACATCAGCAGGGCATGACATCTTGAGCTACGAAATCCTGAAACGCATACCAAAACATACCATAGAAATTATAACATCCCTTTTTAACAAAATTTGGAATACAGGAAAAACTCTCAAAACATGGAAAAAAGCAGTAATTATTCCAATACTAAAACCAGAAAAAGATGCCCATGATGCCAGTTCATACAGACCAATTTCTTTAACTTCCCATCTAGGTAAAATATTAGAAACCATAGTAAATAAAAGATTAAAGTTTTATTTGGAAAAGAATAATTTACATACTCAAACTCAGTCAGGATTTAGGAAGAACAGATGCACTATGAATCAGATAATTAAACTGGAACATGAAGTAAAATCAGGATTTCAAAAGAAAGAAAAAACTGTGGCAGTATTTTTAGATATAGCTAGGGCTTATGATGAATACTGGAGAGAGGGTGCTCTCTTTAAAATGAAGAAGATAGAAGTAACCGGTAAAATATATAATTATTTAGAGAATTTTCTGCTAGATAGATATTTCACTGTTCAGGTAAACAATGATAGATCAGAACTGTATGAACAACAAAATGGAATACCCCAAGGATCAGTAATATCTCCTTCAATTTTTACAATAATGGTAAATGATTTAGGTGAAGAATTTAATGATATAACAAATAAATTGTCACAGTTTGCAGATGATGTTGCTATATGGAGGACTGGGAAACATCTGCCAAAATTATATAAGGATCTACAAAAGCAAATAAATAAAGTATGTAAATGGATGATGTGATGATGTCCGAGATTTCACCGATCGAAAAGAATATATATATATATATAATATAGTTGTTTATAAGTGTAAAAATAACCTAGGAATAAAATAGCGAAGTCTCCTACGCCGCAAGTCAGTGCTAAGATTTTATGCCTCGACCTTGGGACACTAACGTAACATATTTTGACACAAAACCAAAGCCTAGTTGTTCCGAGAAGATAGTAAGACAGAAACGGGGAAAGAATAAAAGGAAGCATAAGAGGGAGAGAGAAAATGCTACACTTCGACACGCGTTTGGTTCTGCTTGGTCGTCGCGAGCCGAGCAGACGATAGTGCATGCCGATATCGTAGCTTGTTTCAAAAATACGATAGAAAAACCCCTTTTTCTGTAACGCAGATGCGAATGTATATTACCACACTGATTGGACGCGAGACAACCAAAACACATACACACACGTATTTCAAGCGAAAAAGTAGTGCAATTGTAGCGTACAGACAGCACTTTGTCGCTTTTGTGACGTATTACTACAAGCGTTGTCTCGTAATGAATGAGAACGACAGTTTAAAGAAAAGAAAAAAATTACGATTAACGTGGAATATTTTGAAAAAATACAGTATGGAATGGGGAAGGGAAGGAGCATAGTTGGTGGTACTACGAGTTAGTGTTTACAAATTTGAATTGGCAAGGTAGAAAAATATGTTAGTTGAGGAAATGAAGAATAAAAACGATAATATTGAATATAATGAATACAAGAATAAAAATTTAATCACTGTGTGACAGATAACAACAGGATCAATAATTATTGGTCAGAATTATAAACTGTTAGGAACTAACTGAGATATTGACGAAGACAGATAGACGAACAGACTTGAATCTTTCTCAGTTTGCCCTGTATTGGGGATAGGGGGGAAGTTAGTCCAAGATTTGAAAATTGAGTGCAGGTTTGAAAATAAGACGCTAGAAGCCAAACAGTTCCTGATTGGCTGGAGTCAAATATACTATGAGGGTGATAAAAATCATTTGGAAAAGGCGTTCGTCGCCACTTTAGAAAATTGTTTCTACAATAAAGTTGTGTTAAAAGCAAGATAATAGTACTGTCTTGACTTTGCCGATCTACACCAGCAAGCGATCTGGAGTTGACCGTATATATCGCAATTAACCTTATTAGCAGGAAATTTTCATTTGATGCGGTAAGAAATAAAACCTTTGTATCATTATTATGATTATTAAGATGTATGTATTATTGAATATTTATGAAAATTATGTGGGTAAAATTAACGAGAGGAAAGTCAACATCAAACTTTGTGTTGTTTCACAGAGTTGTTAGGAAATATATTAACCTGTTGTAGAAAAGCCAGACAGGCTTTCTGACATTTTGGGAGAAAATAAAAGTTAAATATTGATGGGGAAATTGTTGTACAGTATTGTGACATAAGACCAGGAAAACCACTGGCCGTCTTCTTCAGCAAGTCACCGTCTTTGTACATGACTTGATATTATTAACTTAAAATGTTTCCTTTGTCAAGGAAAGTGTCAAACTGTAGTTTGAAGTTTAATTGACCATGAATGGGGTAACACACCAAATAAGAACGTTAACTAATTGTGTAGTTACCATACTGAATCTGAATATGATTGAAAATGTTTAGTTAGGGAAAGAGAGAGTATATCAAAGTGTGATGTAGGACGCATTTATATTGTTCCAGGGTTTCATCTATGACTCGAAGTGAGCCCAGGTCAACGTAGATCTGTATATATCTCGACATCATAAAGAAGTGAGGCAGTATCAACTGTGTGCCTCCCTGTTATTTCAAGACCAGAACCCTGACTTGGTAGTGGACGCTGGTGGTGTGATTATACTTCATCTTGTACCCCAGACGACACAAAGTTAAGAAATTGTCTGCAGGCACCTGATTGATCAAACCCAACTACTCTCATTTCCCAAGTGTTTAATAAATCATTCAGATTATGATGAACAGAAACGTTCTTCCTAACCTTACCCATTCATAGGATCAAGAGTAAATTAACACTGTTCCAGATTGACACAGTTAATTAAATTTATGAATAATAAGATACTCAGTTGTAAATTGAATCAATTTCATGTAAATACTTTGCATTATCATTTGAGTTTCAATATTCCAGTATGCACAAAATTGTGATACTGGAACAATAAATTGTACAAAAAAATTTCTCAATTTAAACTTAACTCTGGGTGTTGTTAAATACTTTTCACAGAGTTCTTGGTTGTATTTGTTGTCATTTTATTACAACACACTTTACATTACCCTAGACATTAGACGTAGCTATCAGACATACTAGTCAAGAATAAGTCTGAATGAGATCATAAGGTGGTAGCAGAAAGGCACCCTGAAAAACTCACCCTAATAATTGTTATACTCAGGGGCCTTCACAGCTGACCTCATTCAGTACAATATAAATACATAACAACAACAAGTCATAACATCTAAATCCACCACAGATGACAAAATGGGGTTTTCAGCTGAATACAAATAAAACATTGGGAATGATCTTCAGTAAAGGTAGGGTTGTAAAAAATAAAATTATAGACATAAATATCCAAAAGCAAAACATTAATACAGTGCAAACCACTCGATATCTAGGAATGACATTGGACCAACAGCTAAACTGGAATAAACACATAGATAAACTAGTGGAGTCTTGCAGAGGATTGACGAACTTATTAAGATTTTTGAAAGGTAATGGATGGGGTGCAAGCACTAAGACAATGCTCACTTATTATAAAACTTTTATTAGAGGAAAAATAGATTATGGAAGTATAATATACGAGTCTGCTGCACATAGTAACAAGATTAAATTAGACAGAATTCAGCATCAGGCTTTATGTACAATAGCAGGTGCAATCAGATCAACATCATGGGAGCTATAGAGGTGGCTTTAGGAATTCTACCCTTAGAATTATGGAGAAAGGACTAAATTACATGAACAGAGTTATGTTAGATAAGTCTCACCCAGCACATACAGCTTTTACCAGATACCAACTAACAACTCGGGCCAATCCTATGAATACCACTAGATACCCTACAGGATGGAAGTGTATGGAGGAAATTGTTGACCTGGGTACATTAATTACATCAATTAATAACAGTTGTGAATACAAGCCAGTGATTCCATCCTGGGAGATCAACAAACCAGACACGGACTACCACCTAGCAGAAATACTTAAGAAAACAAATAAAATAGAAAATATTAAAAACACAGCCAATAAATATATACAACAAATATCAAAAGACAGCATTACTGTATACATAGATGGGTCCTTCTTCTTCTTCCTCGTTCGTCCTGAAAAGGACGTTAGTTGCGTTGTGTCTGACGTTTACGCCAGAGCTGTGATATCTGCGCATTTCGGCCGACACATCCGACTTCAGCACTGCATTTTTTGGGACCGGGTTTGCCTTCCCTCTTCGATCCCTACTCTCTCAGCCAGACTGCAGTGATGCAGCCTGTTTCCAGGACCACCTCGTGGAGGTGGAGTAGGGTCTTGGTCAGCTCTGGTTTGCTGACCCTGATGCAAGCAGACAAGCTATGGGTCGCTGACTGCATTCTCTATTGCTGCATCTTTGGGTCCCAGATGGATCCAAGGGAGAGGATGGCAAATTGGGTATAGGAATATATATTCCAATATGGAAAATGGCAAAATAATATAGCATCACGGAAAATACATCCATTTTCACTGCAGAGATGGTGGCAATACTAAAAGCACTGGAAATATTCTCTAATAACCCTCCCAAAAAACTAACAGTTTTAACTGACTCTCTTTCAACAATTAAAGCACTTAGAAACTTACGAGAATGTAGTAGACCTGATATAGCAGAGGAGATATTTCTGGCTACTTTCTACTTATATTCCAGAGGATGTTCAGTCTTAATTGCTTGGATACCTTCACATGTTGGCATAGAAGGAAATGAAAAGGCAGATAAAGAAGCCAAGAAAGGTAGATCTGATAAAAATCTAATAAACGTAGGGACGAGTAAATCAGAGATTAAGAGCTTAATTAAAGATTTAATAACAGATGAATGGAAAGCAGAGTGGGATAAAAATCTGAAAGGAAGACATGCATATAAGATGTTCAAGGCTCCAACAAGAAAATGTCAGATATCTAGGGAATTGAAAATTCCCAGTAATAAGAAACTTCTCAGACTACAGCTGGGAAAAGGCTATTTCAGAATAGAAGAACCTTACTGTACAGGATGTTCACAAGACAATAATATAGAACATCTCTTGTTAAAATGTAAGAGGTATGAACAAATGAGAATACCAATATTAGATTATTTGCAGGCATCAAACTTACTTATAAATATAGAAGAGGTGTTAAGAATAGACAGACCTAGGGAACTGCATAATATAGTCAAACAATATTTAACACGAACAAAGGTTAATATATAGTGGTTGGGAATGTGAAGGTCTGATGCTGTTCTTACAATGCTTATGACTTTTAACAGATGAAAGTCAATTAAATATCTATTAAAGTCAGTTATATAACTGGAACCACCTGGCCTTTACACCCCTCCACTTTAATATTATTCTTGGGAGCCGCGCTAGCGTAGTGGTTACCACACCGCTCTGGTGACCGGGTGATCCAGGATCAAACCCGGGTGACGGCATTTGAGGATTTTTCGTCGACCGGGAATTGGACTGGATTAACTCGAGACCTGGCGAGAACATTTGAAGCAGTGTCGTCGACTAGGGACTGGCGGCTCCTGAGCCGACCCAGCTGTAATGGGTACCTCCGAAATCGGAGAGTATTTGCCTGAATGGCAAGGGACACCTGTCTCTGTACAAGAAAAAAGGGATACTCACGTAAAATCAATGTCAGGTTAGACATAGTAATAACCTGAGATTTCGCCTCGAGTATTAGCGAGCGTACGCAAAAAAAAAAAAAAATAATAATAAATAAATATTATTCTTGTTCAGAGTTTCTTCTTGATTTTGTTCATTTTTTGTTTGTTTGTTTGTATTTTTTTACATATAGGCGTAGTTGGTAGTTGTGATTTTCCCTGTTTACAATGATTTGACAAGTGTGATGCCACTTTCTCATATCGGCAGTTGTTCATATTATTTGGAATTGAAAACAATATATATCCTAATTATAACCCAAAAAAAACCATACTAGGTCCCAGCTTTTTCATGAGGTGGAGTAACCAGTTACCTTCCTCGCTGCCTTTGCCTTCCCTAACTCAAAAGCATTCATTTATTTATTTACAGCTAGGTTGACTGGAGCGTGATGCTACCAGGTTCAGATCTCGGAACCGAGTAACTGTGCTACGAGAGGAAAGCACTCTACCAGCTTTAGTCAATTGGACGCTGGGCAACTTATCTAGAAGAAGGAAAACTAATTTCAAACCACCTGCTGGCTTGTAAGTAGGCTAGGAAAAGTCAACAGGCTACGAAAGGCAAACCCAAATAAAAATGTTTGCTAACAATGAATGTGCCAGGCCAAAAGATATCGTAGCCCGGCAGTAAAAGACAGCATACCGTATCCATTTTGCTTTAAAGAATTTAATGAGATATTTAGAGATGGATTATACTACTTGCGGAAAAGGGGGAGGATGGGTAGAAATTATAAGACGAGTCCATAGAGACTATTGACGTATTCAAAACTCATACGTAACAGTACTGTAGTGACAGCCCTTGGACTCACCCAAAATGGCTAAGGGTTTAAACATATATTGTGTATGAAGGTAATCATCATCGTTATTATCGTGCCATGCCAGCTGGCGTAGTTGACTATGTGTCTTCACAACACCATATTCCTATTACTGTCTATCAGTTGTTGTCTGATTTTATTCCATATCGTCAGGTTGAGATGCTCAGAAACTTTTCTATTGATCATCCTTTCTTTTCCCATTTTTAACTTCCTCTCATTGCGACAATGAGAGAGCTGACAGGCTAGCTCCGGGAGCACCCATAGCAGGAACACAAGACATAGATTAAGGAGAGATAATGAAAACAATTAATGATCACACGTTAGAGAATGACACTGCCCATCGATGAATCAACAAGGATATGACAGGTGGAATTTGGCATAAAATGCAAGATTAGCAGGGATGGGCGTATGAGAGGATGCTTCCGGCGTGTGCACATCTGGCGCGCTACTGGAACATTTGGCATTCATGCCCTTCGGCATTCGCTGAGGGAGACTGAACACGTATGGGTTTGCCCGAAATGCAATGATGCCGATTCTAATCAACAATAACTTTTATCCACACAAAATGCCCAAGCAACATGGCCTGCTTCCTCACCTTGTGTGTAATATGCTAATCTATTCACGCTGGTCTACATCGGGATGTCTGTAGGCAATAACATGAACATTTGACCATGCCTGTTAAAAGCGAGAGATCTAGAGAGATGACACCACTAATACACAGGAAACAAATAGAATACCTTTCAGCATGAAATGGCCTTGTGTTTTTATTACTAAATTATGTATTTATGATATCCAGTATAGTTTCCAGGGATCTATGAGGAGACAAATGAAGACTTGGCCTACTGTCCCATCAGGTATGTCATAACAAGCAATTAATATGAGGTTCTGGATATTGTTGGCAATCTGATCATGTAGAAAAATTGTTACAGAAAATATTAGTAATATTATTACCACAAAAGCACATGAATGCTTTGATGCAGGCATCCTGCAGGGGTGGCTCCACAGGGATCAAAACAAGGGAAATTATATTTATGATATTGATAATCAGGAAATATCACATTTCAACCAATATTTTTTTTTTGCCACTATGTTCTTCCATTTTCCATTTGTATCTTCCTTTCATCATATAATCTATTATCTTTTTATTTCATATATCATGTTTCTTTCTCCTCTGCCTAATTTTTCTGACTAAATATTTTATTTTTTGTTGTTGATGTTTTTGTTTAAGCTCCTTCTTCTTCTGCATTCAGTTTGTAGTTATCCTAAAACTGCAGGCTTGTTGCCAGAACGAAGTCCAGTCTTTTCCAGGTCAGAGCGGCAGCCCCATAGCTTCTGCTGTGCTCAGCACCTCCTGGCCAGGTCAGATGTCTTGGGGTCATCATGGGCTGGGCAGTTTTGGAGAATGTGTTTGCACTAACTTTCAGTACAGTAATTTCTATTTACCTCCCACCCCCAACCTCAAAGAACAAAAAAACCAAATTAAATACAGAAACACTCATTTCTCTATTTACCTCCCACACCCAGCCTCAAAGAACAAATAAACCAAATTAAATACAGAAACACTCATTTCTCTATTTACCTCCCACCCCCAGCCTCAAAAACAAACAAACCAAATTAAATCCAGAAACATTCATTTCTCTATTTACCTCCCACCCCCAGCCTCAAAGAACAAAAAAACCAAATTAAATCTAGAAACACTCATCTCTATTTACCTCCCACCCCCAGCCTCAAAGAACAGACAACCCAAATTAAATCTAGAAACACTCATTTCTCTATTTACCTCCCACCCCCAGCCTAAAAAAACAGACAAACCAAATTAAATCCAGAAACACTCATTTCTCTATTTATCTCCCACCCCCAGCCTAAAATAAACAGACAAACCAAATTAAATCAAGAAACACTCATTTCTCTATTTACCACCCACCCCAGCCTAAAAAAACAGACAAAACAAATTAAATCAAGAAACACTCATTTCTCTATTTACATCATTGAAAGTTTATTTAGACAGAACTACGTACTACGTGCCCCGTATAGTTTCCAGTGGTCTCTAATGAGACAAACAAAGATGTGGACTACAGCTACCTCAATCATATCATACAAGATGATTAACTCTTTGACTCCGCACATTTTTTCCACCCTGTGCTGTAATTTTAATTCATGATAGACTAAAAACAATGCTCAGAGCATTGTTTTGGCATGGGTGTCAAATCTGACCAACGCTCTGAGCGGTGTCCCGGAGTTAAAGAGTTAATATGAGGTTTTGCATGAGGGCTGACACCTTCAACATGTAAAACAACGTGCTACAGAAACCCCTACTGCACAAGCATATGATGGCTCTGTGCAGGCTTCCTGCAAGGGGAACTGGCTACAGTGGTGACTCTAGGCTCCATAAGGAGCAAATAGGAAAATGATGATGATGCACTAAGTAATGCTCAGTCTAGCCTGCACATACATGCATACACTCACCCTTAAAGGTTACCATGTAAATCTTCATAGTTAACCACCATTCGGAGCCGCGGTAGCGCAGTGGTTAGTGCACTGGCTTCCTAGCTCGGTGGTCCATGGTTCGATCCCCAGTTGAGGTGGGAATTTTTATACCGCAAACGGCTCCGGGGTCGACCCAGCCTGAAAAATTTGGTACCAGAGCAACTCTGGGAAGGTTAAGGTGGCCGGCGTGATGCTGACCACATCACCCCTAGTGTGCTGATGGTCAAGAAAATATGGGCCTAACACCATATTCCCAATATGCCTTAATGGGCGTGTAATGGGATCCTTTACCTTCTTTTTTTCTTTTAACCACCATTTAACAACTGTATAACATTAAATAATTATTACTAATAAACAAGAACAGCAAACACGCATGTGTTACATAGCACTGTTTGCATTAGTGGCTCCTGTGAGGATCTTGGTGCCCAAACGTTTCGAAGCTTGAAGTATTGGACCACTGCATCATCTAAGTATGCTGTACTGAAGAAGGTGGTTTGTAGGGTTACCAATGTCACTGTTTAAAAACAAAAATTTGCTATAGGAACCCTTACTGAAAGAGCACATGATGTGTTTTGGTGCTGCCTCCTGCGAGAGGGCCAAATGTAGTGATCTTTTAAAAAGGAGGCACAAAGAAGCGGGATTTATGACAGAATCCTACATTCTCCCCTAAGGCCCATAACTGCAATGTTTCTCCTCCTGTGGTTTATGTATGCAATTGTTTATCTTTATACACAGCCAGAGTATGGTGTTCACAGTGTTTTATCCTCTCACATGATCCACGTACACAATAATTTTATCCCTTACAATAAGCATTAGATGCATTCTTATTCTGATTATGATACATTCCCTTTCTTCTTATGTCTACTACAGGAGCCGCGCTGGTGTAGTGGTTACCAAACTGCGCTGGCGACCGGGTGACCCAGGATCAAACCCGAGCGAGGACATTTGAAGATTTTTCGTCGACCGGGATTTGGACTGGATTAACTCGAGCCCTGGCGAGACCATTTGAAGGAGTGTCGTCGACCAGGGACTGGCGGCTCCTGAGCCGACCCAGCTCTCATGGGTACCTCTGAAATCGGCAAGTATCTGCCTGAATGGCGAGGGACACCTGTCTCTGTACAAGAAAAAAATGGGATACTCACGTAAAAATCAGCCTCAGGTTAGACAGACTAACCTGAGATTTTGCCTTGAGTAATAGTGGGTGTACGCAAAAAAAAAAAAAAATTTTTACTACATATGAACTCTTTTAGCTTTCCGCATCTTCTTTGTGAAAGAATTGACGATCAGTAAACAGCAAATAATTTCAATTAAAAAAAACGACAGTCATTTAAAATGTTAAGACAGAGAAATACAACACCTGACAACGCAAAACGAAATAAGTTGGAGAATTCAAACACCCTTACTGTATGCTTACCAGAGAATGAAATGAATGACGAGACTAAAATCTAAATTCTGAAATATCAAAATATCCACGTAATAACGCAAAAATAATTACTGCATACAATGATCGGGCATGATAAATAATAAAGAAGAAATAACTATAAAATGCTTAACATATACTAAGTGTAAAGGTAAAGGATCCCGTTATACGTCTATTGAGGCATACTGGAAATACGGTGTTAGGCCCGTATTTTCTTGACCAATGTCACACTAGGGGTGATGTGGTCAGCATCACGCCGGCCGCCTTAACCTTCCCAGAGTTGTTCTGGTACCCAATTCATGAGGCTGGGTCGACCCCGGAGCCGTTTGCGGTCTAAAAAATCCCACCTCAACTGGGGATCGAACCATGGACCACCGAGCTAGGAAGAGAGTGCACTAACCACTGCGCTACCGTGGCTAATATATACTAAGTGCCGATACAAAATACTGGACATAAACAACAGTAATTAAAGAATCAAATGCATGATTAAATTATGAAGCATGAACATCATCATCATTATCATCACCTCCTTATAGAGTATGGAGTCACCACTGCAGATGATCCTCTTGAGGAAGTCTAAACCTTGCACAAACTCTTGCAGCGCTGGGTTTCTGTAGCAACTTATTTTACATGAGATTGCCAGCCCCATGCACATAGTATAAACAGGTCTGACAATATCATGTACACTGCCATGTGTAGATCTGTCTCTAGTTACCTTCACTTGTTATAAGAGCAAAGATAACATCAAAAGATTGACAGAAAAGAGACTATCAGAGTGCACCATCAAGACATGAGACAGAAAAGAGACTATCAGAGTGCACCATCAAGACAAGAGACAGAAAAGAGACTATCAGAGTGCACCATCAAGACAAGAGACAGAAAAGAGACTATCAGAGTGCACCATCAAGACATGAGACAGAAGACGTTAAAGATCCATTACAGCCGACCTTCACTGTAGAGATGGCAGCTGATGATGATGAGTTATCTTCGGCGGTCAGAGTGGCTAAGAGGTATGGCGTCTGCCTCTAATTCTAAAGGTACCAGGTTCAATTCCCAGTACAGGGAATATGTATGATGAACATTCAAGATCAGTGGGTCTTAATGTCATACTTCCCTTCCCTCTGATCTCATGGGTAGTGAGACCGGATGCCTAACCTTCTAGGATAAGGACAAAAAAATAGGAGGTCCAGTGTGCGAGTTGCACACGATATTAAAAAATCCCTCGGCAGTTGGAAATCATAAAGAGTAGGCTATATGCCCGCTGCCCAGGCAATATTTAAAAATTAGGAAACCTACCCACAAAACAATATTTATAGAATGTGTGATTCCTGTATACACACATTGGGATCCTCATCAGTACTACAGAGTTTGTGCACTGTGTTAAGATCCTCCTCATGTGCTCTAAGGGAGGAGATCGGAGCACTTATGAAGTTGTCCTCATGCAATGAAGATGGTCCTTAACACCAACCAACCATGCCCCTTCTCTAAATGTTTTTGAGTCCTTCTCTCTTACTTTGGGGATTACAGAATAAGAACTACTGTGAAGTGGTTTATGCAATGTGTGTCTTATCAATCACCAATAATCTTTCTTCACATCTTGTTCTAATGACACTTGTCTCAACTCACCAGTGCTCAACATCTACACAGCAACAGTAGCAACCTTTCATCCAACAGGACTCGGACGAACAGTAACTTTCGTAGATGACATACTCATGTACAGAACTGGCTCAGACAGACAGGAAATGGTCCAAGGCACACAATAGACACTACAGGTGGTTTCTAAATGGTGTGAGGAAAGCGGATTAAAGGTCAATCCCAACAAAGCCTGTGTGATGTGGTGCTCTTTGAACAACTCCATAGTGAAAGCAGACCTTACAGACATTGCTTTCAATGGGCAGAACATTGAAAGGCAAGACAGGCTGAAGTATCAAAGAATAACGTTTTATCGTGGGCTATCATTCAAGTATCATGTCGAACTGATCATACAGAATTGCAAGCAAGGACTGACAGCCTTAAAAACAATGGCTGCTGCACGCTTGGAACAGAGACTATTGTTTCTTCTGTATCATCAGCTCGTGATTTCAGTAATCGAGTACGGGCTAGGAATAATCATGCTGTCAGTGTCACAATGGAACGCATTCAAAATGAAGGAATGCGACTAGTTTTGGGCTGTACGCGTGATATCCCAATTGTGACAATGAGATACATGCTCAGATTGCTGTCGATTAGATCCAGATATGCGATGGCCAAGGCAAAAGCATATATGTGGGTAACCACCGACAAAGGACACCCCCTACATGAGAAAGTAGCTGACATCAAAGAAGCAAGAATCAAGAGGGGGATGTCATGGATGGCACAGGCAGAGGCTACGATTGGTTAGGTGACCAGGGTTGAAAATGTATCCAAAGGGGAGGAGTGGAGTAAGTCAGGGGATAACTGGATAAACTACCAGCAGGTCATCATTAGCCTTGGCAGAGAGTGCAGATCTTGGGGCAGTGGAAAAGCAGAGCTGGAGATTAATCAGCTGATAAGTGATCATGCTGAGAATGATGATGCCATTGTGTACACTGATGGGTCTGTAGTGCATGGTGAGAAATCAGGATGGGACTTCTCTGCGAGAATAAAAGGCAGGGTCGTCGCTGAACAGAGTGGAGCCTACATGACAACCTCCAGCATGAGAATGGAGGTAGAGGTAGTTACTGCAGCACTGAGGTGGCTGTCTGAAACTCCATCAACCAGGGCAGTTATATTGTCAGACTCTCAAGCCATGCTTCTGAAAGTTCAGAACAGATGGCTGCGGCAGGAATGGAAAACATCAATAGAATCCTCAAGTCTTCAAGAACTGGTATGGATCTACTGTCCTGGTCATGCAGGGGTACGTGGCAATGAGAGAGCTGACAGACTGGCCTCGAGAGCACCCATAGTGGGGACACTGGACATGGATAAGGGAGAGATACTAAGAGCTATTAATGATCGCCTGCTAGATAATGACACTGCAATGGATGAATCAACAAGGCTGCGGCTGTTGGAGTTTGGCATGAAATGTGGGACTAGAAGAAATGGAAGTGAGAGAGGATGCATCCGCCGTATGTACAACCTGCGTGCTACAGGTACAATTGGCATTCATACCCTTCGACATTTGCTGAGGGAGACTGAGCACCTATGGGTTTGCCCGGAGTGCAGTGAGGTCGATTCTGATTAATAACAATTGTCTCAACTCAAATGTCAAGTCAGTCCTACTGTATGCTCTGAAACATAGAGAACAACAAAAAAGCTAGACTTTCATAAATGGGTGCTTGCGTAGAATAAAAGGATTAAAGTGGTATGATAAGATCACCAGTGAGGAACGGATGACAAAAACCAGACAAGTGCCAATGGAACAAGAGATTGGATGAAGACACTGGAGATGGATAGGACACACACTAGGGAAACCAGCTGATAGCATTACAAGGCAGTCCTTGCTCATGAATCCAAGGTAAGAGAGGTAGAGGAAAACCAAAGAACACAAAGAGAAGAGAACTGGAGATAGACCTGAAGGGGACGAAGAAAACATGGGAAGACCTTGAGCTGATGGCACGGGACTGGAAGACTTGGCATAAGTTGAAAATTCTTGTTTTTGAGATGAACTTCATTGCTTTATTGTCTTATATTTCCTAATGTGATGAAAATTCCTCCTGCTTTTGTATCTTTATACTGATATTGTTGTTCATGCCTCTCTAGATTTTAATGCATGCATTTATGACAAGTTTACAGCTTTTGTGGCCACGTTTCCACAGGATATGGGAGGCAGCCCCATGCCCAAACCTTTTTGGCTGCCACCTTCAAACATGCAATAGGTCAGAGATGTCCTTTTTTGTTACCTTCCTTTCAGGCCCCAAGAATTTCAGGGGTGGAAATGAGAAGTGTTTAAATGATGTTGGACTGAGCGAATGACAGAACTAAAACAGAACTAAAAGATATAGCCAAACCAATACTTCAAAACAATTTCAAACAGGCTAAACTGATTGGCTAAAGGGTCTACTTGGATGCGCAATAAAGAAAAGACCCATCTCAACAAAACTGACAACATCAACTCAACGACCTAGATTTGTGGAGCAGAGCACACCTAAGAGAAGAACACACCAGACTCAACAAGCAATTAAACTCCTCACATGAGCCATATTACCACAACTGTAACAATCCATATGAGACAGCTTAGCATGTGCGGCTCACTTGCCCAGGACTCTCCACAGAAAGAAGAAAGCTACTTCCGGGCTCCCCAACAATCCAAACACACTATACAGTACCACTCACCAGCTACAGGACATATGTAAATTCTTCTATTTGGTATTGGTTAAGAAAAAGCAACAAACTAAGCAGCCCTAGTTAAAAAAACAACTGAAAGACATGATAATTTGTCAGGTCTAGTTCTGCATGCTCAACTACACACATAACATATTCTCCTTGTGATTAACTGATAGTATAAGCAGTAGAAGAAATCGCTTTTCATTTAAGTAAATTTTCTGAACATGTTTTTTTTTTGGTAAAAATAAAGATATGACTGTATCATTCACAAAAACTAGAGGTACTTCAGATGGCCACATTTTGGGACAAAAATATTTATAACATATATATTTACATCTTTACGATAACAGGTTATACTGAAGCTGTTTTCTTTATGCCCCTTTTCACCTGTCCATTCCTCTATTTAAATTCTATATATATCTCCATCAGTTTTCCAAAAATCAAATTCCGTCTGCTAAGATATTGTTATCATGTTGACAGACTTGTCTGAAACCAGCAAGTGAGCTGCTCGTTTAGCCCCCACAATCTCAGTCAGTTTCTGGGCATCATATCTGAAACAAAGAATGTTACCACTTCATGTGTCATTTCAGGATAGAATTTACAAGTGGCACATTATCAATCCTTGGGGTTGAACTAACAAAGTTTGCATTACATAAGGATTCTGCTCCTTTCAGCTATCATCACTTACATACTGTGGATCAACATTGCTACTTAAGCAAACATTCACATATTGTGATATGCAACAGACTAAACAGCACTTCCTCCATAACAAGCAGACAACTTCAAATATGATGAACTAAACCAATTACACAACAGCCATTTAACACAGGCCCATGTAGTTACCCAGGATCTCTGAAAAGATAAAGAAAGAATAGGCCCACTGTACAATCAGGCATGTCATACAAGGTGACTAACATGAGGTTGTGCATGGCAGCTGGCAACTTCATCATGTAAACCAAGTTACCACAGAAACCACTGCTGCAAGGGTATGTGACTGCTTGGTGCAGGCTTCCTGCAAGGGGACCAGCTGTAATGGTGGTTACGTGCTCTGTAAGGGGCGCAAAAGAAAATGAAGTAGAGCACTACACTGACATAATAGACTAGGACCACCTGACCTGCACCATTAACAATTAAAGCTAAGCCAGGCCTGTTTCTTTTTTTAAAGAAACCAACCTGTGGCCTGCCCATCAGCTCTGTAGACCAAAACCTGGTTGATGCAGACATCTGATGATAGCTAACTTAAAAACAAAATAAACAAATAAACAAAGGACAGTTTTACATGGGCACAAGTTACAACACAGCTTACATTAAGACACAGCGCTCTGTGTCGTATTCACTTAGTTTTCCCTCTTCTACCCTGGGGTGTAGAGGTTTGCCAGATAGAGTGCCATACGATCCTATCAACTGTCTTCCTCCTGGCCTAGTACCTATCTAGTCCAAGGCCCTTCAGAGACTGTATAAGGTTGTCCTCCCAGCAAACTCTGAGTCATCCTGGAGGTCTGGATCATTGGCTCTTAGTTTCCCATATTTGTCATGGTAGCCAATCTTCTCCCATTCTGCAGACATGAGCAAACCATATTTGGGACTGTTCTACTCGGGCCTGAGGGGGTTGAGTTTTGAGGCCATGACATATTGTCTGGTTGAGGACCATGTCTCTTCTTGTTACTTCAACCACTTTTCTCAGATACACCATTTCTGAAGTTTGGAGCTGGCTTTTGCCCATGACTCGCATCCATAAGTCAAGACTGGAATATAAGTTAAGCGGTATGCAGCCATCTTCGTCTTTTTGCCAATTTCTCTTTTGCTGAGGAATCCTCGATTTATGGCCTGAAAAAGCCTCCCAACTGCTGCTCTTCAGATAGCCACTCTTCTATGATGCCTCCCTTCAGGTCTATGACAGCTCCAAGGCATTTAAAGTGGCCGACCAGCTCCAAAACCTGTCCTCCCAGTATAATCTGATGCCTTTTTTCCTCTCGTGATTTCATCATGGTTTTTTTAGTTTTGGAGTTGCTGATGACCATCCCTCTCTTCTCCAGCTTTTCCTTCCAGACTTGTAAGTTGGGTTGAAGATGTGTCTCTGATTTGTGCTGTGTCCCTTATTTTAATCAATTTTTTTCCAGTGTTCACATCCCTCTACTCAACAAAATGCACTGTGAGACTATGTTACAATTATTTTCATCAGTGACTGGGTACACAGAGACAGCACAAATGAAAGTACCTAACTAAAACATTAATACAAATAAACTAAAACAGTAACATTAAAAGTTGAAAGGAAACAAATCTAGCTAAAAACTTTTGTTTTGTTTTTTCGGCCCACCGTTGCCATGAAGCGCAGTGGGGACTGATGTTATCATTCTTGAGTCAAATGTATTGAATTATTTCCTTAGACTTCCTTAGACGATTTCTTGGACAAGGTACCTCAGTGCTCTATTCCAAGCATCTACGGATCTAGCTAAGTGACCTTTTACTTGTTCCGAAGTTTTGTTCATTCTTTTTTTCGTTTCGTTGATTATTTACTTTCTTGTTTCGGTATTTCTTTCAGGTTTTACGATTTTCTTGTATTATTATTGTTCTTTTTTTCGCTCATCACTGTGGGTGTTTTACTTTTTCCATCTGCTTGTATCGCTCATCTGGTGTATGTTTCTCATCATCGTATGTTTTTGTAGTATCTAAATGTAATTCTTGTCCTTGTCACCTGTTTGTAACTGTGGCTGACGAAGGGTAAAACCCGAAACGTCCCTTGTTTCATGTGAACCGTTATTTGTAGAACTGATTCAATACCGTTTTATTGCTTTATATACTTATATTGAATTATTTGCTGCGAGCCCACGCCCTTGTAGGATTTCTGTGATGTTCTCTATCCAGCTTCATCATGGTCTTCACTGTGCCCTGAAACTACATCTTTACTGTTGTAGGTGCACAGTGGTCATTTATCAAGTTCCATTCTTATGAGATGGCCAAAACACTTTATTTTCTGTCTGTCTATATACTTGCTGCAGGATGTAGTTCGTACAATTTTCCTAACATGGAATCCATATGAAACATGAGTGATGTAAAACTCATGTGCGTGTTACAAAGCATACTAAGGTAACAGATTAAATAAAAGAATGCCAAACCTTGTAAAAAGAACTGTAGATGTACAAGCATGATATGTGGTCTCCATCAAATTGACTAGCTCAGGGTAGAAGTGTGGGTACTGGGGTAGATCGAACCACACAATATGATGAATGCCTCTCAATCTAAATCTAAAGTCAACAAGAAACAGGTCAGTGTTTTGTGGGGTTGTATGTAACTATGGTGTAGAAACAGTGACAATGAATAAGCAATTGGAAGAATGAATATAGGCTCTTGAGATGTGGATATATAGAAGAATGGGGCACATCTCATGGAAAGAGAAGAAAACAAATAAGGAGGTCCTAGAAAATCTAGGTATGAAAAGAGAACTAATGAAGGAGATCAAAATTAGACGGCTAAAATATTTTGGCCACATAAAAAGGCATAACACCTTTCAGAAGACCATAATAGAAGGGAGAGTTGTAGGCAAACGTGCAAGGGGAAGACAGCGCTATAAGTGGGAAGATAACATCAAGAGATGGACAGGAAAGAGTTTATCAGAGTGCACCATCAAGACAAGAGACAGAAGACGTTGGAGATCCATTACAGCCAACCTTCATAGTGGAGATGGCAGTTGATGATGATTTAAAAATCAGACCTAAAATGCAAACACAACATTCAATTGATGGCAGATAGCAAGAGAACAATTAGGAAATTGCACAACAGGTGAAGTGTCACTCTGTTATCCCCTTTCCCGCCTGATTCCATCTGAAGATCACTTACTTACTTAGTCGTTCCCCTTCTACCGTGAGGTGTAGAGGTTTGGAAGAGAGAGCGCCAGACTATCCTATCGGCTGTCTTCCTCCTGGCCTGGTTCCATTCTAGTTTTCGGTCCTTCAAAGATTGTCTAATGTTGTCCTCCCAGCGGACTCTGGGTCGTCCTGGGGGTCTGGATCCCTGGCTCTTTGTTTCCCATGCTTGTCATGGTAGCCAATCTTCTCCCATTCTGCAGACATGGCCAAACCATCTTAGTTGGGACTGTTCTACTTGTGTCTGCAGGGGGTGGGATTTTAGGCCTTGACGTATCGTCTGGTTGCGGACCATGTCTCTTCTTGTTATTTCAACCACCTTCCTCAGATACCTCATTTCTGAGGTTTGGATCTGGCTTTTGTGGGTTGTAGTCATTGCCCATGACTCGCATCCATATGTCAAGACTGGGACATAGGTGGAGCGGTATACAGCCATCTTCGTTTTCTTACCAACCTCTCTCGTGCTGAGAAATCCTCGATTTATAGCCTGAAAAAGTCTCCCTGCTGCTGCTTTTTGAGTGGCCAACTCTTCTTTGATGCCTCCCTTTCGGTCCATAATAGCTCCGAGGTATTTAAAGTGGTCAACCTGCTCCAGGACCTGTTCTCCCAGCTTAATCTGATGTCTTCTTTTTTCTCGTGATATCACCATGGATTTTGTTTTAGAGCTGCTTATGACCATCCCTCTCTTCTCCAGCTCTTCCTTCCAGACTTGCAGGTTGGATTGGAGATGTGCCTCTGATTTAGCAATCAGGGCAACATCATCAGCAAATGCCAGCTCTGAAATACAGACCTGTCTCATCTTCCATTACCCCACTGAATACTTTCTTGTTCTCTCCTTACATGCCTTGATGACATCGTCCATGAGGAGTATGAAAAGATAAGGTGACAGGATATCACCTTGTCTTACACCAGTGGTGGTCCTGAACTCTTCTGATTTATGGTTTGCTATCCTCACATAATTTCTGCAAGACTTGTAGAAGCTCTGTATAGCATGAATCAGAGGTGCTGGAATGTTCTTCCTTGCCAAACAGTCCCAAAGTTTGCTCCAGGTGATCCTGTCAAACGCCTTTTCCAGATCTATGAAACAAAGATGGATCTCACTCTTATACTTAAGGGCCTTTTCACTCAGCTGTCTGAGTGTGAAGATTAGGTCTTGAGTACTTTGGTTTGTTCGGAATCCGCACTGGACCTCATCTAATTGTGGCTCAGCTAGGTGTCGTAGTCTCTGCTCTAGGATTCTAGAGTAAATTTTACCAGGGACACTGGGAAGGGATATGCCTCTATAGTTTGTACATTGTCGATTGTCACCCTTTTTAAAAATTGGTGTTATGATGGCAATCTCCCAATCCTTTGGTATGGTCTTGTTGCACCACGCTGCCTGTAGGACCCTTAAGAGTAATAGGTTGCCTGATGTTCCCATGTACTTAACCATTTCGGGTGTTATACCATCATGGCCTGCTGCTTTGCTCATCTTGAGCACTTTCCCCAGTGCTGCCTTCAGTTCTTCCATCTTTATGTCATATTCACCATCGTTGGTTTTCTCTTCTGTGCAAGTGGTTTTCATTTCTGATGCTTCACCATGCTCAACATCCAGGAGTTCTGAGAAATATTCTGTCTATCTTTCCATTACTTCCTTCGGGGCAGTAAGCAATTTGCCTTGCTTGTCCTTTATAAATTTGATAGGGCATTGTTTTTCCTTCCTCGTGTTCTTTAGGGTCTTATAGAACAATTTCTGGTTTTCTTGCGCATCTTTTTCTAGCTTTTCTCCAGATTCTTCCCACGACTTCAGTTTTGCTGCTAGCACCTTGTTCTTTGCTTCTGTTCTGTGTGTCACATATTCTCTATATTTCTCCATTTGTCCTGTTGTGTTTTTAGCTCCTAAGTATTGTTTCCATGCCATTTTCTTCTCTCTTATTTTCTCTTTGACTTCCTCTGTCCACCAAGGTGTCCTCTTTCTCTTGTTCCTAAGTCGGACTTCACCACATGCTTCTGCAGCAGCTGTCTTTATGATGTCCTTGAATTTAAGCCAGAGGGTTTCCAAGTCATCAGGTCGTTCTTCTGTGTTGCTCACCGCTGCAGCAATAAGCCCCTGACATCTGGTCTTAATTTCTGGCTCTCTCAGCTTGTAGGTCTAAATGCTCATTTCTCCCGTTCGTTTACTTAGTTTCTTGCATGATGTTGGGCAGTTCCAAGGCTGAGCAACTCTTTCAGTTGTTCTTTTGATTGTAAGCAGGTAGTGATCACTTCCAACTCTGGCCCCCTCCAGACTCTAGCATCCTGGACATATTTGAATGAGCTCCTCCTAACAATGGCATGGTCGATCACTTACTTCTCATTCTTTGTTGGTTCACATCTAGTGTATGCGTGTATGCGCTTATGGGAAAATTTGTGTTTGTAATGATCAGATTCTGCTCACTGTAGAATCTAAGGAGTCGCTTTCCATTGTCATTGAGAGTATCTTCTCCGTATCTTCTGATAACTCCACCCCATCTAGCATGGTCATTTCCAATTCTGGCATTGAAATCTCCAAGTATGATAATTTCATCTAGGCAGTCATCCACTGTCCAGCTCAAAGAATTCCTCCTTAACTCTTAGTATACGAGCTGCCTTTCATGACTACCATTATAGATTTTGCAATAAATTATTTATTTATAAAGATAACATAAGTGTTATATATCAAATTGTGAAGAAATGAAACCCCTACATCATGCACGTAACTAAATTGATCAGTGGTTTGAAACATGCATTCAGCTATAAATTTTCGCTATTGACGGGGATCGATCATCGGCCTCTCTAGAAGGCCGCTCGTATACTAAGAGTTAACCTCTGCTCTCTCATCCTCATTTGGCCCATACACTATGACCAGGTTGACTATAGTTTTTCCTTCTTTTAGTTTTACAACCATAATGTGCTCCGAGACAAAGTTCCATCCCTTGATACTATCTTTTTGGTTTTTGGCCACAATGCAACCCATGCCCCCTTTAGCTCTTTCAGATGTGGGTACACCACTGTAGAGCAGCAAGTTGCCATCGAGATCAATGACTCCTTGTCTCTTTTTCTTTGTTTCCGTTATAGCCAGGATTTCTAGTTTAACTTTCCTCATCTCTTCCACTAACTCCTCTTCTTTCCCATTTATACTTCTTGTGTTCCAAGTTCCATAAGTCGTAGTCCGTAGTCCGTTCCAGTTCGTCGCCTTTAGAATCAGTCCAGTTTTCTCTCTTGTAGTTCTCGTAATCAAAAGTTTAAAGCAAACAGGTGATTGGCCTGTTGTGCCTTTGCATGGTGGAGGGGCTGCCTCCTTACAGCCTCCATGCAGGCCGCCTTTCTCATTTTTTAGCCGGGCTTGGGACCGGCCTAGGCGGAGTTCTGAAGATCACATTACCTAAAAATATTGGCTAATTGGATTCTAATTCAACAGGCGTGGCATTATTATGTGGATATTTATGCTTACTAACAAGCAAAAAAAGAAATAAACACATCTTCCAGTGAAAAACTGAATAGCTTATGTTAGTGTATAAAATTGATTTACAAAAATCATTTTGTTTATTCTTCTAATATATTTCAACGTTATGTCTTCATTATAATATATGTAAATATAGAATTGCACAGTATAAGTCAACTTTATGTCTTACATTATACTATATGTAAACATAGAATTGCCCTGTATAAGTCCACTGTATGTCTTACATTACATTATATGTAAATATAGAATTGCCCAGTATAAGTCCACTTTGTCTTACATTATACTATATGTAAACATAGAATTGCCCAGTATAAGTCCACTTTATGTCTTACATTACATTATATGTAAATATAGAATTGTCCAGTATACGTCCACTTTATGTCTTACATTATATTATATGTAAATATAGAATTGCCTAGTATAGTTGCACTTTATGTCTTACATTATATTATATGTAAATATAGAATTGCCCACTATAGCTCCACTTTATGTCTTACATTATATTATATGTAAATATAGAATTGCCAGTATAGTTCCACTTTATGTCTTACATTATATTATATGTAAATATAGAATTGCCCAGTTATAAGTCCACTTTATGTCTTACATTATATTATATGTAAATATAGAATTGCCCAGTTATAAGTCCACTTTATGTCTTACATTATATTACAGTAGAACCTCTATATTCGGAATTAATTAGTTCTGAATATTGAATTTTCTCAATATTGAATCAATTTTTTGCATAGGAAATAATGTAAATTGGATTAATTCGTTCCAGACCCCAAAAGTTACTCTTCACAAACCATTTTAAAGTCAGAATATTGGTTAATTAAATTTGTAAAATAACATGTACAAGCAAAAAACATTCATGAACCCTCTAACAACATTAATAATGAAATATTGTACAAATAAAAATGAAAATTTAGGATGAACCTTACCTTTACTGAGAAGTGATGATGGTGTGGAGGAAGTGATGTGGAGGAGGGAGATTATTGTTTGGAAGAGGAGGGAAATTATTGTTTGGAAGGGGAGTCATCTTCCATAAAAACATCAGGTAACTGCCCTTCAGATGTTGTGGCTCTTTTCTGTCTCTTTGCTGGGGTAAAGAACTTGTAGAGTGTTGACTGTTTCTCCCTACTTTTCAACATTTTTTTAAAGTGTGTAATCACATTGTCATCGTACATATTGTTGCTTCTATTCCCTACAACAATGTTAGGGTGCCATTTCTCCACTACGTTCTGTGTTTTAGCCCAATGAAAAAGCAATTCATTAATCTCCTCAGTGGAAACCTTGGCTCCCTTGTCATCATCAACTGAAGAAGACAGTATCTCAGCTACAGTTTCTGCTTGTTGCTCCTTGTACAAGGCTTGCAGGTCTTCTGTGGTGAGCTCCTGCCTGTGATCCTCCAACAACTCTTCTACATCTTCATTGTTCCTCTCCAATCCCAAGTGAGTGCCTATTTGCACAATTTCATCCACCACACCCTCGGGCTCTAAACCCTCGAAGTCTCTGCCTTCCACACAATCTGGCCACAATTTCTTCCAGGAAGAGTTTAGTGTCCTCAAAGAAACTTCTTCCCATGCTTTATCTATTATCCTCAGATAATGGAGGATATTGAAGTGGTGTTTCCAATAATCTTTGAGGGTAAGAATTGAGGCATTGGTCACATCAAAGCATCTTTGAAACAGGAATTTTGTGTACAGTTTTTTAAAGTTAGCAATGACCTGCTGATCTATGGGTTGGATTAGAGGGGTGGTGTTAGGGGGTTAAAACTTTGTTTTAATGAAGCTGTATTCCCCAATCAAATCTTCTTCCAAGCCTGGGGGGTGTGCAGGGGTATTGTCCATGAGCAACAGAGCCTTTAATGGTAAATTGTTTGTCTCTAGATAGGCTTTCACACTTGGGCCAAACACCTCATGAATCCACTCAGTAAAAAACTGCCTCGTTAACCAAGCATTAGTATTAAACCTCCACATCACATTTAGTTTACTTTTTATCACATTATGCTGTTTAAATACTCTGGGATGTTTAGAAGTATACACAAGCAATGGTTTTAGTTTGCAGTTCCCACTAGCATTAGAGCGAAATAAGAGTGTTATCCGGTTTTTCATAGGCTTGTGCCCTGGTAATGCTTTCTCTTCTTTGGTGATATACGTTCTCTTAGGCATTTTCTTCCAAAATAGGCTGGTCTCATCACAATTGAAAACTTGTTGAGGGACATATTCCTCACTGTCTACATAGTTTTTGAATTCAACAACAAATTTGTCCTACCAGCCCCTACTTGCTTTAAATTCATCACTGGTTCCAGGTTTGTCACTAATACAGTCACTATAACTGCCTTGCTTTTTTCAGAGATTATTAATTCTGAAACACTATCACCAGCCAACTGTTTTTCGTTAATCCACACTAACAAAAGTTTTTCCATGTCTTCAATTGGCTGTGTCCGTTTTTTTGCAAGAATTTTAACACCGGTTGCCACATTAGCATCTATGAGACAAAGAAAGTATAGGTCTTCTACTCCTTCAAGCATGTCCTACAAGGTGACTAACATGAGGTTGTGCATGAGGTTGGCAACATCACCAAGTAAAACAAACTGCTATATAAATCACCACAAGTTAAACAAACTGCTTCCTGTGAGGGGACCAGCTGCAGGGGTGCCTCAATGCTCCATATGGAACAAAAAGGAACATGATAAAGATGACATAAAGATGACATAAAGATGACATCAAGAAAACTAAACAAAACAAATTCAGACTGAACAAAAGATGCAAGCCTATGAGGACCATTTCTGGGGGGCAAAACAAATGATGTTGGAGTAAGGATATAAAACTAAAGAAAGCATGTTCAGGTCAGCCGTACCTGTAGTGAAAATGAAGTCTTTCCGTGTACAGCATAAAGTGTGGATGACGCTTCCGAAAATGGATCCTTGTATTGCGCATATGTTTCTCTGTGTCATACCTATGTCACAAAAAACCAGCATATAAACATACAAATGTTTACAAATTAAAATAGATATTGTGAAGTGTACAAACAGTTGCCTACATAGGCTTAGATAACATAACTTGCACTTAAAGGCTCTTTGAGAGTTATTATGCATACGTTTATGTGTCACAATTAAGTCACAAAGCCAACATATAAACAAACAAATATTTACAAATTAACACATGACAAATTAACAGATACAAATTAACAATATTATGAAATATACTAACTATCATCTTCATAGAGCTCAGACAACATAACTTGCACTAAAGGCTCTGTGAGTTCCAAATAGTTTCTAAAGACTGGACTATATGAAAATGATAATGTCACTTTGTTCTTACACCAGAATGGTTTGTTTTTTTAAATTTAAGTCTACCAGCGTAGGTATTTGAGGGTATTTGAAGAGACAAGGAAACAATAAGACTACTTCTCCCTCAGGAATGCTGTTAGAGGTGACTAATTTGAGGTTGTGTATGCCACGGGCAACCTCATCATGTAAAACAAATAGCTACTGAAACCACCACTGCACACGATAACGAATGACGTGGTGCAGGATTCATGCTAGGTAATCAGATGTAGTGCTTACCCCTTGCTACATAAGAAGTGAAAAGGGAAATGAATGAATACAAACTAAAATCATAGAGTACAGATCCCAGATGTCAGATTAAAAACAAAACAGGCGTCCATACACGAATAAAGGGAAAATTTTAAACATGGTTGTATAACAGTTACTATGCTCAATTTCTAATGGTTCAAAATACACTATAAATTCATGGAAACTAATATAAATAAAAACACAGACTAACATATTCGACATTCCACAAAACTCACTCATTAATAAAAAGAAAATCCAGTTCTGAATCTCTGAAGTAGTTTCGAAGATGTACAAAACTGTAATAGTTACAGTATATCAATGTCTGCTTCATCCCAGCAGACGTGTGGTAGGGAATGATCTGAGGTAAGTAGAAAAACAAAAAAATGAAGCACTGCAACCCCCCCAAGTCAGTGTCTGACGTCAGTACGCAGGAGTCGGATCACCATCATCTCCATTTTTTAGCTCCTTATGAAGCATGAAGCCACCATTGCAGATAGCCCCCTTTCAGAAGCCTACATCAAAGCACAACCTCCTGCAGCTGTGATTTCTGTAACAATTTGTTTCACATGATGAGGTTGCCAGCCTCACGCACAATCACATGTTAATCACCTTTTACGACATGCCTAAGAGAGCAGTTGTCCAATTCTTTCTTTGTCTCCTCACCTCTAGGAACTATACGGGGCAGGCGTCTGGTAATTATACATATACCTGAAGGCTTATCTTTAGTACACTAATAATGACAGAGATGTTCAAGCTGGAGTTATTAAAATAGCAATATTTACATGAAGTACGGATAGCTTAATCTGAACTATTCTTTTATTAATGTAACAAGCAAATAATTCATCAAGAATTGACAAAATGAATTTTGGTGTGCAATTTGTGCCTCATGTGCTGATGACAGCACCTTTTCTCCCGTACTTAGTTTCTTCCTTATCACTTCCTTCCACTAAGCAAGTAAGCCCGTCAACACACAGACAATTGTAAACTATAAGTAAAACAAACACACATATGAAAAGTGAAGACAGATGACTGAATTTTTAAAAAAAACCTGTGCCAGAAATCGAACACAGCGATTTTCCTTGGAAGGCAAATGTTTAAACTAGTAAACCACCATGTGCATTTGGTATGTGTAATTTTGTAAATCATAACTATTTTAATGATTGATCAGTCAGCATTGTGTTAGTTACTTGCAGACACACCAAACAAAATATTAGAGATGATAGATAGAAACACAACTGTACAAACATCAATGGCATCATCAAACAAGGTTATTTTCCTTTTGTCTACTGCTTAAGCCTGAAGCTTGCAGTATAGTTGATTATTTGTTTTTGATCTAGAATGCTTCTACTTCTGTCAGATGTTTGTAGTCCCTTTAATCCATCTTCTCCTTTGCCACTTTCTATTCCCAGTCTCGTTCAAAGTTAGATGCTCTTGCTGCTGGTTTACTGGGATTAATCCTTTCTTCGTGTCAAAACTAAAAGATCCTGTTTCTCAAAAAATCTTGTATCTTGTCATCTGCATCTCTATAAATCAAGAGGCAAGAATAATTTTTCTTTCTTGTTCTTTGGTTTAATGTCCAGGTCAGACAATGACAGCACAGCAAGGTATAAATAATACGCTCACCTGTTGTTTGGTTGCTTGTTGAGGCAGGTCACATCATGCTTCAGTCTACCCAGCTGTAAAAATGGGCACTTGACTCTGCTTTAAGTAAGGGAAGGCAAAGGTGGGAAGGAAAGGAACTGGTCACCCCACTTTAAAAAAAAGTTGAGACCTAATGTAAGCAAGGTCTCTAACGCTTCACTCCCTTACATCAGTATCTGCTACAGGACTATATTTACCTTCTTTGCAGTCATTTGGATACTTCAAAACTGAAGATGTCTTCGGTGGTTTGTTGAATGACTTTTCTGCTCCTCTAATTTTCTGTCTGTGTGAACATGCTGCCACGGTATTTGAATTCTCCAACGGTTTCAGTTTTGTTTTACCAGCACTGATAATTCTCTTCCTTGACTTTCAGGTCCCTCTGGAGCACAGGCCACATCTACTATATCCCTCTTACATCTGTCTCCATTTATGTGTGTTTCTTGGGTCTATGGTTTGTTTTTTTAACCACCATGGGGATTCCAGAATAAGGACTGAGTCTTGGCATTTAATTATTTTTTTAACTTTATGCTTTCTCTGTATTGGTCCTTATGTTATGACCTAGGCAAGTTTTTTGGAAGATGAATGTTGTCTGTAGCCGTGTGCTATATTTATGGAATATATACAGCAAGGAGTTATTCAAGCATATTAAACGATTGTTTATTTGCTTCTCAGTGACGTTGCTCATGGAGATAATAAAAAGTAGCGACAACAGTATAAATAAAATAAAGTTAAGATAACCAAAATCAGACCTCACCTTTTTCTTTAAATATTCAAATTTAGCATTCCTTTGGGACAGGCTATTTGGAGCATCACAGGCCACTCTGTGAAAGATCTACATAGAAAAAAAATCAGACCGTAACTGAAAGGCAAAAGAGCAGCCACACACTCGTGCATGCGAACACAAACATCACAAGAACATAAAAAATGTCCACTGTGTCTTCCAGATTTTAAAAATGTTACACACTATATTTATACAGCCTCCTTGTAGTTCCCAGGGGGGTCTCTGAAGAGACACACAAAAGAACAGGTCAACTACACACCCTCAGGCATGTCATACACAGCTACTAATATGAGGTTGTGCATGGGGGCTGGTGACCTCATTATGTTAAACACATAGCCACAGAAATCACTGCTGCAAGAACATGTGGATGCTTGGTGTGTGGGGGGGGGGGGGGCCTTCTGCAAGGGGACGAGCTGCAGTGGTGGCTCTATGATTTATAAGGAGTGGAAAGTAAAATGGTTCTGATGGTATTTATATTGGTAGACTATGGTATTTATATTGGTAGACTATGGTATTTATATTGGTAGACTATGGTATTTATATTGGTAGACTATGGTATTTATATTGGTAGACTATGGTATTTATATTGGTAGACTATGGTATTTATATTGGTAGACTATTTTGGCACAAAGTTTTGGAGGTTTATTTATTATTCATTATCCTCAGCTCCCTAAGGAGCACAGACCTTGAACGAATCCATGATAAGCAACCCCCCACCCCCCTTCCCCCAGGTCTTTTTATGTTTTCTTTATCCCTTTCATGACTTCCTCCAGTTCCGTTTACTAAGTTTTAGAGCAGTGCTTCTAAACCTGGGGGTGCGAGACCCACCTTCTAGGGATGTGAGACATGCTGATATTGTAGAAAGTGAATCATCATAACACTATATAATGCACAGAACTCAAAAGTTTTTGTATAAAATAGAACATTGGCAACGTGAATTAGATACAGAACCTTAGTCCCATGTTGTAAAGAACATTTTCTCAAAACATAACTTTTATCGCTTTTTTCTCTCTCTTTTCTGGCATATTTTGCTAGCTAGAAGATAATGGGGTGCAAGGCTTCTAAAGATGATTTAACAGGGTGTGAGGCTTCATAAGGTGCTGTAAAGGGGTGCGGGATTTCTAAATGGTTAAGAAACACTGTTTTAGAGGTTAGCCATAATAAAATGTGCATACAAATTCTCATTTCACCCAATATTTACAGTAAGTAATAAATATTAATACTGCATTCACCAATGTAACACATACATACATGCTTGCATACATAATACATACATACATTCTTTCTTTGACCCTTAGCCGCCGACTGTCAAATATATATTTACACACATAAAAAGGATCCCGTTACACACCCATTGGGGCATATTGGGAATGTGGTGTTAGGCCCATATTTTCTTGACCATCGGCACACTAGGGGTGATGTGGTCAGCATCATGCCGGCCGCCTTAACCTTCCCAGAGTTGCTCTGGTACCCAATTCATGAGGCTGGGTTGACCCCCCCAGCTGTTTGCGGTCTAAAAAATCCCACCTCAACTGGGGATTGAACCACGGACCACCGAGCTAGGAAGCCAGTGCACTAACCACTGTGCTACCAAGGCTCCCACACACATACATAAATGCATAGATAGAGAGAGCGAGAGAGAGAGAGGGGGGAACCAATTAGGCGGCTAAAGTACTAAAGAAAAAAAAACTAGTACTGTGGAGTACAAAAACAAGGCTACAAAACTTCAAGATGCCGATGTATACGAGAATCCCCAAGTTCAATATGAATTTTTTCTAAACTGACATTCAAGCAAAGAATTACTCACAGAAGTGAAGAAAATGAAAACTGTTTGCTACTGACATCTGCCTAATCAGCAGAGTTATAATATCTCTGAATTGTGAATATTAATATGAACAAATAATCAAAACATCCCTTACCTGTGGCGCATCTGAAACACTTGACCTGATCGTCCCTAGCTTCTCTTCTCTCTGCACCAAAAGTTTGCCTGCGTAATCTAACAACAGTTAAGGCAAATGCCATTTTGAAAAGACGTCCCCTTCCCTCTATAACCATAACAAGTTCATTATCATTATTTTTATCTTGTCTTCTCCCTGAATACTGACTGGATTTCTCTTCTCAGCTCCTCTTGTAAAACAAAGTTTGTAGATTACAAATTCTGTTTCATTACCTTATCAACCCACGTCCTACCTAGCCTTCCATAACCACCCATGACCTCAATCATCATCTTCACTTCCAGATGTAATCAGACATAATTTTTTATAGCCCTTACTGTTTTATCCATTTCAAAATATGTTGTCATGGATCCAGACCTCCAGTACGACCCAGTCCGCTGGGAGGACAACATTAGACAATCTCTGAAGGACCGAGGACTAGATTAGAACCAGGCCAGGAGGAAGACAGCTGATAGGATAATATGATGCACTCTCTGGCAAACCTCTACACCCCAGGGTGAAGAGGAGTGAGTAAGTAGTAGTGTATGTGTGTTGTGATTGTGTATGTGTGTGATTGCGTGGGCATGCACACACACCTATACATATACACACATATATAACAAGATATTAAGAGTCCTGTCAAGTTATCAAGTCAGCTGACTTTTTCACAAAGGATACTGTGACAATGCTTGTTGAAGATGGTCAGAATTTCAGGAAGGATAACACTGCTAAACATTAAAGTCTGGCGGTAATGCTTGTTCCTAAAACACAAATATATCATTTAATCACAAAACGTTTCATTTTGGAAATAATATACTTTACGCCAGTGGATACATGAATATGTACTCTTGATTGTAAAGATATGAATTGCATAGTAAAATGAGAAGAATATTCTAATGAGATCTCCTTAAGCCTAAATGCTTGTAAAAAAAAAAAAATACATACGTTTAAACTTTTCAAAATTATTTTCAAAACATCAAGCCTTGCAATATAGCACTATACCGTACAGCACTATTTTGGCAAAGCAAACTAAATAAAAAAGAAATTGTCCACTTGAAAGTCTGAATGTAAGCTAAATAAAAAACTAAAATTCCACAAAAGTATGCAGACAATAATGACAGAAAGTGACTAAAGCAGCATAAGTACAGCATGTACAATAAACTACAACAAAAACCATCATTATAAGAGCACATGAATGCATTGGTGCAAGTTTCCTATCAGGAGACCGGTTACAGAAGTGCCTCCATGCTCCAAAAGGAACTAAATGGGAAATGATGATGATCCATAAGACTGGAATATATATTGTTATTGTTGAAAAGAATCAATATCACTCTGACTCTGGGCAAACCCATATGTTCTCAGTCTCCCTCAGATTATGTCGAAGAGTGTGAATGCTAAATGTTCCTGTAGCTCTCTGGGTGTATACATGACAGATGCATCCTCTTATAAGTCTATCTCTGCTATCCTTACGGTTGATGCCAAATTTCAACAGTCGATGATTCATCTATTGCAGTGTCATTTTGTAACAGGCAATAATTCATGATTCTCAGTATCTCTCCTTTATCCATATCCAGTGTCCTCACTGTGGGTGCTCTTGATGCTAGTCTGTCAGCTCTCCCATTACCGTATACCCCTGCATGACTTGGACAGTAGATCCACACCATCTCCTGCAAATTCAAAGCTTCTATGAATGTCTTCCATTCATGCCGTAGCCAACCATTTTGAACCTTTCGAAGCATGGGCTGAGAGTCTAACACAATGGCTGCCTTTGTTAATGAAGTTTCAGTTAGCCACCTTAAGGTTGCAGTAGCTGCCTCTACCTTCATTCTTATTGCTGGAAGTTGTTATCTGGTAAGCCCTGCTATGTTCGGCAACGATTCGGCCCTTTACAATATATATATTTATATAAACATATAAATATATATATATATATATAATCATTGTCATTTACAATTAAGCATTAAAAAAAACCAGTATGTTGGCAAATAAATATAACCACACACACACACACATGCAAAAATTAATACATAAATAAGCACAACAATTTTTTTTACATAATGACCATGTGTTGTCAGCCTTGCACAAAGCTGATGATATATAATAACAAAAGATTTGTTAAGATTTTTAGTCTGCAAATGAAAAACAAAACAACTGTGAGCTATTCCATAACAGATTATACCATGCTCACCATCCATTGATAGACCACATTCTCACTCTGGAAAAATCAACGTTGTGATACTCCTTTGGCTGGAGGTGAAGATGCTTGAATACATGCTGAGAGAATAAACAAGACAACATTTAACACATCAATAATTTATACCAAAGAGTTGGCACAAAAAGTATGAAGACTGCAGGCTGCAGGACAAATAAAATCTATCTTCGAGCATTTTTTAATAGTGTACAGGATTTACAGACTAAAAATGTGCTTCTCTTTGCAAGTGGGAACAATGAAAACATTACAAGATCTGAGGGTGAAGGAATGGTTATGTCAAGAATATCAGCATGGATACAACAAAAACAAAGACAGGAAATGATTGATGAGATGGTGACAGAAAGAAAACATAAACATAAAGGACAGTAGATCCACACCAGCTCCTGCAAATTCAAAGCAAAATGATATCAGCAAAATGATACAGAAAAAAGCATTTTGAATAAACATAATTTTTCAGAATACACCAACAAAATAAAAATAAAAGTGGCAAAACAAATAATTAAATTCAAATACCCGGGTAGACTAATAACATCAGATCAAAGATGCACTTCAGAAATAAATAACTGAATATACCAAGCAAAAACATAATTTGAAAAAAAATCAAAAGTAACTTGTGCAACAAATATTTGTCAACAGAAGTAGAAAAGAGAGTTCTTCAGTGTTAAATAGAGCCAACCCAGTCTTAAGAAGTGAAACACAGACAATCAAGAAACAAACAAAATTCATGCATGCAATAAAGATGTGGTTTTACAAAGACTTGTTGAGAATATTATGGACTAAATTCACTGATGAACATGTACTGATAAATGTCAGTGCACAAATGAAGCCCATAACACACAAATCAGAAGGAAGCAGTTCTTGTTTCTGGGCATGTTATGACAAGAGGACAAATGAAATACTACGCTAGACTAAATTAATGGAAAAAATAAATAAATAAAAAGAGGATGGCAAAGATAGAAGATAAAAGATTGTATGACATCATGTCATGGAAATAGGTCCACATAAGAACTGCTAAAGAGCACTACAGGCAGGAAGCTATGGAAATAAATTATCTCCTAATTCAGACATCATGGCATATGAAGAAGAATTTAAGATTGCTTCCACACAAAAAATACAATGCCATAAAAAAGGACACACTCTAGATTACAATATCAATGTGTAATTATGGACAGTTAGTAAACAAGTAGGGAAGGCACTGAGGCCACAGATATGTTGTTTGTACAGAAGAATGTTAAAAATACCATGGACAGCCCAAAAAAAAGAGTAATGAGGATGTCCTGAAAGAGGCCATTGCGCAATGGAAACTTATTTCACAAGTTAGAAAGAAGCAATCCACTTTGTTATGAGAAGAGGAAAGCTGGAATATATCTAACAACAGATAAGATTGAAGGAAAAAGAGACAGAAGAAAACAAAGAGAGCAAATACTGGACAGTTTGACATCGTGGCATGGAAGGAGGTCAACAACAGAATTGATAAATTGTACTGGAGACAGGAAGTTGTGGAGAGACATGATCTCCTATGCCACTAGGCATGGTGCTTGAAGAAGAAGAATTAAGAAACAAACATTTGCCAGTTATTTTTACCATAGTCTCTAAGATCTAATCACCATCATCATCATCTTCCTTTTATGCTCCACAAGGAGTTTAAAGCTACCAATCGCAGCTGGCCTAACAGGAAGCCAGACACAAAGAATCTTATATGCTCATGTGGTGGTGGTTTCTGTAGCAATTTTGTCGCATGCTGAGGCTGCTAGCGCAACGCACACCCACACATGCTGAGGCTGCTAGCGTAATGCACACCCACAATAGTCGAAGTGCCAGAGGAAGCAGAAGTTCTACTCTTCTTTGTCTCCTACGAGGCCGCTGAAAACCATCTAGGATTCTCTAAGATCTAATACACCAAAGTTATTCAGTATGAAGTTTCTAGGTATATTAACACTGTGTATGGCATAAACAAATATACTGCCCAAGTAATCAGTGTGAACTATTATTACCAACTCACAATGTTGCTTTACTTCACACAGCCAATACATATCAGTGACCTATTAATAGAATAACTGATGTACTGCAAGCAAGTTTCATTTAACACTGCAAATGTGAATCAGACAAGACTCTCAAAACTCACTGAGAAGTGGTCCCAGTTCTGCATAAGGAATACATCTGCCTGGTCCACAATGAGTACTTCTATAGATGACAGAAAATCAAAGTCACGCTCACGGTCCCTGACAAAGGATAAAAAACAAATAAAGTTATTTGGTGACAGGATGATAACGGGCAAAAAAGCTAAAATAGAATTTAAATGATTTGGTTTGGTTTTAAGGGCTATCTTCATTGCACATGGACAACTTCATCAGTGCTCCGATCTCCTCCCTTAGATCACACAAAGAGGATCTCAGCACAGTGCATTAACTCCATAGCACCAGCGAGGATCCCAATGTATGTATACAGGAATCACACATTCTATAAATATTTTTGTGGTGGGAAGGTTTCCTAATTTTTAAATATTGCTAAGGCAGTGGCCACATGGCCTACTCTTTATGATCTCGAACTGTTTTTTTTTTTACATTTTTTTAAAGATTTGCAACTTGCACACTGGACCTCCTATTTTTTTGCCCTTATCCAAGAAGGCTAGACATCTGATCTCACTACCCAGGAGACATCAGTATGACATCATTAGGAATCACCATCTCCGAAAAAAAATTTCCATCAATTATATTCCCTGTACCAGTAGTGAACCCGGTCCGTTTAGAATCAGAGGCGGATGCCATACCTCTTAGCCACTCCGACCCCCAAAAAATGATTTTGATTAACATAAATATACATATCCCACACTACCTGCAGCATAGCAAACAAGGTGACTAATATGTGGCTGGCAACTTCATAAAGTATAACAAATTGCTACGGAAACCACATTAGCAAAAGCATGTGAATGCTTGGTGCAGGCTACCTACAATGGAACTAGCTGCAATGTAGGTCCATGCTCCGTAAGGAACGAAAAGAAAAAAATGATAAATGATACTACTTGCAACTTAAAAACTTTGATAATAAAATTAAGACAGCTGAACTATAAAATATTAACATGAATACTTCTTTCTTCTTTGATCCTTAGCCACCGACCATCAAAGCAGTCAGTGGCCATCACGCCTAGTGGCGTCTTGTAGGGCAACAACAAATTGATTCCACTTTGCTCGGTCGGCGGTCATCCTTCGTACAGTGCCCCAACTCTGGTTCATTCTTTGCATCTCAGCCTCCACAGTCCTCCGCCAGGTTGTTTTTGGTCGGCCTCTCTTCCGTTTTCCTTCAGGGGTCCAAAGCATAGCTGTTCTTGTGATGGCATCGGGGTCTCTTCTGAGGACATGGCCAAACCAGCTCCAGTGTCTGCCAGCTATGATGGTGTGCATGTCCTCTTGCTTGCTCCGAGTAAGCAGATCTTGGTTGGTGATAGTATTCAGTAACATGAATACACATTTCCCTAACTACTTCAACTATAAGGTTTTGGAAATAGATAAATTAACAGCTAAATTAGACAGAGACAAACTTTGCTATACACAGATTCTCACATAAGTAAACATACCCTTCCAGTCCAATGACCATCCTAAGACCTAGGGGAGATGCTAAGATGATATCCGACTCATAGAAAGGACTGTATAAACGCAAACTTTTCTTCGACACGCTCATCCCGACACGGAAGTTGTCATCAGTGTTTCCCTGAAATATTTTCCTGAAGTCCTCTGCACAAATAAAACATGTCAATGATTATTTTTAGTGCATCATACAAATCATAGACTAATATCATTTTCGCGTAGGCATAAATGTTTTTTTTTTAACAACTTACGTTCCCCTTCTACCGTGAGGTGTAGAGGTTTGGAAGAGAGAGCGCCAGACTATCCTATCGGCTGTCTTCCTCCTGACCTGGTTCCATTCTAGTTCTCGGTCCTTCAAAGATTGTCTAATGTTGTCCTCCCAGCGGACTCTGGGTCGTCCTGGGGGTCTGGATCCCTGGCTCTTTGTTTTCCATGCTTGTCGTGGTAGCCGATCTTCTCCCATTCTGCAGACATGGCCAAACCATCTTAGTTGGGACTGTTCTACCTGGGTCTGCAGGGGGTGGGATTTTAGGCCTTGACGTATCATCTGGTTACGGACCATGCCTCTTCTTGTTACTTCAACCATCTTCCTCAGATACCTCATTTCTGAGGTTTGGATCTGGCTTTTGTGGGTTGTAGTCATTGCCCATGACTCGCATCCATATGTCAAGACTGGGACATAGGTGGAGCGGAATACAGCCATCTTCGTTTTCTTACCAACCTCTCTCTTGCTGAGGAATCCTCGATTTATGGCCTGAAAAAGTCTCCCAGCTGCTGCTTTTCGAGTGGCCAACTCTTCTTTGATGCCTCCCTTTTGGTCTATAATAGCTCCGAGGTATTTAAAGTGGTCTTTTTAACAACTCTGGTATTCAATTGTTCTTCTTTTTTTTTTTTAATTTATAAACATTCTCAGTTCCTAATAAGTTTGGAACACCAGTGTGTTACTGAGACCCAAAAGGGGAGCATAAAATGATAACACTGTCCTCCCCCTGGATTGTCCTAAAAGGCAACTAAGGATGGGTGGGCATGGGGCCAGCACTCCATCCTCTAAAAACTCGGTAAAATAAAAAAAAAAGAACAACCAGGTTGGAAGTTAGTAAGTACGGTAATGTGAACAGGTAGGATTGGACAATACGTGTTAAGTGCTGTTATACATCTCATGGATAACTGTGCAGCGGTAAGAGCAGCCAGCTAGCGGTCCTAAAAACAAATGGTATATATATATATCAAGGTAAAGGTAGCACATCCTGCTGTAGGGGAGGGAAGTGTTAGAGGCTTTACCAAACTAGGTCCAGCTTTATGAGGTGGGTTGACCAGTTCCCTTTCTTACTGCTTTTGCCTTCTCTAACTCAAGACCTGAGTCAAGTACACATTTACAACTGGGTGGACTGGAGTATGAGGCTACCATGTTTCAATCCTGGAACCTGGTAACTATGCCGCTGGAAGAAAGCGCTCTATCCAGTTAGTCAATCAGACATCTCTAAGTATATCTAGCAACCTATAATGAGCACTTCAAACAAGGTACATGCTGTAGAATACTTTTAACTTGTTCTCATAAACAACTTAAGTAAAGATACAACATAAATATGAAATGTATAGTAGCTGAAAAGGTTACCTGTAACAAACACTTTCATTTAAATTAACTCACCTGGTTTGAAGCCTTTCTCTGCCAGGTCAGATTTCTCTAGCTCAGAGTACTCACTTTCAAATCTTTTTCTGTTGCTTACATTGGCCTGTGAAAATAGTCAACCCAGCAAGTGTTGTAACTATTCATCAACTTAACACAATTCACTGCATCAACCTTTAGTTCCCTGGTTCAATTAGCCATGGCACAATGTGAAACTGCTATTAACAGTAGAATCTCATAACATCTTTCATTTCTGCCCTTCAGTTCTGCAAGGTGCATAGGCTTCTAACAAACTCAAGCCAAGTCCTCCTGTCTCATGCCATCAGTTCCAGGTCTTTCCATGTCTTACTCATCCATCTGACTCCAGTTCTCTTCTCCATGTGTTTTGGTCTCTCTCTACCTCTCTGACCGTGGGGATTTTAGAACATGGACTGCCTTGTAATGCTATTAACATGCTTCCTCAATGCACATGTGCCATGCACATCTCCAGCATATGTGAATTTCTAGGTTAAAAAAAGGTAGTCCCATAGCAAATATTGCTGTAGGGAAGTGAAGTGTTAGAGACCACCATACTAGGTTCAGCATGAAGAGGTGGGGGTGACCAATTCCATTCCTTGCTGCCTTTTCCTTCCTTAACACAAAGAGTAGAGTCAGGTACCCATTTACAGCTGGGTAGACTGGAGAGTGTCAGTACCGTGATTCGAACCCTGTACCTTTGCCGTGAGAGACCAGCACTCTAACCACTCTGTCCATCGGACGATCTAGTTCTAGGTAAGGGGCATTAAAAGAACACGATGAATTTACTATACATTAGAAGGTTTTCTACGTGTATCAGAAAGTTAAGTATTAAAACAAATACAAGAGAGAAAATAAAACAAAGCGCAAAAGCAAGAACAATATAAAAACAGGAGGACAAAATAGAGTACAGATACAACTCTTGAATAAAAATATTAGTAGTAGTCTTTTACATGACACAGAAGAGTATAAGATAAACAGTATATAGGTTGTTAAAAGACCAAACAATACACCATCAAACATTTGCTGGACCAGTAGATCATTGGGAACCCACTGCACTTTCACTTTCCTTTAACAGTACATCAACAGTCAAAGATGATTACTCCAGTATAAATAGTCAATGTAAGAAACTATTGCAAGACATGACATCATCATGATCCTGTTTGTTCCCTTTGGAGCACTAGGCCACCATTGTAGTTGGTCCCTTTGCAGGAAGCCTGTACCAAGCATGCACATCCTCTTACAGCAAAGGTTTATGTTGCAATGTTTTACCTGATGAGGTTGCCAGTCTAATGTACAACCTCTGATGAGGTTGCCTTGTGTGATAAGCCTAAGAGAGTAGTCATATTCTTTTCTTTTTGTCTTATCAGAGGCCCCTGGGCCCTGGGGGACTGTACACAGCAAGACATGGAATTCTCATCATCATTATCCTTTGCACTCCTTACGGGGCATGCAGCCACAACTGTAGCTTGTCCCCATGGAGGAAAGCCTGCACCACACATTCATGCTGCTCAGGCAGCAGTGGTTACTGTGGCAATTTGTTTAACATGATGAGGTTGCCAGCCTCACGCACAACCTCATATTCGTCGCCAAGTACGATATGCCTGAGGGTCCTATTCTTTCTCTGAAGACATGGAATACTCCAGTATAAATAGTAACTGTAGGAGGCTATTACAAGACATGGAATACTCCAGTATAAATAGTAACTGTAGGAGGCTATTAC
Source organism: Oreohelix idahoensis (assembly GCA_024509875.1). Taxonomy (NCBI): domain Eukaryota; kingdom Metazoa; phylum Mollusca; class Gastropoda; order Stylommatophora; family Oreohelicidae; genus Oreohelix; species Oreohelix idahoensis. The sequence goes on from JAMPIV010011233.1 coordinate 337,807, forward strand.
AAGACATGGAATACTCCAGTATAAATAGTAACTGTAGGAGGCTATTACAAGACACGGAATACTCCAGTATAAATAGTAACTGTAGGAGGCTATTACAAGACTGGGAATATTCTAGTATAAATATTACATGTGGGAGACTATTACAAGACATGGCATACTCTAAGTAGTATATGTATGAGACTATTACAAGACATGGCATACTCTAAGTAGTATATGTATGAGACTATTACAAGACATGGGCATACTATATGTAGTATATGTATGAGACTATTACAAGACATGGCATACTCTAAGTAGTATATGTATGAGACTATTACAAGACATGGGCATACTATATGTAGTATATGTATGAGACTATTACAATACATGGCATACTCTAAGTAGTATATGTATGAGACTATTACAGGACATGGGCATACTATATGTAGTATATGTATGAGACTATTACAAGACATGGCATACTCTAAGTAGTATATGTATGAGACTATTACAGGACATGGGCATACTATATGTAGTATATGTATGAGACTATTACAAGACATGGCATACTCTAAGTAGTATATGTATGAGACTATTACAAGACATGGGCATACTATACGTAGTATATGTATGAGACTTACAAGACATGACATACTCTAAGCAGTATATGTATGAAACTATTACAAGACATGGCATACTCTAAGTAGTATATGTAGGAGACTATTACAGGACATGGGCATACTATATGTAGTATATGTATGAGACTATTACAAGACATGGCATAATCTAAGTAGTATATGTAGGAGACTATTACAGGACATGGGCATACTATATGTAGTATATGTATGAGACTATTACAAGACATGGCATACTCTAAGTAGTATATGTATGAGACTATTACAAGACATGGGCATACTATACGTAGTATATGTATGAGACTATTACAAGACATGGTACTCTAAGTAGTATATGTATGAGACTATTACAAGACATGGCATACTCTAAGTAGTATATGTATGAGACTATTACAAGACATGGCATACTCTAAGTAGTATATGTATGAGACTATTACAAGACATGGCATACTCTAAGTAGTATATGTATGAGACTATTACAAGACATGGGCATACTATACGTAGTATATGTATGAGACTATTACAAGACATGGTACTCTAAGTAGTATATGTATGAGACTATTACAAGACATGGCATACTCTAAGTAGTATATGTATGAGACTATTACAAGACATGGGCATACTATACGTAGTATATGTATGAGACTATGTGGTGAAGTGGGATGTTATAGATATTTATAAGGGACTTAGTGTACTGACTGAGATCAGCTGTGAAGGTATATATATATCTAATAAGAGTAGTATATTATATATATAACCTTACTTGCTGCCACATATCTATATATCTCAGTCAGAATTATTCTGGAATAGTGTGGTGACTACGTTTTGTGTCTAGGGTATGTGTATGGTGAAGTGTAAGTCACAACAACAGACAGATAAACAATTTAATTTAATCCACTACTCTTAACAACACTGTGACACTCACATACATATAACACTCTATGAGAATAGCTTAAAGAAGTCACTCGTAACGGTTCAAATAACAATATGTATTCATTACTGGCATGAAGGAATATGTGTCCTGATTCAACTACAAGGGAACCAGGAATCACAATCAATTTAAATTACAAGTTATGTACAGAATGTATTTAATATGAATATTGTAGTGACATATATTATTACAAATGTTCTATGTGTGTCAGTTTTGTAGTAGTAAAATGAGGTAATACTGGTTTTGTTTTGTTCAAGCTCTGTTGGTATTTGTCATCATGACTTCAATAGTTTTTCTTTAGGGACTAGTATTGGAGATGTTCACAGTTCCTGATTTTAAGATAAGTAAATTCCCCTCTGAATAGTATTTTTATAAAGTTATTTCAAGATGAGGGGACATAATGTTGAGCTCAGCTGGCCAATTCGCTTATCTGGCGTGATGGCGGCAGGAAAGGACTCCTCTGCTCGAATTCTCCTCTGGGCTCAGGAGACACCTCACTGATAGCTAAAAAGACCAAGGAGTATGCTGTCCGACTCTGGATTCAGCAAATCTCTGATCAGATGCTGCTCACTACCATCAAGACCACTGTCCCTGAAATCAAGAAGGATGTACCTTCTACTTCATAACTAATTTATATTCTCTTTTACACTGATCACAATACAGCACAAACATTGCGTTCAGAGCGTTAGGCCAACAGTCAGCTTCATTTGAAATACTTTATTCCAGTATTACCCTTCTTAATGGTTACTACGCCTCTGCACTTCCAGCATTATTTCTTTCTAGTCCATCATCCAGGTGTCAGTGTACTATTTGGCCATTCCATGCCGTTTTACTTCTCTCCGACACCCTCTGTTCAGGCTGGAGCATTATAGGCTTTACCTCACGTTTGCCACTGAACTACACATATATATACAGGCATAAATCAACAATTCACATTCAATTTTTCATTAAAAGATACTGAATGGTTCAAGCTTACCACAATTTCATGGAAATAAACACAGATACGTTGATTAGCAATGAATTCTGGCACAAACTGGCACAAATTCCGTTCTGCCTATGTTCCAGGCTTTTATTTTAGCAAAAATGTGAGCTAGCTTCAACGTACTGTCGCTTTATCAAGCTTATTTGAATTAGTGGTCTCGAACTAACGCTCCCAAGTGTGTATATCAGCGAGACTGGCCAATGAGCCACGTTTCGACAAGTGTTTGAAAAAATGTTATCTTTTCCCGTCTCCCCCAACAACCAAGATAGTATTTATAGCCCGACCAATCGTGGTTAGGCTTTCATTTGTTGCGCTCCAATCAATTTGGAGTTTACATGGTAGGCTATTTATGTAACGTAAGGTTTTTTCAAACACGTTATAAAAAAAATTTTATGAGCAGAAATGATTTTATGCTGTCAGGCACCCCCAATATTTTATTTTGGGTATAATTTATTAATTCCTGGACTATTTGCGTAACGTTTTACATATTATTTGTCAGCAAACCCTAAGGAACCCAAAAATACTAATTTAAAGGAGCTACGTGGCTGCGTTCAAAATATGCAATTTCTTCTATCTCCTGTTTAGAAGATGTGCTGTCTGGGTACTGTTATGTGTTCAAACGTAAACCCATATAATGTTGTCTTTTCTAATAAGAGTCTGTTATGATTTATAAACCTAACTCTGGGAAAGGGTAGTGTATTTTATCACTGTCCGTCTGAAAAAAAAAATTAGTGCATGTAGACTTACACGCGTGATGGTGGTAATTGTGTATCGCGCGAAGCGGGTTTAGTGTTCGGCTTTCTGCCTCTCCCTTCTCTTTTTATCCCTTTAGTCCATCTGTTCGTTCGTTTTGGTAACGCAGTATAATTAATGTTAGGGTTAATTTAGGTCATTACGCAGTACGTCTCAATGCTTTTCCAAGAAATACAGCACACGTTTCATTGAAGAAGGCGGGTAATAATACAGTAAGCTTTACTATCAACGTGAAAGCGTTACAATTTGCAGACGAAGCAGAAAACAAGGGGGATTTCGAGTACATTCTTTGTGACAGCACTGTCATTTTCCCATTGCTCTTCTCTTTATTAATTTTATTTGTTAGGCTTTATATTTACCTAATAATTTATATATGTGGATTAGAATATTTCATGACACTTCCCCTCTTAAAACAGACATTATATGTCAGTCCTTTATTCTATATACACATAGAGAAATTTATTATTATTTCTGGGGTTTACGGTGATTCTCATCACACGGATGGCGGCTTAAAAAATCCGCTCCCAGATTTGTTTTTCCAGATATATATTCAATGCTAAAATTATATGGAGCCAGAAGCAAAGACCATCGGAGTAACCTAGAGTTCTCATGCTTAGCCTGTGCTAAAAACGATAAAGGTTTGTGGTCAGTTTGCAACTTAAATGCCTTCCCATATAGATAAATATTGAATTTCTTTATTGCCCATATTACTGCAAGACATTCTTTTTCGCTAGTTGAGTAGTTGATTTCAGCTTTATTCAACTTTCTGCTAGCATATGCCACTGGGCTTAATTCCCCATCCAATGCATCTGATTTCTGTAGTAAAGTTGCACCTAGCCCAATATTACTTGCATCCGTCCTTACTATGAATTCTTGACTTAAGTCAGGTAATTTCAAAATGGGTTTACTTGTGAGCTTTTCCTTCAATTCTTGGTAAGTCATTTCACATTGTGGTGTCCATGTAATGCGATCTGGAAGTCCTTTACGTGTCAATTCCGTTAAAGGTGCACATATGGAATTAAAGTTTTTGATATACTTCTGGTAGAAACCACATAATGAGACAAAGGATCTCACGTCCTTCTTGGTTTGTGGTCTCGGGGCTTTCTGTAGTTTCTCTAAATTCTTTGGGTCAGGGGTCATGTTTCCCTGATAAACTGTGTGTCCCAAAAATTCCAATTCTTTACATCCAACGCAACATTTGGTTGGTCGGGCTGTTAAATTTGCCTCCCTAAGTCGATCAAACAGCATGTTCAGAGAGTCAATGTGTTCCTCAAATGTTTCTGTTGCTATAAGGATATCATCCATAAAATTTGTTATACAGGGATTATTCAGAGGATCCAATAATTTTCTCATCATTCTAGAGAAGACACTAGGCGCATTCTTCAATCCAAATGGCAATCTATTAAACTCATAGTGTCCTTCTGAGGTACTAAAAGCTAGGTATGGTCTAACCTCAGGCTTTACTGGAATCTGATAGTATCCTTTACTCAGATCCACTTTTGAGAAATATTTAGCTTTATTTAGTCTGGCAAACAGCTGATTTGTATCCGGCAATGGATCCACCTGTCCTTCTGTAATAGCATTCAGTCTCCTGTAATCTATACAGAGTCTATGTTCTCCAGAGGGCTTCCTTAAGAGTACAACACCGGAACTATACGAAGACTCACTGTGCGAAATAATTCCTTCCTTCAATAGATAGTCTATCTCTTCCTTCAAAGCTTTTTCCTTAGCAAACGGAATCGAATATGGTTTCATACAGACAGGTGTGGAGTCTATTAATTTCATATCATATTCCAATAGGTTTGTATGCCCTGGTCGGTCTGTTAACACCTCTGCATGATTATTTAGAACCTGTTGCACTCTCTCTTTCTGAGTTTTCGTTAAATGTGTACTGATTTTCACCTGTGCTGCTGTCTCACAGGGGTGTAATGGATATTCAACTGATGAAAGTGGTTCCTTTTTCATCTCCATGGCGATGGACAAGGTCAACAAGTGTGTCTCTTCCTGATGTTCTCTTTCCAAATATTTCTTCAGGAGATTCACATGATAGATTTTTTCTTTCCCCTTCTTATCTATCTTATAATTTGTTCTAGACACCTTCTCTAGAACTGTATATGGACCCTGCCATCCAATTTGTAACTTATTCTGACTCCCGGGCAAAAGAAGCAGTACCTTCTCTCCCACAGCCAAATTTCTGTCTTTCGCCTTCCTGTTATAATAGGCAGCATGTTTCTTCCTGGCTTGTTTCAAATTTTCATTGGCAAGTTTCCAGCCAGTTTTTAACCGAGTGGTCAGCTCATTCACATACTGGTATGAAGATGTAATGTTTTCCTCTGCCTTTTCATCAGTCCACGTTCTTAACAAAGCTACATATGGACCTTTAATTGTGTGGACCTATTTGTCCATGCACCGGTATGGTCTCTTCCACTCGAAGCTTTATAGTGATGATTTTTCCTCCCAGAATTATCATTCACAAAACGACCGCTACCAATTTTTCTTTTGGGGGCTTTCTCCCCTCTTAAAATTCTTGATGAGAGATTTCCTCTCTACATCCTCTTCCTCCAGTTTGTTTAAGTCCGATTGAGGGATTGTCGGCTTATCCTGGGGTAAGACATCTGTTTGCACTCTCCGCATAGTGGCCATTGGGAAAAACTTTGAAAATTGTGAGCAATGCCTCTGCCCATGTAGAAAAATGACAGGGGCTTCCCATTCCATTTGGTCCACTTTATCAAATCTATTTTTTTCCTTTTATTGGTTCAGGCCTAATTTTGCCCCGTGGCGTGTCCAGGTCCTGATCCATGTTCCCACTTGTGGGTGTTCCCTCATGTGCTATGCTACACCTTTCTACAAAATTTTCAATGTCCCATCTTGCTTTGGGCCAATAATAATTGTGAGCCACCTTTTGAATGATGGTACCTATCTTCTCATGGTCCCCATCTGGTTTCACATGTAGGCTCCTTATTAATTCTGTCCTATATCTTTTTGGAAGAACCAGCTGTCCGTGACCATTGGATCTAGTTCCAGTCTTCCTATACATCAACTTGTTTTTCATGTAAAAATCTCCCTTGCCTGGAGTTGTATGACAAGTTGACAATTTTCTGAAACAAGGCTTGAGTGTTTTATCCCCAGCCTGTGCCTTCCTCATCTCTTCTGGAGTGGTATCTAACATAATATCCTCCTCCTGTCTTGAGGTCGACCTGACCTGAAGGGTTGCCATATACACAGGTTTCCTTCTGCAACGGTCAGTGTCATGATTGTCCATCTGACAATTTTTACACCACCTTTTTCCTTGGTTGAAAGATTTTCTTTCATCATATTTCCTTTCATCGATTTGTGGGAATTTATTTTTATTGTCATACCGTGGCCTATCAAATTGGTGCTTACCTTTATTTTGATCCTTAGGATCAAATTTATTAAAGTTCTGTGGTGCCCTAAAGTTGTCCACCTGTTTCTTTTTATTACCTGTTACCTCTGCTTGAGCTGCTTGATACCTTTCAGCAACATTTAGCAACTCACCCAGCCTCTCTGCACCTTGTTCCATGAGAAACTTTCTCAGGTCTGGAGCCATGGACTCTCTTAGTTGCTCTATAAGGACCATTTCCTTAAGATCTTGGGTTTTCCCCAGAGAAGTCCATTTCTCCAAGTATGTCTCTATTCGTGCAGAGAACTGGTGATAGGTTTCACCTGACAGTAGTTTAGCATTCCTAAATTTTTTTCCTGTAAAACTCTGCATTCTTTTCATACCTTAACAAAAGAGCCTGCTTTAGCATGTCATAATTTTCCTGATCACCTCTGCTCATTTTTGCAAAAACTTCATAAGCTGCCCCACGAAGTCCCTGAGATAACTTTAAGCTCCACCTTTCTCTCTCCAACCCATACGTGGTAGCTAATAGTTCGTACCTATTTATATAGCTCTCAATATCATCGTCTTTCTCAACAAAATGATCTAAATGAAAATTCATAGCTGAGATTGAGGCTCCTTGAGTAACCGTAGCATCAGAGGCAAAGGGACTGGCACCATTTTCAGGAGCATGGCCTTGAAACTCAAACTCCCTTAGTCGTAATTCATGTTCCCTTTGTATTCTTTTCTCCTCCTTTTCTGCTTCCCTCTCTGCAGTCAATCTTCTTTCTTCTGCAGCTTGTCTTCTTTCCTCGGCTTCCCTTTCTGCAGCTAATTTCTTAGCCTCAGCCTCAATCTGCAACCTCTTAGTCTCAGCCTCAGCTTCAAATTGTAACTTCTTAATTTCCCTTTCAGCCTCTAACCTTCTTTCGGCTTCAAACCTTCTTTCTTCGCGTTCAATAAATTTGTCACATTCCGTAGTAACATAGGCAACCATAACTTGCCCATCTAATCCTAACTCTTTTGCAGTCTGAACCGCAGCAGATCGAAATTTGGCCAGGTCCGCCATTGTCTATCAGGTAACTTAATACAATGTCTAACCAACAATTCAATCTCTAATGGACAAAACAGGCACCGTGAGCTCAACCTTATTTAATTCCACCCAAGGATACCTTTTAATTCTTATATTCCCTGAAGTGAATTACCCCCAATATTTTTAATAGTTAAAGATTCAAAATCCCAAGAGCGAGACCCCAATATATGTGGTGAAGTGGGATGTTATAGATATTTATAAGGGACTTAGTGTACTGACTGAGATCAGCTGTGAAGGTATATATATATCTAATAAGAGTAGTATATTATATATATAACCTTACTTGCTGCCACATATCTATATATCTCAGTCAGAATTATTCTGGAATAGTGTGGTGACTACGTTTTGTGTCTAGGGTATGTGTATGGTGAAGTGTAAGTCACAACAACAGACAGATAAACAATTTAATTTAATCCACTACTCTTAACAACACTGTGACACTCACATACATATAACACTCTATGAGAATAGCTTAAAGAAGTCACTCGTAACGGTTCAAATAACAATATGTATTCATTACTGGCATGAAGGAATATGTGTCCTGATTCAACTACAAGGGAACCAGGAATCACAATCAATTTAAATTACAAGTTATGTACAGAATGTATTTAATATGAATATTGTAGTGACATATATTATTACAAATGTTCTATGTGTGTCAGTTGTGTAGTAGTAAAATGAGGTAATACTGGTTTTGTTTTGTTCAAGCTCTGTTGGTATTTGTCATCATGACTTCAATAGTTTGTCTTTAGGGACTATTATTGGAGATGTTCACAGTTCCTGATTTTAAGACAAGTAAATTCCCCTCTGAATAGTATTTTTATAAAGTTATTTCAAGATGAGGGGGACATAATGTTGAGCTCAGCTGGCCAATTCGCTTATCTGGCGTGATGGCGGCAGGAAAGGACTCCTCTGCTCGAATTCTCCTCTGGGCTCAGGAGACACCTCACTGATAGCTAAAAAGACCAAGGAGTATGCTGTCCGACTCTGGATTCAGCAAATCTCTGATCAGATGCTGCTCACTACCATCAAGACCACTGTCCCTGAAATCAAGAAGGATGTACCTTCTACTTCATAACTAATTTATATTCTCTTTTACACTGATCACAATACAGCACAAACATTGCGTTCAGAGCGTTAGGCCAACAGTCAGCTTCATTTGAAATACTTTATTCCAGTATTACCCTTCTTAATGGTTACTACGCCTCTGCACTTCCAGCATTATTTCTTTCTAGTCCATCATCCAGGTGTCAGTGTACTATTTGGCCATTCCATGCCGTTTTACTTCTCTCCGACACCCTCTGTTCAGGCTGGAGCATTATAGGCTTTACCTCACGTTTGCCACTGAACTACACATATATATACAGGCATAAATCAACAATTCACATTCAATTTTTCATTAAAAGATACTGAATGGTTCAAGCTTACCACAATTTCATGGAAATAAACACAGATACGTTGATTAGCAATGAATTCTGGCACAAACTGGCACAAATTCCGTTCTGCCTATGTTCCAGGCTTTTATTTTAGCAAAAATGTGAGCTAGCTTCAACGTACTGTCGCTTTATCAAGCTTATTTGAATTAGTGGTCTCGAACTAACGCTCCCAAGTGTGTATATCAGCGAGACTGGCCAATGAGCCACGTTTCGACAAGTGTTTGAAAAAATGTTATCTTTTCCCGTCTCCCCCAACAACCAAGATAGTATTTTTAGCCCGACCAATCGTGGTTAGGCTTTCATTTGTTGCGCTCCAATCAATTTGGAGTTTACATGGTAGGCTATTTATGTAACGTAAGGTTTTTTCAAACACGTTATAAAAAAAATTTTATGAGCAGAAATGATTTTATGCTGTCAGGCACCCCCAATATTTTATTTTGGGTATAATTTATTAATTCCTGGACTATTTGCGTAACGTTTTACATATTATTTGTCAGCAAACCCTAAGGAACCCAAAAATACTAATTTAAAGGAGCTACGTGGCTGCGTTCAAAATATGCAATTTCTTCTATCTCCTGTTTAGAAGATGTGCTGTCTGGGTACTGTTATGTGTTCAAACGTAAACCCATATAATGTTGTCTTTTCTAATAAGAGTCTGTTATGATTTATAAACCTAACTCTGGGAAAGGGTAGTGTATTTTATCACTGTCCGTCTGAAAAAAAAAATTAGTGCATGTAGACTTACACGCGTGATGGTGGTAATTGTGTATCGCGCGAAGCGGGTTTAGTGTTCGGCTTTCTGCCTCTCCCTTCTCTTTTTATCCCTTTAGTCCATCTGTTCGTTCGTTTTGGTAACGCAGTATAATTAATGTTAGGGTTAATTTAGGTCATTACGCAGTACGTCTCAATGCTTTTCCAAGAAATACAGCACACGTTTCATTGAAGAAGGCGGGTAATAATACAGTAAGCTTTACTATCAACGTGAAAGCGTTACAATTTGCAGACGAAGCAGAAAACAAGGGGGATTTCGAGTACATTCTTTGTGACAGCACTGTCATTTTCCCATTGCTCTTCTCTTTATTAATTTTATTTGTTAGGCTTTATATTTACCTAATAATTTATATATGTGGATTAGAATATTTCATGACAGACTATTACAAGACATGGTACTCTAAGTAGTATATGTATGAGACTATTACAAGACATGGCATACTCTAAGTAGTATATGTATGAGACTATTACAAGACATGGCATACTCTAAGTAGTATATGTATGAGACTATAATATGAAACAGGAGAATTATATAGAGCTTGAAGAATCTCTAATGATAACAGCAACAAGATAGAGGAGATCAGGATGATGGTAACAAATGAAAACTGTTATAAATATTATGTAGGCGAAGAATCTATCTTTTTTACAATTTTCACTCTAGAATAAGGACAATGAGTACAAACCTTACTGAAACAGGAACACAGAAGAAGAGGACAAAAACAAAGTCATAATCTGATGAGATAAATATCCAGAGTGTACGGAAAACAGAACAGAGACTAACCTGCTGTGAGGAGGACAACAAACTAATGATCATGTTAACAACTTTGAGTGCTCTGTCCCTGTAAGGTAGAAGTATGAGAACCTTTGGTCTGGTCAGGCCTTGGTCACGATATTCGACACTGGAAAAAAATAAAAGGCAGCAATCATCAGCAAACAAACCTTTCTTGAACTTACATAAAAACACATTAATGAACTTCACATCTTCAACTGAATAAAAAATAAAATTTTCATGATTTAGCAGTTACCTCCTAAATTTAGGCTGGAAGTAAGTAAATTATCATTATGGTGTTAATTGTATAACACAGTGAATTATAATGAACTGACACCCAGGGATTTGTGCCAGGTCCAAAGGACAGGACATTATGAAGTCTAAAAATATGACCTTGCTATGGAAATGTGCTTAGTGCTCAAAATACTGTTTACTTTCTGATATAATTTTGTACTTGTAAAATTCTGCATTTTTATTTTAGATGTGCACCATCCAACAATAATTATTATCACTCCAAAGAATTATGCTTTGTCACCCCTCTGTAATGTTCTTCTATGTACTTTAGTTTCAGACACCAGATGTGTTGAATGTATAACCTAACACTGAAGATGATATGTACTCACTCATCATTAGGATCATCTTTCTTGTTCTTCAGTTTTGTGTTATGAGCAATGACACGACTTCTTGTTCTGCAGAAGACAATAAAGAGAAGTAACACGATTTAATTTCAAGAGTAATCAGAGGAAATTACTTGAAACCACATGTAACTGTTAAACAGCAAAAGTAGCCTCCATTCATTAATAGTCTTTGAAGTATTCCGAAGAGATCGGTATACCTTGTATGACAGGGAAGGATGGATATTTGATGATGTTACTACTTGATTAGGAAAGATGGATTTGTAATTACATTCATTCATTTCCCCTTTCCCTCTTTATTAAGCAAGGAGCCACCAGTACAGCTGGTCCTCTTGCAAGAAACCTACACAAAAGCATTCATAAGCTTTTTCAATGGTAGTTTCTGTCTCAATTTGTTTTACACGATGAGGCAATTAGCCCCAAGCACAACCTCAAATTAGTTGCTTTTTTTTTAAATGCCCTAGGAAGCAGTAGTTCCACTCTTTCTGTCTCTTCAGAGACTCCGGGGTAATGACATTAGTAAATAGGATGTTCCAGATTTAGAAAGATGATTTTGATTTTCAGGCTGGTCTGGCCAGTATTAAGAAACATTTTGCATATTCGGCTACACATTCCTATCAATTAATACCCATTAGGTCCCCAAGGAGCTTAGGCCTCCTGTCACGTGCCTTCAGCTAAAGTTCTTTCCATGTCTTCCTTACTATTTTTATTTATGTCTCCAGTTCTCTTCTCTGTGTTTTTGGTCTGCCTTTGGCTCTCTTACCCTGGGGATTTCAGATCAAGGACTGCCTTGAAATGCTATCAGTAGGTTTCCTCAAAGTGTGTCCTATCCATCGCCAGCTTCTAGAGGACCTTATTCTGTCTTGGATGGCTGAATTGACATATATTCTGTATCTGACCTATCCATGCTGTTCGTTGAAGTTTTTGTGGGCAAAATTCTTTTTACAGGATGGGTAACCAGCCCCATGCCCAACCCTCCTTAGTCACTGTTTATGATATGCTTGGCAGGGTACAGTGTTACTATTCTTTGCTCCCCTTCCGCACCCTGGTAACAAACTTCTATAAATTACAGTAAAACCACACAAAGAGAACATGGTGGTTATTGTATAGTGTGACTTCCCACACACACTCACTTTAAGACATGGTTCAATGCATGCAAGGTGTACACCAGCCTGATCTCCTCTACACTGTGAACTGTCTGTTTTGGGTACAGCAAGTCCTGATAAGAGTTTATCACACAGAAAAGACGATGCTGCAAAGGGGTCAGAGATGCTGTAATTGAAAAAAAAAAACTGTATTGAAAAAACATGAAAATAAAATGTAAAGAAACCAATCAAGTAAATAAAGAAAGGCAAACTGAAGGATTAGGACTTCTGATCAAGCAAACAGGATTTCAATATCTATTACTTAAAGGGAACAAAATAAAGGGTACAAAAGAATGAACAGGACTAAAATATGCACAACCAACTAAAATAGGATTAAAAAGAAAGAGGGTTGGTCATCGCTGGGAGTCAACCAGCAGAGATGCAGGACAATCATGATAAGACTAACTCAATCCATCGCATGTAATAAGTATTCATCAATTTAAGTCTTAGACTTAAGTTAACAAAGATGTGGAAGATTGTTTCGCTTTTTATATTCAATTTCTTCTATTAGAAAAAAAATATTGACTGTATTTTTTTTCATTTTATCCTGCATATAAAAACTGACCACTATACAACTGACTATATGATACTTTGTCATATACTAAAGTGCAGTATGTGAATGTATATAAAAATTGACCGCTATACAACTGACTCTATGATACTTTGTCATATACTAAAGTTCAGTATGTGAATGTACATGTATATAAAAATTGACCGCTATACAACTGACTATATGATACTTTGTCATATACTAAAGTGCAGTATGTGAATGTATATAAAAATTGACCGCTATACAACTCACTCTATGATACTTTGTCATATATTAACATTCAGTATGTGAATGTATATAAAAATTGACCGCTATTCAACTGACTCTATGATACTTTGTCATATACTAAAGTTCGGTATGTGAATGTATATAAAAATTAACCACTACACAACTGACTCTATGATACTTTGTCAAATACTAAAGTGCAGTATGTGAATGTATATAAAAATTGACCGCTATTCAACTGACTCTATGATACTTTGTCATATACTAAAGTTCAGTATGTGAATGTATATAAAAATTAACCGCTATACAACTGACTCTATGATACTTTATCATACACTAAAGTGCAGTATGTGAATGTATATAAAAATTCACCACTATACAACTGACTCTATGATACTTTGTCATATACTAACGTTCAGTATGTGAATGTATATAAAAATTGACCGCTATTCAACTGACTCTATGATACTTTGTCATATACTAAAGTGCAGTATGTCAATGTATATAAAAATTGACCACTATACAACTGACTCTATGATACTTTGTCATATACTAAAGTTCAGTATGTGAATGTATATAACAATTAACCGCTACACAACTGACTCTATGATACTTTATCATACACTAAAGTGCAGTATGTGAATGTATATAAAAATTCACCACTATACAACTGACTCTATGATACTTTGTCATATACTAAAGTTCAGTATGTGAATGTACAAGTATATAAAAATTGACCGCTATACAACTGACTATATGATACTTTGTCATATACTAAAGTGCAGTATGTGAATGTATATAAAAATTGACCACTATTCAACTGACTCTATGATACTTTGTCATATACTAAAGTTCAGTATGTGAATGTATATAAAAATTAACCGCTATACAGCTGACTCTATGATACTTTATCATACACTAAAGTGCAGTATGTGAATGTATATAAAAATTCACCACTATACAACTGACTCTATGATACTTTGTCATATACTAACGTTCAGTATGTGAATGTATATAAAAATTGACCGCTATTCAACTGACTCTATGATACTTTGTCATATACTAAAGTGCAGTATGTCAATGTATATAAAAATTGACCACTATACAACTGACTCTATGATACTTTGTCATATACTAAAGTGCAGTATGTCAATGTATATAAAAATTGACCACTATACAACTGACTCTATGATACTTTGTCATATACTAAAGTTCAGTATGTCAATGTATATAAAAATTGACCACTATACAACTGACTCTATGATACTTTGTCATATACTAAAGTGCAGTATGTCAATGTATATAAAAATTGACCACTATACAACTGACTCTATGATACTTTGTCATACACTAAAGTTCAGTATGTGAATGTATATAAAAATTGACCACTATACAACTGACTCTATGATACTTTGTCATATACTAAAGTGCAGTATGTCAATGTATATAAAAATTGACCACTATACAACTGACTCTATGATACTTTGTCATATACTAAAGTTCAGTATGTCAATGTATATAAAAATTGACCACTATACAACTGACTCTATGATACTTTGTCATATACTAAAGTTCAGTATGTCAATGTATATAAAAATTGACCACTATACAACTGACTCTATGATACTTTGTCATATACTAAAGTTCAGTATGTGAATGTATATAAAAATTGACCACTATACAACTGACTCTATGATACTTTGTCATATACTAAAGTTCAGTATGTCAATGTATATAAAAATTGACCACTATACAACTGACTCTATGATACTTTGTCATATACTAAAGTTCAGTATGTCAATGTATATAAAAATTGACCACTATACAACTGACTCTATGATACTTTGTCATATACTAAAGTTCAGTATGTCAATGTATATAAAAATTGACCACTATACAACTGACTCTATGATACTTTGTCATATACTAAAGTTCAGTATGTCAATGTATATAAAAATTGACCACTATACAACTGACTCTATGATACTTTGTCATATACTAAAGTTCAGTATGTCAATGTATATAAAAATTGACCACTATACAACTGACTCTATGATACTTTGTCATATACTAAAGTTCAGTATGTCAATGTATATAAAAAATTGACCACTATACAACTGACTCAATGATATTTTGTCTTACACTAAAGTTCAGTATGTGAATGTATATAAAAATTGACCACTATACAACTGACTCTATGATACTTTGTCATATACTAAAGTTCAGTATGTCAATGTATATAAAAAAAATTGACCAAATTACTAAACTATACAACTGACTCTATGATACTTTGTCATATACTAAAGTTCAGTATGTCAATGTATATAAAAATTGACCACTATACAACTGACTCTATGATACTTTGTCATATACTAAAGTTCAGTATGTCAATGTATATAAAAATTGACCACTATACAACTGACTCTATGATACTTTGTCATATACTAAAGTGCAGTATGTCAATGTATATAAAAATTGACCACTATACAACTGACTCTATGATACTTTGTCATATACTAAAGTTCAGTATGTGAATGTATATAAAAATTGACCACTATACAACTGACTCTATGATACTTTGTCATATACTAAAGTTCAGTATGTCAATGTATATAAAAATTGACCACTATACAACTGACTCTATGATACTTTGTCATATACTAAAGTTCAGTATGTCAATGTATATAAAAATTGACCACTATACAACTGACTCTATGATACTTTGTCATATACTAAAGTTCAGTATGTCAATGTATATAAAAAATTGACCACTATACAACTGACTCTATGATACTTTGTCATATACTAAAGTTCAGTATGTCAATGTATATAAAAATTGACCACTATACAACTGACTCTATGATACTTTGTCGTACACTAAAGTTCAGTATGTCAATGTATATAAAAATTGACCACTATACAACTGACTCTATGATACTTTGTCATATACTAAAGTTCAGTATGTCAATGTATATAAAAATTGACCACTATACAACTGACTCTATGATACTTTGTCATATACTAAAGTTCAGTATGTCAATGTATATAAAAATTGACCACTATACAACTGACTCTATGATACTTTGTCATATACTAAAGTTCAGTATGTCAATGTATATAAAAATTGACCACTATACAACTGACTCTATGATACTTTGTCATACACTAAAGTGCAGTATGTCAATGTATATAAAAATTGACCACTATACAACTGACTCTATGATACTTTGTCATATACTAAAGTTCAGTATGTCAATGTATATAAAAATTGACCACTATACAACTGACTCTATGATACTTTGTCATATACTAAAGTTCAGTATGTCAATGTATATAAAAAATTGACCACTATACAACTGACTCTATGATACTTTGTCATATACTAAAGTTCAGTATGTCAATGTATATAAAAATTGACCACTATACAACTGACTCTATGATACTTTGTCATATATATTAAAGTTCAGTATGTCAATGTATATAAAAATTGACCACTATACAACTGACTCTATGATACTTTGTCATATACTAAAGTTCAGTATGTCAATGTATATAAAAATTGACCACTATACAACTGACTCTATGATACTTTGTCATATACTAAAGTTCAGTATGTCAATGTATATAAAAATTGACCACTATACAACTGACTCTATGATACTTTGTCATATACTAAAGTTCAGTATGTCAATGTATATAAAAATTGACCACTATACAACTGACTCTATGATACTTTGTCATATACTAAAGTTCAGTATGTCAATGTATATAAAAATTGACCACTATACAACTGACTCTATGATACTTTGTCATATACTAAAGTTCAGTATGTCAATGTATATAAAAATTGACCACTATACAACTGACTCTATGATACTTTGTCATACACTAAAGTTCAGTATGTCAATGTATATAAAAATTGACCACTATACAACTGACTCTATGATACTTTGTCATATACTAAAGTGCAGTATGTCAATGTATATAAAAATTGACCACTATACAACTATACAACTGACTCTATGATACTTTGTCATATACTAAAGTTCAGTATGTCAATGTATATAAAAAATTGACCACTATACAACTGACTCTATGATACTTTGTCATATACTAAAGTTCAGTATGTCAATGTATATAAAAATTGACCACTATACAACTGACTCTATGATACTTTGTCATATACTAAAGTTCAGTATGTCAATGTATATAAAAATTGACCACTATACAACTGACTCTATGATACTTTGTCATATACTAAAGTTCAGTATGTCAATGTATATAAAAATTGACCACTATACAACTGACTCTATGATACTTTGTCATATACTAAAGTTCAGTATGTCAATGTATATAAAAATTGACCACTATACAACTGACTCTATGATACTTTGTCATATACTAAAGTTCAGTATGTCAATGTATATAAAAATTGACCACTATACAACTGACTCTATGATACTTTGTCATATACTAAAGTTCAGTATGTCAATGTATATAAAAATTGACCACTATACAACTGACTCTATGATACTTTGTCATGTATACTAAAGTTCAGTATGTCTAAAATGTATATAAAAATTGACCACTATACAACTGACTCTATGATACTTTGTCATATACTAAAGTTCAGTATGTCAATGTATATAAAAATTGACCACTATACAACTGACTCTATGATACTTTGTCATATACTAAAGTTCAGTATGTCAATGTATATAAAAATTGACCACTATACAACTGACTCTATGATACTTTGTCATATACTAAAGTTCAGTATGTCAATGTATATAAAAATTGACCACTATACAACTGACTCTATGATACTTTGTCATATACTAAAGTTCAGTATGTCAATGTATATAAAAATTGACCACTATACAACTGACTCTATGATACTTTGTCATATACTAAAGTTCAGTATGTCAATGTATATAAAAATTGACCACTATACAACTGACTCTATGATACTTTGTCATACACTAAAGTTCAGTATGTGAATGTATATAAAAATTGACCACTATACAACTGACTCTATGATACTTTGTCATATACTAAAGTTCAGTATGTCAATGTATATAAAAATTGACCACTATACAACTGACTCTATGATACTTTGTCATATACTAAAGTTCAGTATGTCAATGTATATAAAAATTGACCACTATACAACTGACTACTATGATACTTTGTCATATACTAAAGTTCAGTATGTCAATGTATATAAAAATTGACCACTATACAACTGACTCTATGATACTTTGTCATATACTAAAGTTCAGTATGTCAATGTATATAAAAATTGACCACTATACAACTGACTCTATGATACTTTGTCATACACTAAAGTTCAGTATGTGAATGTATATAAAAATTGACCACTATACAACTGACTCTATGATACTTTGTCATACACTAAAGTTCAGTATGTCAATGTATATAAAAATTGACCACTATACAACTGACTCTATGATACTTTGTCATACACTAAAGTGCAGTATGTCAATGTATATAGTATGTCAATGTATATAAAAATTGACCACTATACAACTGACTCTATGATACTTTGTCATATACTAAAGTTCAGTATGTCAATGTATATAAAAATTGACCACTATACAACTGACTCTATGATACTTTGTCATACACTAAAGTTCAGTATGTCAATGTATATAAAAATTGACCACTATACAACTGACTCTATGATACTTTGTCATATACTAAAGTTCAGTATGTCAATGTATATAAAAATTGACCACTATACAACTGACTCTATGATACTTTGTCATATACTAAAGTTCAGTATGTCAATGTATATAAAAATTGACCACTATACAACTGACTCTATGATACTTTGTCATATACTAAAGTTCAGTATGTCAATGTATATAAAAATTGACCACTATACAACTGACTCTATGATACTTTGTCATATACTAAAGTTCAGTATGTCAATGTATATAACAATTGACCACTATACAACTGACTCTATGATACTTTGTCATATACTAAAGTTCAGTATGTCAATGTATATAAAAATTGACCACTATACAACTGACTCTATGATACTTTGTCGTACACTAAAGTTCAGTATGTCAATGTATATAAAAATTGACCACTATACAACTGACTCTATGATACTTTGTCATACATTAAAGTTCAGTATGTCAATGTATATAAAAATTGACCACTATACAACTGACTCTATGATACTTTGTCATATACTAAAGTTCAGTATGTCAATGTATATAAAAATTGACCACTATACAACTGACTCTATGATACTTTGTCATATACTAAAGTTCAGTATGTCAATGTATATAAAAATTGACCACTATACAACTGACTCTATGATACTTTGTCGTACACTAAAGTTCAGTATGTCAATGTATATAAAAATTGACCACTATACAACTGACTCTATGATACTTTGTCATATACTAAAGTTCAGTATGTCAATGTATATAAAAATTGACCACTATACAACTGACTCTATGATACTTTGTCGTACACTAAAGTTCAGTATGTCAATGTATATAAAAATTGACCACTATACAACTGACTCTATGATACTTTGTCGTACACTAAAGTTCAGTATGTCAATGTATATAACAATTGACCACTATACAACTGACTCTATGATACTTTGTCATATACTAAAGTTAAGTATGTCAATGTATATAAAAATTGACCACTATACAACTGACTCTATGATACTTTGTCGTACACTAAAGTTCAGTATGTCAATGTATATAACAATTGACCACTATACAACTGACTCTATGATACTTTGTCATATACTAAAGTTAAGTATGTCAATGTATATAAAAATTGACCACTATACAACTGACTCTATGATACTTTGTCATACACTAAAGTTCAGTATGTCAATGTATATAAAAATTGACCACTATACAACTGACTCTATGATACTTTGTCATATACTAAAGTTCAGTATGTCAATGTATATAAAAATTGACCACTATACAACTGACTCTATGATACTTTGTCATATACTAAAGTTCAGTATGTCAATGTATATAAAAATTGACCACTATACAACTGACTCTATGATACTTTGTCATATACTAAAGTTCAGTATGTCAATGTATATAACAATTGACCACTATACAACTGACTCTATGATACTTTGTCATATACTAAAGTTCAGTATGTCAATGTATATAACAATTGACCACTATACAACTGACTCTATGATACTTTGTCATATACTAAAGTTCAGTATGTCAATGTATATAAAAATTGACCACTATACAACTGACTCTATGATACTTTGTCATATACTAAAGTTCAGTATGTCAATGTATATAAAAATTGACCACTATACAACTGACTCTATGATACTTTGTCATATACTAAAGTTCAGTATGTCAATGTATATAAAAATTGACCACTATACAACTGACTCTATGATACTTTGTCATACACTAAAGTTCAGTATGTCAATGTATATAAAAAATTGACCACTATACAACTGACTCTATGATACTTTGTCATATACTAAAGTTCAGTATGTCAATGTATATAAAAATTGACCACTATACAACTGACTCTATGATACTTTGTCATATACTAAAGTTCAGTATGTCAATGTATATAAAAATTGACCACTATACAACTGACTCTATGATACTTTGTCATACATTAAAGTTCAGTATGTCAATGTATATAAAAATTGACCACTATACAACTGACTCTATGATACTTTGTCATACATTAAAGTTCAGTATGTCAATGTATATAAAAATTGACCACTATACAACTGACTCTATGATACTTTGTCATACATTAAAGTTCAGTATGTCAATGTATATAAAAATTGACCACTATACAACTGACTCTATGATACTTTGTCATATACTAAAGTTCAGTATGTCAATGTATAAAAAAAATTGACCACTATACAACTGACTCTATGATACTTTGTCATACATTAAAGTTCAGTATGTCAATGTATATAAAAATTGACCACTATACAACTGACTCTATGATACTTTGTCATACATTAAAGTTCAGTATGTCAATGTATATAAAAATTGACCACTATACAACTGACTCTATGATACTTTGTCATACATTAAAGTTCAGTATGTCAATGTATATAAAAATTGACCACTATACAACTGACTCTATGATACTTTGTCATATACTAAAGTTCAGTATGTCAATGTATATAAAAATTGACCACTATACAACTGACTCTATGATACTTTGTCATACATTAAAGTTCAGTATGTCAATGTATATAAAAATTGACCACTATACAACTGACTCTATGATACTTTGTCATACATTAAAGTTCAGTATGTCAATGTATATAAAAATTGACCACTATACAACTGACTCTATGATACTTTGTCATATACTAAAGTTCAGTATGTCAATGTATATAAAAATTGACCACTATACAACTGACTCTATGATACTTTGTCATACTAACTCATTAAAGTTCAGTATGTCAATGTATATAAAAATTGACCACTATTACAACTGACTCTATGATATATACTAAAGTTCAGTATGTCAATGTATATAACAATTGACCATTATACAAGACTCAGATACTTTGTCATATACTAAAGTTCAGTATGTCAATGTATATCAGTATGTCAAAAAATTGACCACTATACAACTGACTCTATGATACTTTGTCATATACTAAAGTTCAGTATGTCAATGTATATAAAAATTGACCACTATACAACTGACTCTATGATACTTTGTCATACACTAAAGTTCAGTATGTCAATGTATATAAAAATTGACCACTATACAACTGACTCTATGATACTTTGTCATATACTAAAGTTCAGTATGTCAATGTATATAAAAATTGACCACTATACAACTGACTCTATGATACTTTGTCATACACTAAAGTTCAGTATGTCAATGTATATAAAAATTGACCACTATACAACTGACTCTATGATACTTTGTCATATACTAAAGTTCAGTATGTCAATGTATATAAAAATTGACCACTATACAACTGACTCTATGATACTTTGTCATACACTAAAGTTCAGTATGTCAATGTATATAACAATTGACCACTATACAACTGACTCTATGATACTTTGTCGTACACTAAAGTTCAGTATGTCAATGTATATAAAAATTGACCACTATACAACTGACTCTATGATACTTTGTCATATACTAAAGTTCAGTATGTCAATGTATATAACAATTGACCACTATACAACTGACTCTATGATACTTTGTCATACACTAAAGTTCAGTATGTCAATGTATATAACAATTGACCACTATACAACTGACTCTATGATACTTTGTCATATACTAAAGTTCAGTATGTCAATGTATATAACAATTGACCACTATACAACTGACTCTATGATACTTTGTCGTACACTAAAGTTCAGTATGTCAATGTATATAACAATTGACCACTATACAACTGACTCTATGATACTTTGTCGTACACTAAAGTTCAGTATGTCAATGTATATAACAATTGACCACTATACAACTGACTCTATGATACTTTGTCATACACTAAAGTTCAGTATGTCAATGTATAAAAATTGTATACAACTGACTCAATTGACCATGTATATATACAACTGACTCTATGATACTTTGTCGTACACTAAAGTGCAGTATGTCAATGTATATAAAAAGGTAAAGGTAGTCCCACAGCAGATACTGCCATAGGAAAGTGAAGTGTTAGAGACTTTGCTATACTAGGTCCAGTGTCGAAGTTCATGAAAATATAAAGCACATAAGAAATTTTTTTTTAAATTGCATGGCTCACCTCCAGGTTTGGGACTGACACCGGCCAGTTCTGTGTTGGTGCTCAACACTTGACTACACAGTTTGTGTTTCACCTGAATGAGATGGAAACAAAAGTGTAATTCAAATCTTTATTTGTTCAGTTTCTTTTTATAGCATAGTATTTTCTCAATTATCTATTTTGGCTGTTGTCTGCATCCACGAGATTCTATATTTTCTAATTTTAAGTTCACATTTTTTTTAGTTACTGAAATATTTTATGAATGAGCTTTCATTTCCATACTTAAGGTGACCAAACACAGCATTATTTAAGCAACAGTTACACAGCAAAGGCTGACCATGTGGAAATATAGCCATTAGAAATGATAGAAAATAAAGAATTGTTAAATCACTGTTATTATATTCATACTGACTACAAATGGGGAGCTAATCAAGTAATTATAAGATACATGTTTATTTTCTGCCGTCAGCTCCTATCAAAGTAAGGGCAGCAAAATTGACAGAAATAACAAATTTGTGACTGTATGATCAAAAGGACTGAGACCTGAATAAAGCTAGCAAAAGTAACGGACAAATGAAATCTTTTTCTCATCAGGGTAGAGATAGTAAATAAGCCAATCATCTAGTGTATAATCTTGGTTATGGGTGCCCCTATGGCTGTATGTTGTGCAAGGTGAGATAATGTTTCGCTTTGTTATCAGTAGTTGCCATGGGCTACTTCATGATCCAAAATGGGAGAAGATGTGTCCACTGAAATAGTTTAGGACAGATACCAAAGCGATAAGGAAGTCATGGAAAGACCTGGAACTGATGGCACCAGACAGAAGGACTTGGCAAGAGTTTGTTGAAGGGATTTTCAGCAGGGAGCTGGAAGGCAATGGTGATGACTTTTGTTGTCTGACACTTATCAGTGAGCCAATGCTCCAGCTTAAACTTCAACCCTCATTGTCAAAGTTAAGTGTGGTGTTCAGGCAGTATTTTAAAAAATTACTGTTAAAGATGTGAGAGTGCTTTTACACATATTTGCACACCTTTAGAGAGCAGTTCTACAGCTCATAGAAATCTAGTGCAACTCTGACACATCTGTGATACATCAACAGGGGAAAAAATGCTACATCATTCATTTTGTTCTATTACCAACTTACATGGAGCTTCCTGAGGTCAGCGTCTGTGTTAGGCTGTGGTAAATAAGATGGATCTTTGTACAAAAGCCAGCTTTCTCCTAAACCTGGAACCTGGCAAACCCATCAAACAGTCAGTTAACACTAACAGACAAAACAAAAAAGTTAAGTCTTAACAGCAGCCTCATTAATGAACCTTCAGTTTTGTTTATAATTTCAGCTTTTACAACACTCTGGGGCCTCAGTTTTTACACATTACCTTCACAACATCAATGGTTTTTGTGCTCTAGTTAACCTCTTCTCAAATTCTGTATTGACCTTCAGTTTTGATTATTATAATAATAGCCCCTTCAGTCATAACTATGGGAATGCACACCTGAGGTGACAGCCCTCAGCTGCTTATTTTCCGGGTGTTCCTTTCGACGTTTTCTCCTCTCTTCTGCTTGTTGTGTGAGCTTCTTTTCGCCCAATGTGAGGTGGGACAGATAGTATTGCCACTTGGTGATTATTAACCTTCTCCATAATCCCATGTATTATTTTGCCTCTTTCTTTGTTGGGCTTCAGTTCACAATGGTTCTTTCCCCTGAATCCGGTTTTTTTACTGCCAACTTTGCAAGTTTTGAGTCAAATGCACATCTCAGAGTTGTCATAATTCATTACCTACTGACAATTTTGTCACGCAACAAAATACTAAGATATTAATATTATGAAAGATTACTAAAAAAAATCATTGCAACACACATAAATATTAAAATTCTATTGCATGGTGAAATGTCATGTGTAATTTATTAAGATGACTAAACTTTTTGGTTCTGAAGAAGTCAAATAAAAGACTCGCTTGTATTTGAGTTGCCTCTACAAAGCAACTTTAAAATGACAATGCAATTTTTACATAAAATTATTATTTTGAATTTATCAAAAATTCAAGAATGACATGTTCAGCTAATTCAATTTCATACATTCACATTTTTCTTCAGGAAAAGACAGAACAAAAGCAACCAGTTAAATGATTAATGATGCCTAACTGTTAAAACAGCCAGAATGAAAACAAGTCTTAAAGAAATAATTCAAAGTTGAATGCCAAACTGTACTAACATCTTCAATGCCTTCAGCAAGGTATGTTCCTGCAACAAGATGATGACTCATTTAAACTAATGTGGTTTATTCAGCAACTACATGAAACAAAAAGCCAACAAACAAAGTAAAGACAAATAAGAGATTTATATATTCAGATACCTTGATCTGCTTCTTCTGCCACTTCATGGCACCATTTTCTGCAATTGCTGAGATGTCATTGTCCACCTCAAAATGCTTTGTAAATGGGTCTGAAGACAATAAAGGATATATTAAATAAGACAGACAAGAGATATGCCTTTCCTCTGCCACTATTTGTTTTTAGATCTATCATTTCTATTTTTTAATTTTGTTAAACTGACTGTGTACCTTTCAATTAAACAGGTCCAATGACTTTGGTTTACACTACCCAATACTTTTATTCTCTCACTTCAGTCTTACCAACAACAACAAAAATGTTAGAGAGCTGATGGGGGAAGCAGATAAAAGAAAGGAACGAACGAACGAACAAACAAACTTTATTTTCAAAGGGTTAAGAATTGGGCATGCAGGCCCGTCTGACATTCTGCCCTTCCTCTCTCTCTCATCATGTATACTGTATCCTTCCATCCTCACATTTACTTTAAGCATTATTAAGGCATTTATCATTATAAAAGTAATATAACATCAAACATTTGCAATAATAATCATAATTAAAGTATGTTTTACAATAAAGAAGATAGATAGATAGACAGACAGACAGACAGACAGATAGATAGAACGAACGAACGTACAAACTTTATTTTCAAAGGGTTAAGAATTGGGCACGCAGGCCCGTCTTACATTCTGCCCTTCTCTCTGTCATCTTGCATACCTTATCCATTCAATCGCACATGTATTTTGAACACTATTTAAGCATACAACATTATCAAGGTAAAATAATAACATACATTTGTAACATCCAGTCATAATCAAATTTAAGTATGTAAAAAAAAAAAAAAAAATTAATTAAAAAAAAAATAAAAAATAAAAGTAATTTTAAAAAATTAATTTAAAAATGTAAATTAAAAAAAAAACACACACAATTTAAACCATTCATACGGTAAATTAGACATAATTTGAAACGTAATCAGATTATGGTGGTATATAATAAGAACTCGTGACATATTGGAAATCTGCTGCTAAATGACCTGGGACTTCATGTGCTGTCAGCGCATGCGGAAAATGTTCCCACGGGTGAGCAGCTTTGAGTCCCAAGCAGATACTGCCACACGGAGGGAATTGTTGAGGCCTCCACTATACGAGATCCAGCTTTATTACCTATGCTCCTTAGGGAGGTAAAGGGTATTGACTGATAGATGAGAATCGTGCATATAGGCCTGTCTTGCATTTTGCCCTTCCTCTTACTCATCTTTTATTGCTAGTTATCCAGACATTCTCCAACATACTTAAGGTATTAGTTTAATGGCGATGCAACATTATAAGTAGTATAAAGGCATACATTTACAGTATTTGATTACAATTAAGAAATAAGGTATATTAAAATGAAAAACTAGATCATCAGACCCTCCATACAGTATATTAGATAATAATTTTTAATGCTGGGGCCACAAAATGGGGAGTGTGCCTGAGCTAAATCAAAATGTGTCACTGATGGTGAGAGTTGTAATTGGGAAGAAGTGCCCATATTTAACTCTCACATTCATCCAGGCAGTCCATCAGTTTGCTTAGTGCAAGTTTGATTGTCTAGGTTTACTTTTATTTTACAGTAGCTTCTTTAGAAGGAAATAAATTTTCAACAATTTAACGGAAAATTGATATTTTAAACAGGCTTTCAAAAGGAGAAAGTGGGTCTTCATGAGCCAAATTGTACGATGTTGGAAAGTCAACCTTAACAGATATTAAAAACAAAAGGGAGCAGGAGATACTGCTACCACATCCAAGGAAGGCAGAAAGCGAACAACTTACCCACTCCCGGCATGGGGAAAGTAGAGATGAAAAATAACAATACGGGACTCTTTCAAGGCCCTGTAATTGGAATGAGTACACTTTTCACTGGCGCAGCCACCTCATTACACTATTGGATGGACATGAGGTGTAGCATACTGTTGCGTGATAAATTCTCGCAACATCATTTTATTACAATATCTATTTTATAACGCAAGGGGCTTGAAATTTATAGTCACTTTTCTCGGTAAGCATTTGTCTTCTCGCGTTGGTATCGAATGCAGTTAATTTTGAGCTGTGGTCATTTTGCGCTGGACTGCGCATGACTTGTCTTGCTTCTTGGTCGATCGGTTTCCGCCCACCACTAGTGGAGTGAGCGATTTGGAATGGCGAAAGAGATGCCTCGTTGAAGAGGGGATCTCCGCTATATTTTTTGTTCTGTCAGGGATGTGTAGTCCTCTTAATGGATATTTCGTTTATTCGAGATAATACCTCTAGTGTTTCCCACATGTCGGGAGGCGTGATATTTCTGTGTATTTCCGGAAGGCAAGGTAAATTAACATTTTCATTAACTCTATCGATTTTTTGGTCGTGAACGATTTCTGGTTCATAGCCTGTCTTCGAAGTCGTCGTCACGAGATGTTTTCCTAGCTCACATGTCGCTGTATTGTGCTGCATCGGTTGATGCAGGTCCCAAGGACTATTACTTGCTACTTGGTTACCTGAACTAGGTTTGAAAAACCTTTGTTATCTAGAGGATATTTTTGAGGACATTATTTATACTTCGGCAGACGTGTCTGTCTTGCTGAAGTCAGATTAAGGAGAGTGAACTGATCTCATACATCTGGTTATCTCCTGGCTGTTATAGAAAAGGATGGAGTTTTTCACCTGACTACATTTACAGCACTATGAAATATAACATGCATCTGACTCATCATTGTAATGCTGTCTACCGTCTATTGCTGTATTGAATGTTGCTGTGATAATGACTGTTTGATGTGTCTACATATTCGCGTAACCATTTTGTCACTGTGGCGTCCACAATAAATAATGAAGAAAAACGTCAACGGCTGTTTCAAGAATCATTGACTTTATACGTCGTGAGTTTACTGACGTCCTATGTGGATTGCCCTGTTATTTTTGTATGAACATTGTTTGACTGAACACATCTGCACACTACACAAAACCAGACATGCGGATACCATCCATCATCATATGGCATCACGCATCACATACATATAGGCGTGAGGTGGCAGGAAAGCAAACCCATAAAAATTGCTTGCTGAAATCGGATAAGTGAGGCCGAAAGGCACAGATATCGCAGCCTAGCCGTAAACTACGACACAGCATACTTACTGCTCAAATCTACTGGCCAGCATTGTAAGAGAGATATGGTTGAGAGTGAACGCAAACAACAACAACAAAACAAAAAGTAAAAAACATCAGAAATCTAAACTACCCCCAGTCCCAATTACTTCAAATTACTGAAATTCTTCTATATATGAAAAAGTATTTTATGAGTTTCTTCTGGGACAAAAAGCTGGGAAACCATTGTGTAATGTAACACATTATGTAAATTTTAAGTTTTCAAAGCATGCTGATCATATTAACGTATCCATTCACTGAAATCTTGACACTGCACTTAAGTCTGCAAATCTTAAATTTTTCAAAGAATTACATCTAATCACAGTTTAAGGACAAAATAAACATTCCTAACTCAAAGTATGAACAATTTACCTGACGTTGATGGCTTCTCATTCTTTTTCACAGCAACTTCAACTTTTGCCGATTTTTTCTCTGAGTCACTAGCTTCCAACTTTTCATCAATATCGGCATCACTAGATTCTGTCAACTCTTCTTCTTCTTCCACCTCCTCCTCATCATCAACCTCCTCCTCATCATCAACATCATCATCTTCACTGCTTTCACTATCTTCATTTACACCTACTCCAGGTTTCACATCTTCTGCACTGTTTTCATTGTTCTCCTCATCTGTTTCTCCTTCATCAGACTCTTCCTCTTTTACTCCTATCTCTGCCATGAGTTGTTTGATGACAGGAACTTCCTCTTCACTTTCTGATGAGCTTTCATCATTAGGCTGTAAGAAAAAAAAATAAAAGTGGTTTTTTTAAAAGTTCATAATTATTACTAACTACTCAATAAATTATGAATGACTATTAATTACTGCAAGCTGTAAACTATGCAATCTGAAAGTAAATAGTATATTATCAACATCTTTCAGCTTCCCAAGGAGCATAGGCTTATGCCAATGGACAAAACATGTGTAACTGAAGTGTATGCATGTATGTCCCGACTCTGCACAAATGAATTATCATCAGGTGCTACCTTCACATCAAAGGTCGGCTGCAATGGATCTCCAACATCTTCTGTCTCTTGTCTTGATGGTGCACTCTGATAAACTCTTTCCTGTCCAACTCTTGATGTTCTCTTCCCACTTATAGCGCTATCATCATCTTGCACATTAGCCTTCTATTATAGTCTGCAGTGTCCGGTGTTATGTCTTTTTACTTGGCCAATTACTGTCTAGTTTTGATCTCCTTCATTAATTCTCTTTTCATTCCGTGGTTTTCTAGGGCTTCTTCATTTGTTTTCTTCTCATTCCATGAGATGCGCCCCATTCTTCTATATATCCACATCTCAAGGGCTCAATTCTTCCTTCTAATTTTGCTTGTTCATTGTCCATGTTTCTACATCATACAGCAATTAAGAATATATATAGCATTTGATGATTCTCAGTTTGAATTTGTGACAGGGTTCATAGCAAATTTCTTCAAGCATTTTCCAGCCTTTTCCAGGTCCAAGCACATGACTTTCAAGGATGGGAAACTCTAATATTTTCCTCATCTAATTTTCTCAAATATAATTATCACTTTGCTGACCAGCAATCCAGAGCATTACTGTCTCCCATTACCAAGGGTGTTTGCAGATTTCTTTAAAAACAACTGGTTTTTTTTTAAAAATTCATAAAAAATTGAAAACAGACATAGCCCTTTGAAATTTTCAAAGCACCATTATGAATGGTTGCCACATCCGAAAAAAATATATTTTATGCAAATTGGTTTACATGGTTCATGGTGGCCGCTTGAATGTGTGTGGCTATTTATAGAAATGTCAGGAGATGTTTTAAAACAATGCTCTTTTTCCACTTTATAGTGAATTTGTTCAATGTCAGTGCAATAAAATATTTGGGACATGGATGGCAATTAATAAAATAAGCTTGATTGACGTATTGATTTAACAAATAACCACATTTTTCAACATAAAAGGCTAACAAAAATTGTGAATAAAATGAAAAAAAAAACATTTAATTTTTGTGTTTGTCTTTTTTTAATGTATTCTGCGTCTGTGGCATCTGACAATGAGTGTTTCTGAATGTTTGAGTAGTTAAGTACCTCTAGTTGGAGTCTGAGCTGCTTCCTTGATTAACTGGGGTTAAAGTTGTAGCTGTAGGCCTCTGCAAGAGTCTTTGTCTGGATCGTTGATAATCCTCGACTGTGTGGTAAAACTTGAAGCAGGGTATCAGGCGTAGAGGTACAATGCAATATGGGCAGTACATGCAAGTCTGGCTTCTGTTCCTTGCAGCCTTACACACTTTACAGTCTGGTTTGTACCTTGCCCTTTCATATTTATCAATGAAGTGGTGCTCAGTAAGTCGTGTTGTTGTGACCTGTGGTTTTGAAGGTGTCACATTGTGTCGAAGAATAGCAGGTTCAATAAGAGTCAGACTGATATCCTGATCTTTGCTTTGATCTTTTTTTGTAGAGTTGGCAGTGTTGTAGGTTATGTGCCCATTGACCAGGGCAGTTTCAACTAAGAAATGATATAAAAATAGAATCTGTGTGGGTAGGGGTAGCTTGCATCCAGTTGGCCGAAGTGGTCGACACATCCCATACTTTTTCTGTATTTTTCTGCAAGCACTGGCTTCTGAATTGTTCTGCCCTAAAGAATTTGTCTTTCTAACTGTCTTGTTTATATTATCATTGGAGTGAACAGTAGATATAAGGTTAAATCTCTTCGTTTCATGCCAGGTGACTGTTGGCATGCTTTATCTTCTGTCGCACAAAACACAGGATGATTTGCCTTTTTCAATTTGAGTTGCTTTTTCTTCAGTGCTCCAGGAAAATGCTTCCTATTTTCAGCTACTGTTCCAAATGTACTAATCTGAATTTCTTTCAGGTCTTGAAATAAAGCTGAAGGCTGAATAAAAACTACCACAGAAGAGAATATGTGTCCTTGTTGCCTGTTCCAGAAGATCTTTGATGTTTCTGGAAGTTGCCCCAAAACTGCTCCTTGGGGTTGTGTTTCCTTCTGTAAAAAAAAAAAAATGGAACACACAGTAACTTATGAGTAGGCCTAAGCTATGTATATTTACCAAGTCAAAGTTTGAAACGCATACCAATATAGTCAAACAATATTTAACTAGAACAAAAGTTTAATATATAGTAATTGGGCTGAGGTGAAGGTCTCAGACCTATTCATTCTCGTAGTGATCAGATCTATGATGTGAAAAATCTATTAAAAATCAACTGAAACAGAATTCTTTGTATCCCCTCATCTTTACTATTTTTGTTGGGTTTTGTTTTGTTTTATCTCGTTTCTGTTTGTTTAGATTTTTTTTTAAATTTTATTTAATTATTTTTTTTTAAAAATAACATAGGCCTATGCACAAAACTGGTAATTTTCATTTATCCTAATTACAGTGATTTGACAGATGTGATGCCACTTTCATGTATCGGCAGTTATTCATGTTATTATCAGAGAATCTCTGAAAACATGGTAGGCCTATGCTAATTATAACTTTCAGCCTCAGGTAGTACAGGCCAGTCTCTTCAGATAATCAACTCTAAAAAAGCAGGTTTTCAAAATATATTTTTTCCAAAAAATGTGGTGAAATAAACAGTGGGACATGGGTCTGATAAAGTTTAGGCTATAGGATATGGAATCGCCATAATTTCTATTCCTACCATCTTAAACTGTGTCAAACATATTCCCGTAAGCATTTTTGTAAAACAAGAAATTTCATTCAAACACTATAATTTTGGATCCATTTGGTCAAAATAAAACTGTAGCAAAAATAGGCCTACAAATTGTAAAATTACAGACGCAGCAAGTACAGTCCAAGGGCTATCTATAAACTGGACTTATGGTGAAAAAAATATGTTTTATAAATGAGATCACAAATCCAAAGTTATTACTTACTTCAGTTGAAATGAACTAATTTTTACAATTTTGCCAAATGCCTTATGGACAAGTTCTCTTTATGATTTTTTTTTTTTTTTGATGGCGAGGCTTGTTCTTTTCAACCTCCTGTTTATTCAGAGCGCCTTATACCAAGATCAAAAAAAAAAAAAAAAAGTCAACTCTGTTGACTGCTAACCCGATCAGTGTTGATAGATACTAAGTCCTGAAATAGGACCAACATTATCTATCTGCTAGCATAAAGCCCTAAAAAGGACTCGCCAGCTACGCCAACACCCGAGCTAGTGAGTATTGGTGTTTTTTCCCAGTACCATTCGAGTAACAACAGATGCGAGTGCTAAAAATAAATCTGTGCATTCATATCATTAACGCAAAGAGCTGAAAACGCAAACCGCAGAAAACGTCTGGAAATGGATTTAGTGCGCAAAGGGAAGTAAAAATTCTACGGTAACTGAAGTTTAACGAAAAATACCATCAATAACCTAAAAATTGACTCCAAGTATCCAACTTTCGATTTCGTATTTTTTTTCCAGGTCCAATGCGGGACATTCAAGGCTTTTAGCCATTTTTCAAGCCTTTTCAAGGCCTGGAATTTTTTTTTTCATTTTCCAGCCTTTTCCAGGTCGCTACGAACCCTGTTGTGAGTTCCTTGTGACTGTTTCTGAATCTATTACTGATTTTAATAAAGTCAATCTGATTTCTTGTGTGTCTCCTGGGCTTTTCCATGTATATAATTTATTTGAATGGTGTTCAAAAAAAGGTGTTACATATAACCAGTTGGTTTTCTTCACAGAACTGTATACCGTAGGTCTGTCTCCTTTATCATTTCTTTTACCCAATCCACATTGTCCTACAATTTTTTATTTGCATACACAAATAAAAAATGTAAAAAGCATAATGAATCAAACCTGGATATCTTTATGACTGACTTTACTGTAAGTTCTCACTCTGTCACTGAAATGCAAAGAGAAAAGTTGTACGCTTATACGAGCAAGAAAAGATATACTATGTCATGGTTACTCAGTTATTTAATTATGTGTATTTTTAAAACAATGATAAACGTACTAGAAAATAATACTGAGATGATTTGGTAGATATTGGACACAAATTCCAGAATGGAGATACTACAATTTTTAGAAAAACACCAAAGAATTGCAAGACCAAATTCTGGACAACAATTAGACAGTATTGGTAATGAAAAAAATGGCACACTTGTGTACATGTAACTGCTAAAATATAATAACAATACTGAGAACTGTCATCAGGCAACGAGTTATGAATAGAATCCACACACACACTGAGTGAAAGGCTTGCTGCCTAGAATACACTGAAAAACCTGACAAATCAATCAGCCAGGAAAAAAATAACTGTTAATGACATATTGCTTCTGGTAAATTTTTTTTTAAAAAATAAATTCCTTAACTTTCCTCCTTGCCAGTATTCTAGTCCGTCATTTTATTACATCTTCAGAAATTAGGGCACGAGGAAAGCCATAAAAGTAAAAAGTATGCTGCTAAACTGATTAAACTTTCAAGAAACAGTCATTTACAAGAAACATGGAAGATATGAAAACACTTAAAGTTAAATATGTTATCAAAGATATCAGTGAAAGGATAATAAAATAAATGATCAAGAAATGCAATGTCAAATTTATTTTTTTTTGGTTTTAAGGCCCATCTTCATTGCACACAGACAAATCCATCAGTGCTCCGATCTCCTCCCTTAGATTACACAAGGAGGATCTCAGCACAGTGCACAAGCTTCATAGCACCAGCAAGGATCCCAATGTGTGTATACAGGAATCACACATTCTATAAATATTTTTGTGGTGGGTAGGTTTGATTATTATTAAATTTTGCCAGGGCAACGGCCGTATGGCCTACTCTTTATGATTTCCAACTGCAGAGGGATTTTTAACAAGTGCAACATGCACATGGAACCTCCTAATTTTTCACCCTTATCTGAGAAGGCTAGGCATCCGATCTCACCTCCCAGAATGTCCGGGGGGGGGGGGGGGGGTATGTACAACATCATTACGAACCGCTGTTCTGAAAAAAGTTCCAAAAATTACATCCCTGTACTGGGAAGTGAACTCTGTAGCTTCAGAATTCAAGGCGGATGCCACACCTCTTAGCCACTCTGATCCCCAAATACAATTAACTGATATACAAATGATTCAGTAAAAGGTTAAAGGTAAAGTTAGGCCAATGAAAGTGACAACTACAAACTACTTGTTACTTTACTTTTATTTTGTCATTCCACTGATGCCGTGAAGCTTATTAAGGAGCTGAAGTTTGCGTTCTTGAGCCAAGTATGTCACACTGGCTACTGTGAGCCAGTGTTGTAGGATTTCTGTGATGTTGTATATCCATCTTCCTCGTGATTTTCCCCTTGCCCTGAAATCAGATCTTCTACTATTGTAGGCACTTAGTGGTAATTTACTGGGCTCCAGTCTCGTGAGATTGCCAAACCCCTTCATATTCTGTCTCTCTAGATACTTGATGCAGAATGTAGTATCTACCATTTTTCTGATGTCATCATTTCTCATTCTGTCACTCCTGGTAACAATTATGGCTTTTCTTTAGCATCTCATTTCACAGGATGTGATTTTCCTCTCCTGTGCTTTGGTCAAGAACCATGTCTGATGCCAACAGCAAAGAATTGGTAAGAATATACTACTTATCCACTGTTCTTTAGTTTCTATACTGATAGTCTAATGTTTGAGCAGTGGTGACAGTTGGAAAGTCACTGCACTGGCTTTTTTACATCTCGTTTCAATTTCTCTGTCAAGTCTTTCATTTTCAGTAAAATGCTTCCTAGGTATTTGAACTCTGGAGCCTGCTTAAGCCTGATGTTGTTGGCGTGTATGTTAAGTAAGCTAATCTTCACAGTTTCTGCCTTTGATGTGTTGATCTTCATGTTATATTTTTCATAGGTTGAATTAAGAGCATTTGAATGATTTTGCACTTTGCCTTCATCTTAATGCATTAGACTTTGGTCATCTGCAAAAAGTAGCTCATTTAGTGGGCTGAATTCTTTACTTTCTGGGTAACTACAACCATCCACATCCATTAAAAATGATACATTCAACCCATGCAAATTAAGCAAAATGTAGATAATCCAATGACAATTCCTGTGTACATGCATGAATGAACAGCTTTCCTGTCCTGGGTTACCCATTTAAGTTCTTTCCATGGTGTTAAGTTCTTTTCGCGTGGGAGTTATGTGTTTGAGATCCTCACACGTGAGTCTAGTATAGATGCACTTTTGAGTGTATCTAAGTTAATTGTATGTTTGATTATTTACGCACCACCGTGCACTATTATTGTACGGTTATGACGCGACTTGTCGCTGTGATTTGTTGCCATCCGGGGTTCCGACAATGTAATGGCAGATCTTCTTTCTAGATGTCCACAAGAATCTCCCGGGCTGCTGAACCACTAATCTTTCCCCATACTGGCCACCAATTGTTACTGGCGTGGATTTGTGTTGTGTTGACTGGCCTGTCGGGCTTACTGTCGGGCTTACTGTCTATGGCCAACGTTTAATTTGGTTACGCGAATAATGTGATGTGGGCCGTTTAACTCTGGTATATGGTGGTATAGTTAAATTCAGAAAACGTTGGTTAATGGGTCAAAACAGTATGACCAAAACTGGCGATGAACAAATGCAGGACCCATTGTTGAAGGTACATGACGATACAGTTTATTGACGAGTAAGCACACTGACATCATGGGTAGGTATAGTGGCATCAACATAGTTTCATGGCAAAGTACATCATCAAATAAGCAGTGGCATATATAACAGGCAACATGGCCGTTGACTGACATCACTGGTCGTTATGACTTCAAGGTTACGACTTGAAAGAATATACGAGGGGCGTTCAGAAAGTAATGCACATCGTTTTTCTCAGCTAATAATGAAGATAGAAGCATGAAATTTTGCACACTTCAAATATGGCATGTGCCAATTTTGTGCACCAAATTGCACCCCAACCGGCCAAACAATGCGGCTGCCCTAAACCGTTGAAATGGAGCGTGTTAGCAACTAGCATTATAAACAGCGAATTGTGATAGAATTTCTGGTTGCAGAGAAGGAAACTGTTGTGAATATTCACTAGCGTCTATGTGATGTGTATCGAAATTTTGCAGTCGACAGGAGTACAGTCAGTCGCTGGGTTCAGAGAATCAAAAAATCAGGAAGTGGAGATACGGAGCTGCTTGATCGGCAGCGCTGTGGACGTCCTGCCACAGCCACCAACGCAGAAATGTTGAAATGCGCTGAGGGCATTATTCCTACTGATAGGCGGAATCACTACTCACCAATTAGCCTTACAGCTGTCAGTCAGCATTGGTAGTGCAAATGCAGTTATAAAAACCCATTTGGTCAAGCTGAAGCTCTACCGTAACGCTATAGGAGATACAGTACCTGAGGCGGGATACTCAAAAACTCACATTTAGTATGTGTAACCTGAGACTGATTTTTACATGAGTATCCCTTTTTTTCGTGTACAGAGACAGGTGTCCCTCGCCATTCAAGCAGATACTCGCCGATTTCGGAGGTACCCATTAGAGCTGGGTCGGCTCAGGAGCCGCCAGTTCCTGGTCGACGACACTCCTTCAGATGTCCTCGCCAGGGCTCGAGTTAATCCAGTCCAAATCCCAGCCGACGAAAAATCTTCAAATGTCCTCGACAGGGTTTGATCCTGGGTCACCCAGTCGCAGAGCAGTTTAGTAATCACTACACCAGCGCGGCTCCCTGAATTTCATTCGTTTGTTGCTGTTTTTTTTTTCATAATCCAATCTATATAGCCAATTAGAAAAGAAATGATGACAACAGGCATCCCTGCCACACTCAAGCTCTTATCTTAAAGGGTTCTGAAAATTGTTTGTTATAATCTGTTATAGTATAATTGATCCTTCTGTTGCAACCAGTGGGCACTGAATATAAAATATCTCACTATCAATATTACTGAACTCTGAATTCTCCTCAAATATGAAATCTTCAATGTCAGTCATTTTCATAGTCTGATGCCACCACTTCCACACCTAAGAAAGTACTTTGATGGCTAACCAAGGAATAGTGTGACACACACTGAATTTAGCCTAAACAGTTATCGATTCACTGAATGAACTGCCGATTCATAATTACCCAAATTCGTTTTCTTATTACGGTGTCAATAATCATTTGTGAAAAAGATTGATAGAGGTCAAGGGTTAAGATTAGCATTAGCCATTGTTGTTGTGAGATGTGTAGCCACTTATTGACCAAAAGCAAACAAAACCATGAAAGTATTATTGTCAGTGCTTTAGCATTAGGATTTAAGATTAGGCTAAGGATGCAGAGATAGAAAAATACTCTAACTCTAACCTTAACCCTAATCATTAGTTGTTTCCAAAATAATAATGTGCGATGAAGGTTATGGGGCTGAAAAACAGACTAGCAGACACTAAATTAATATTAGACAAACATAAAGGTATGTTTTCAGGCACTCGTAAGAAATAAAGAAGTAGAACACTTGGGCAACAGAAAAACAACAGACGTGAGTGGCTTACCCAGGGTTCGAACCCCGTACCTTCCGTACGACAACTCCGCCTAGCTATCAAGCGAATGAAAACATACCTTTATGTTTGTCTAATATTAATTTACTGTTTACAGGCCTCGGGTTTCCCTTCCTTATGTGTTATTTATGTTTCTAGCAGACACTACCAATGTGACTATCAATACACTGGCCATGTCGCTTGGAGTGATTAAAATATGACTGAGGGGTTCTTTATGGATAGTTATGAATGACTAAAATGTAGAAGTTTGAGTCTGGTTTGCTGTAAGTACGTCTTTCTATGGATTTGGAGAGTTTGTTTGTAGTAAGTTTGCATTTTTTTTTTTTTAAAGTGTTAAAACTGGGGTTGAAATGAAGAACCTTGAGGTGAGTATTCGATTTTGCTCACATTTTTTTTTTATCCAGCAGCCGGTTAAGTTACCCACATCGAAAAAAAGAATTCAGAGACGCAGTAATAATGGGTAGGCCTAAGGGCTAGAAATCCTAATGACATGGGTGACTTCATTGGCCACTTAATTTATAGACATTTGGGCAAAGTCGGACATATGTTTGTGATTCAACCCAGTTATTGTTTTTGTTGAACAGAATCGACACCATTGCACTCTGGGTAAACCCAGCTAACCAAACAATAACAAACTAGATAGGCCTACAAAATTGCGTTGAAATGAATAGTGGGCCGTATGTTCGATACAGCCTTCTAAAGAATTCAAAGACGCTGTAAAAATGGGTAATGATTAGGAATCCCAAACCTAACCATAACAAGCCTTTTAAAGAATTCAGACGCTATAAAAATGGGTAAGGATTAGGAATCCCAAACTTAACCATAGGCCTAACTATAATCCTAACCCTAACGACGTCGGCGACTTATTTGTATGACATCAAAGAACACAGACCTAAGGGTCTTTTATATTTGGACATGCGCCCTAATATAACCGACTAGGTTGAACAGAACGCGCTTCGCCAAAACTTTTACATAAAAAAAAAACGGCCCACTGTTTTTCATTTCAACCCAAAATTGCGAGTAAAAAATTACTTCATAGGCCTAAGTTCAAATTCGTTATACTCATACCTGTCTTCTATTGGATGAGGTTCTCCTAGTTGTCTGTAGTCATTCTTTTGCCCTATTGTCAGCAAATTAAATTTTTGTCGCTTTTGTTTTCCCCGACCCATAGATCCTTTCCGTCTTTTTTGCCCCATGCTGTATCCTCAAAATTGATACAACGGATTTCGGAAACTTGTAGCTTCAGTTTTTTAATATGACAAGATTTTGTGAAACTCGAAATTTAAAACCTACGAAAGGAATGTAAAGGAAATATTTTTAATTTAAAAAAAAAAAACACGTTCAACCACTTCATTTGTTATAATTGGGATGTGTAATGTGGCGAATTCAAGATAATAATTTTGAAAGATAATCACCTCCATAATTAAATGAGATGTGTGCAAGAGAGACATGAAGGCACTGCACATAAATCCAGCAGCCTGGGCGGGCGAAGCTGCCGGTCGAACCAAGTGGAGATGCACCCTACAGCACCTCCTCAGATATATCTCCCCCCCCCCCCTTCCCCAAACTATCACTAAGAACATTCGAACACTTTCTTTATTATTTTTTTTAAAAAAGACTAACACCTACTCAGTTGAGCAATGTTCAAGAAAAACATAGCGTACAAAAAGTACCCAAACAAAAATCAACTCATTACTTTAAACGTGCTTACTAGAAAAAACAGCCCCGTACATAAAAATCTTTAACACTTAACTCTGACTCAAAATATGACTTAACAAGTAGCATATGGCAACAACCGACTTCTGTCAACAAAAAACTGTTTGGAGATGTCGGGAACCTTGAGTTGACTACTGCCTTTATTAGAGTCATAAATGTGGAGGTCTGAGGGCGAACGAGGAAGAAGAAGAAGAAGAACTAAAACTACACTCGCGACAGTATGTTTCTCGTTAGTTCTTGATTCATATGCTTAGCTAAAATTATGTCTAAGAAAATAAACATCTATCACATGGCATTTTGAGAGACGTCTAAAATTAAGAATTATAACTCACAAAAATCAACAGTCCTATAAGCCTTGAAACAACAATTGACAAAATTTCTTTCTAGGGTCCTCAACATATATTGTCACACACTTTTTGCCATTTTAACCGCCCCCTCCCCCCTTTACGTGACATCACAAAGCTCTTTCCTCACCCTCTCCCTTTTGTCTCCTTTTTTGTAATACGGTACAGAAAAGAAACAACGCAATCGAATGTAAGTTATGGTAGTTAACTGGTCATCATCATAAATATTATCATGACCTTTCAACTCCCTAACGAGCATATGCTTTATGCCAAGTCTTCATGTCACGTGCCATCAGCCCAAGGTCTTTCCATATCTTCTTCATGTTTGTCTTCAGTTCTCTTCTCCGTATATTCCTTGATCTTCTTCTGTCTGTCTGTCTTACCCTGGGGATTCCGGAACAAGGACTGCCTGGTAAAGCTATGAACAAGTTTGCTCAATGTGTGTCCTATCCATCTTCAACGTCTTGCCGCCCTAAGGGATTATGTTTCGAATTATTATCTAATATACTGTATGGAGGGTCTGATGATCTAGTTTTTCATTTTAATATACCTTACTTCTAATTCTAATCTTCTTCTTCTTCTTCCTCGTTCGTCCTGAAAAGGACGGTGGTTGCGTTGTGTCTGTTTACGCCGTAGCTGTGATATCTGCACCTTTCGGTCGACACATCCGACTTCAGCACGGCATTTTTTAGGGACCGGGTGTGCCTTCCCATTTCGATCCGTACTCGCTCAGCCAGACTGCACTGCTGCAGACTGTTTCCAGGACCACCACGTGGAGGTGGAGTACGGTCTTGACCAGCTCTGGTTCGCTGGTCCTGATGCAAGCAGTCAAGCTATGGGTCGCTGACTGCATTCACTATTGCTGCATCTTTTCTAATTGTATTCAGATACTGTAAATGTATGCTTTTATACTACTTATAATGTTGCATCGCCATTGAGCTAATACCTTAAGTATGTTGGAGAGTGTCTGGATACCTAGCAATAAAGATGAGTAAGAGGAAGGGCAAAATGCAAGACGGGCATATATGTACGATTCTCATCTATCAGTCAATACCCTTTACCTCCCTAAGGAGCATAGGTCCTAAAGCTGGATCTCGTATAGTGAAGGCGTCAACAATTCACTCCCTGTGGCAGTATCTGCTTGGGACTCAAAGCTGCTCCCCTGTGGGAACATTTTCCGCATCCGCTGACAACACATGAAGTCCCAGGTAATTCAGCAGATTTCCAAAATGTCACGAGTTCTTATTATATGCCACCATAATCTGATTATGTTTCAAATTATGTCTAATTTA
This sequence comes from Oreohelix idahoensis, assembly GCA_024509875.1. Classification (NCBI taxonomy): domain Eukaryota; kingdom Metazoa; phylum Mollusca; class Gastropoda; order Stylommatophora; family Oreohelicidae; genus Oreohelix; species Oreohelix idahoensis. The sequence goes on from JAMPIV010011233.1 coordinate 379,085, forward strand.
CAGTATGAATGGTTTAGATTGTGTTTGTTAGTTTTTTTTTTTTTTTTTTTTTTTAATTTGTTTTTTTTTAAAGGTATTAATTTTTGTTATTTTATTTTAATTAATAATTTTTTTTGTTTTTTCCCCCTTAAATTTGATTATGTCTGGATGTTACAAATGTATGTTATTATTTTACCTCGATAATGTTGTATGCTTAAATAATGCTAAAAATACATGTGCTATTGAAAGGATACGGTATGTAAGATGACAGAGAGAAGAAGGGCAGAATGTAAGACGGGCCTGCGTGCCCAATTCTTAACTCTTTGAAAATAAAGTTCATTCATTCATTCATTCTTCTTCTCATGTCTTGTTTTTCTATCACTTTCCTAGTTCGTGTCATCAGTTCAACACTAGTGATCTTGTCATACCACTACAATCCTTCTACTTTAGACAAGTATCCATTTATGAGAGCGTCCGTGGTTAGAACCCAGGGTTCTCGCGGCAAAGGTAGCGACTTGGAAACACGGTGGCGTCATGCTACAGTCTACCCAGCAGTAAATGGATACCTGACCCTGCCCTTGATTTAGGAAAGGTAACGGCAGCCAGGAGGGAAACTGGTTACCCCACCTCTTAAAGCTCAAGTATTATGATGTCTCCAACATTTCACTTCCCTATGGCAGTATCGGCTATGAGACAACCTCTTTTTTTTTCTCATTCATGAAAGTTTGAAGTTTTCTTATTTGTTGTTTTTGTTGTTCTCCATGTTCAGAGCCATACAGGACTGTCTTGACATTTAAATTGAATGTTCTGATTTTTATGTAGGACTTGATTTCTTTTGATCTCTATATATTTCCCAATCCAATGAAAGCTCTTCTAGCCTTCTGTATTCTTATTTTGATATAATTGTTTGTTGCTTCAACTTTCTATATTGCAGCCAAGGCATATGTATGATTATACATCTTGTAGCAACATTTCTTCAAGTGCAGTTTTGTTTCCTGCATTTACTCTCATCATCTTTGCTTTCTCTCTGTGTATTTTCAGACCAAATAGCTGTGACCTCTCATCAAGTAATTGCACTTTGTGTTACATCTGATTACGAGTATGTACAGAAGAGTAATTTCGTTGGCAAAATTGTTAACTGTGAGTTAACTAGTGGAGACAAAATAATCTTTTAAGTAAAATAGTGTTTCATTAATCCGGCTTTTACAAAAATCGTCTCTTTCATGTGCTGCGTCCCAGCACGAGACAGGGCCTAATCTTTCCAGTACTCAAATAAAATCATTTGAATTTTATCACTCCCCCCACCCACACACACGCACGGGCACATACGGTTGATTCAACTAGCTAAACGTTTGTGTCTTAATTTTATCAGACTGTTATCGCGATAGTGATAACTTCTTACTTTTTTTTTTCTTAAATCTAATTTTACACAGTACAGTTTATTTAGTCTGCTTTTGTTTTTTAAAGTATGTACAGGCATACCTCGCTCATACGACATGTTTGGTTCCAGGTCACTATCTTAAAGCGAAAATCGACGTTAAGCAAAACATGGCCTTTTTCACTGCTGAAGCACGTACAGTACTGGAATGATCATATACGTACATTATAAACCTAACTAATTAACTTAGAATTGAAACAAACAATGTCAAACATTATTTTATTTTTCTTCTATAACCGTAGTATTCTTTTTTTTTTTTTTTTTTTTTTTGGTAGCTGCGACTGCCGAATTAGTGAAAGAAGTCTGAAGGAGAGGATACGTCTTCTAGATTGGCAGTCCATTCTACATAGTGCTTCCTTGCTGCAAATTCTGATGTACTTCTTGTAAAAAAAAATAATAAATACATATATATATAAATAAAGTGAAATCACTTTGGAAACACATTTTTGATCTTAAAATAGCAGAGCTAATTCACAATGATGACGCGTGAAATGCGACAAAACCACACTAAGTATCAAAGTATAAAGGGTAGCATAGACAGCAATAAGAAACTTCTTAGACTGCAACTAGGAATGAGCTATTTAAGAACAGAAGAACCTTACTGTGCAGTGTGTCTAGAAAAAAAAAATAATATAGAGAATTTCCTAATACAATGTAAGAAGTATGAACAACAGAGAAAACCAATATTTCATTATTTACAGGCATGCACTTCATCCATAACCGTGGAACAGGTGTTGTGAATAGATAGACTTGCATAATATAATAAAACGGTATATAACAAGAATTAAAATTAATGTGTAAGGATCAATGATGGTAGGAGGAAAAGGGGTAGTCTGATGGGGTGCTTGTATGGCTGATGGCAGCTAATTGGTGGATGTGGCGTTGGCTTTTGCACGCCATATATGAGAAAAGAACAATAATGATTGTGGTGCTGGTAAGCGCGGCACTATTATAGATTGTCACTATGCGTACCGCAGGTGACGTATGAATGTTTGTCTTAGAAACTAGAGCATTGTAGGTATTTCCCTTTTTAGGGACGGCTGTGTTTGGCTGGTGTTCCATTGTGAACCCATTATTGGTGGATGTCTAATCTATAACTGGCTTCATGCGTGTATACTACAAGTACTAGATAAAGACAGTGTTCATAAAGATGTTCTGCATACAATGCCATGCTATATGTGATGTGATAATCGTGGAATAAATTACGTTATTTATGGACTATCCGAGTCGTGATGCCTATTGTTGGCTTGTTGGAAAGCCATTGTTATTATTGATGTTTTCTCATCAACCTGTGGCCAATAATAATGTCATTCCTAGACATAAACAAGAACAGCTATGCTTTGGACCCCTGAAAGAAAGCGAAAGAGAGGCCGACCAAAAACAACTTGGCGGAGGACTGTGGAGGCTGAGATGCAAAGAATGAACCAGAGTTGGGGCACTGTACGAAGGATGGCCACCGACCGTGCAAAGTGGAATCAATTAGTTGTTGCCCTACAAGACGCCACTAGGCGTGATGGCCACTGACTGCAGATCTTGGTTGGTGATGGCTCCGAGTAAGCAGATCTTGGTTGGTGATGGTATTCGGCCAAAAGATTCGGAGAATTTTTCTTAGGCATGTTGTGTGAAAAGAGGACAATTTCGACATTTCCTTCTCTGTAACTCTCCAGCTCTCCGCTCCATAGAGAAGCACAGAAAGCACACAGCTCTGATATAATCCTAATTTTGTGCTTGTGCTGTACTGAGAGGACTTCCAGATGTTGTTTAGACTTAAAAAGGCTGTTCTTGCTTTGTTCATGCTGCTGTTGATGTCTTTGCTTGCTCCGCCGTCTGGTGTTACTATGCATCCTAGGTATGTGAAGGCATCTGTCTGTTCCAGTTGCTGATTCCTTACTGATATGGGCTCAGGGTTGCTCACATTGAGCGTCATGACCTCTGTCTTCTTTAGGTTGATGTTCAAGCCCACCTGCTGGCTATACTTATTAAGTCTGTCCGTTTTTTCCTGGATGAAGATGAACTATACTAGTGTCACAGTAATGATCTAACGTGACAGATAATGTGATGTAATCTCGGACACCCTCGGGCTTTCTCACCCCTTTTCATCTTGTTAACAACAGAGCAGTGATGAGAAACTTCATTTTAGTTTTTTGTTTCTTTGTTTGTTTTTGTTATTCGTTTTTTTGTTTTTAATTGTTCGTTTGTTTCTTGGAAAGGGGAGGTCACACACAAAAACATTCACACAAATTTAGTTTTGATTTACTCTGGACTGAGTGGAGGGTGGAAGCAGGGCCAGTGCTACCATTAGGGCCGCCTAGGGCGCAGACCTCAGATGGGCGCATAGTGTAGAGTGTCAGTGTGTTAAAAGAGTGAGAAGTGTGAGAAACCAGAATAATTACTTAGCCTTGCCTAGGGTGCAAAATAGTCTGGCACCGGTCCTGGGTGGAAGAAGGTACTATATTAGGATATTGGAAATCTGACTTTATTTTCTTGAATTAGTACACCATATGGCCTAATTATAACCCAGCAAGGGTTTGGTTTCAAGGACTACCTTCACTGCACACGGACATCAGTGCTCCGAACTCCTCCCTTAGATCACACAAGGAGGATCTTCGCACAGTGCGTGAACCCTGTAGCACCGGCGAGAATCGCAATGTATGTATATAGGAATCACACATTCTATAAATATTTTTGTGGTGGGTAGGTTTCTAATTTTTTTTTAATTTTGCCAGGGCAGCGGCCTGATAGATTATAAAACAAAAAGGTTGGTCTCCGGAATTTCTCGGTTTGTTTCTGCGCCCTGCTATCTCTTCTATCCACCATTGGTTGAAGGTATGTTATTGTTATTGTTGTTCATAATCGACATAATTACACTCCGGGCAAACCCATAGGTGCTCAGTCTTCCTCAGCAAATGTCGAAGGTTATGAATGCTAACAGTTCCTGTTGCGCGCTGATTGTACATACGCCGGAATGCACATACCCTCTCATACGTTCATTCCTGCGAGTCCCACGCCTAATGCTAAACTCCAGCAATCTCAGCCGTGATGATTCATTGATTGTAGTGACATTCTCTAACAGGCGATCATTAATTGTCTTCAGTATCTCTCTCCTTTCCATATCCAACGCACCCACTATAGGTGCTCTTGAAGCTAGTCTATCAGCTCCTTCATTGCCGTGCACCCCTGCATGACCAGGACAGTAGATCCACACAAGTTCCTGAAGATTTGAGGCTGCTTGGAGGTTTTCCATTCATGCCGTGTAACCATCCACTTTGGATCTTCCGAAGCATGGACTGAGTCTGACACAATAACTGCTCTTGTCAATGAAGTTTCAGACAACCACCTCAAAGCAGCAGTAGCTGCCTCTACCTCCATTCTCATATGCCACCATTATCTGATTACGATTCAAATTATGTCTTAAATTACTGTATGAATGGTTTAGATTGTGTTTGTTAGTTTTTTGTTTTTTTTAAGGTATTAATTTTTGTTAATTTATTTTAATAAATAATTTCTCTCTCTCTCTCCCCCCCCCCCCCCCCCCCCCCCTTAAAATTGATTATGTCTGGATGTTACAAATGTATATTATTATTTTACCTCGATAATGTTGTATGCTTAAATAATTCTAAAAATACATGTGCTATTGAAAGGATACGGTATGTAAGATGACAGAGAGAAGAAGGGCAGAATGTAAGACGGGCCTGCGTGCCCAATTCTTAACCCTTTGAAAATAAAGTTCGTTCGTTCGTTCGTTCTCATGCTGGAGGTTGTTGTCATGTAGGCCCCAATATGTTCAGCGACGATCATGCCCTTAATTCTAGCCAAGAAGCCCCATTCTGATTTCCCACCACGGACTACAGACCCATCAGTGTACACAACGGCATCATTATTTCCAACATTTTCATTTATCAGTTGATTAATTTCCAGTTCTGCTTTCCATTTCCCCAAGCTCTGCATTCTCTGCCAGACTGATGATGACCTGTTGGTAGGTCGCCAAGTTCTCACTAGACCTACTCCACTGGCATAAGAGGTTTTGATGTTACTAAATGTATAGACTATCCTAGACAAATAGGTGTATCAGAGGATACCAGGATACTGCCAGATAAGAGACTGGTCTTATAAGAAATACCCTCTTCTCTGAAAAGAGCAAGGGTGTATAGACAATCAAGATGGGGTCAAGCTATGTAAGTTCTCAGAGTAGATGATGATGATCTCTGAGTCCCTAACCGCTACCTCTACTGATTCCAAATGATTTAGCTACGGGACTAGGGGAATGTATTTACTTTATTCAATGATTAATCTCAAACAGAACTTCAACTTAATAAAATTTAATTAAGCAAGGCTGTATGAAAGTTTATGTACAATTTAATTTTCCTGAACCTCAATCTTTTGGGTCAGGAATTATCAAAATCAAGAAAGGTTATTTACATAATGAAATAAATAATTTGGAAACTCTGGTCCATTTCTTTTAAAGGGTCACTGGAATAACTACACGTACTGTTCTTGTTCTTACTATTTATACTGCTACCAGTCCTACACTGCAAGGTCTACTACTGTCATCATCCCACAGTGGTTAAGTTTATTTGGGAGAAAGAGTTTGGATGAATCGCCATTGCCTTTCTAAAGGACTTATCTTCAGAATGTTGTTGCTTCAGTGCTTTGAGTAGTAGTCAGGATCACCAACTCTGTGACTCCTGGCTGAGAAGATGGGGTCTATCTCCAGACTTTAGATGGAGCCCTCAACTCCCACACGCTCTTCTTCTCAAGTAACGGCAGCCACGAGGTAAATTCGTGATATAACCTGAAATAGAAGGACAACCCCTTCCATGTAGAGATCTGCCTCAATCAATTCACCCCTAAACAATATTAAAACCTACCATGGTCAGTCCTTTGTGCTAACAAGTTGCACAAGACCTTGAATTCCATTGTCTATCATCAGTTTTCATGCCATAATTCTTTCTCTGGGTTCATCAAGGCTTGGGTACCTCGTCCATGTTTGGCTTCCATACAATAGTCATGGTAAGTACAATACAGCATGTGACCTGTTGATTACTTCATTCTAACCTTCCCTAGATGTTTAGTACATGATCTATGAACAGCGTGCCACTCCAGAAGAAAATATTACATTAAATCGCTTCTAACACTCAATGTCGTAAATTTGCAAACCCTATACACCAATTTTTCAATTCGAACAAGCCTGCACTTACTACACACATTCCTACTTAGGTCAGCGTGACACAACACATCTCGTCGTCAGTTACACTTTCGAATAAATGTGGCACACATAGCCTGTTTACTTTACAGGTCAATTTTTTAACAAAGTATGCAAATAAAATTATCAATCTTACCCTCAGGTAAACAAGTTCACACACACACTGAAGCTGACTGGCTGTAAAAGGGTTCTTAGTCCGCTCTACCAGTCCAACCGGCAAAGGCTTGGTCTACAGTCTTTTTGTACACGTCAGCTCAGTGTGATTTTTATGATTTCAATGGCGGAAAACTACAGAAGTCTGTTACTATTTATAGCAATACACCTGGCCAATCGGAGAGAAGTCAAAAAGTTAATTTTTGATTCTAGTATTTATGCGATTCTAAGCGTGTCTGTATGATCTGACTCAATTAGAATCTTATATATCATAGTTATTTGTAGACCGATTTTAATCAAAAGTGATAATTAAACGGCCAATTTTCTCTACGTTCTATATAGTTTTCCTTTAGTTATTCCTTTGCATTAAAATGTGGGTAATTTTTTTGTAATTAAATCGGGCCTTACCCTGATGTGAAAATCTCACTAAATTAATTTTTCTACTACCATAACATTTTTTTTATGAGAGAATCTTTATGTGTATATGTTAAGCCATATCAGCGCTATAATTTGAGATATCCCTTTCATTTTAATTATCTTTAGTTATTAAGAAATAAATTATCTACGTTCGGTCAAAAACACAGAATAGGCATTTATTTCTCGTCAACCAAAATTTTCTTACCACTACAAAATATGGAAACGATTTAATTGGTTGTTAATTTTTGTACTATGCTCTGCGATAATTTTTGGTGTGGGCGGTAACTTTTTACTTGTTTCTTATAAAAATTCAAATACACTAGATAAATTGTTGGCGGTAAATTTGACTTGCCCCTCAGAAAAATTTCAAATACTGTAGTTATTTATAGATTTAAAAATACGATAGCTAGTTTGTTTTGAGCGGGGAATTTGAGCGTGTTGTCATACGGATTCACTTCACTACATCCACTCCTCTCCCTCGAATATGTTTTCAACTGTGGTCACCTGTCGAATAGTTGACTCAGCCTGCGCCATCCATGACATCCCCTTCTTTATTCGTACTCCCTTGATGTCAGCTATGTCCATGTATAGGGAATGACTTTTATCTGTGGTTACTCGCATATATGCTTTTACCTGAGCCATCGCATTTCTGGATTTAATAGACAGCAAGCCAAGCATATACCGCATCGTCACAATGGGGATATCTCGCGTACAGCCCAAGACTAAACGCATCGCTTCATTTTGAATGTGTTCCAGTCATTTACATTGCGGTGCTGACAGCGTGAGTATTCCCAGGCCATATTCAGCTACTGACAAGACCAGATGATGATATAGAAGAAACAGAAGTCTCTGCTCGAGATGCGCAGCAGCCATTGTTTTCAGGGCTGCTAGGCCTCTTTTGCATTTCTGTATGACGTGATCAACATGGTACTTGTATGATAGCCCGCGATCGAAAGTAACTCCAAGATATTTGAGCTTGCTGTGTCTTTCAATTTACTTCCCATTGAGAGTAATGTCTGGGAGATCTGATTTCAATATGGAGTTATTCAGGGAGCACCATAGCACACATGCTTTGTTAGGATTGATTTTGGAGTAGGTTTCCTCACACCATTCAGAAACCGCCGGTAGACTCTCATGTATGCTTCTGACCATTTCTTGTCTGTCTGAGCCAGTCCGGTAAATGAGTATGTCATCGGCAAAAGTTAATGTTCGTCCCAGACCTGTTGGTTGAATTGCAGCTACTTTTGCTGTATAGATGTTAAAAAGCACAGGTGACAATGGAGAACCCTGGGGTAGTCCAGGGCAAATGTGCATTAGTTCTGATGTCTATGTTTCCAAACGAAATGAAACTGATCTCTCAGTTAAGGCAGCTGCTATCCACCTTGTTAGCCAAGGATTTACACCACATGCCATTACACAGTCGATTAAGGTTGCAAAGTCCACACTGTTGTACGCATCCTCTAGGTCAATTGCCACAGCTACCGTTTCTTGTTTACGCTGGAAACCCTCATATACATCGTACGCAAATGTACCAGCGTTACCCCATGTTACCTTTTATATAGCTCGGGCGTTGGCGTAGCTAGCGAGTCCTTTTTAGGGCTTTATGCTAGCAGATAGATAATTTTGGTCCTTTTCAGGACTTAGTATCTATCAACGCTGATCAGGTTAGCAGTCAACAGAGTTGACTTTTTTTGGATGGTAAATGCGCTCTGATATAACCAAATAGATTGAAAGGAACGCGCCTAGCCAGAAGAAGGCAAAAACCGAACAACAACAAAAATGTTACTTTCATTGGTCAATGACTGCCCAGGGTATAAGGGAGGATGTGTGCATTTTCAAGGTGGTTCATTAATTGTCTCGCCACTATTTTTCTCAATTTGCCGTAAACATTCTGTGATGATGCGATAGCTGCTAAGCAGTGTGGGGTCTTTACCAGGTTTAGGAAGTGGCCGTAAGTAGCTATGTAGCCAGTCTTCTAGAACCTCAGCATTCTGTATGCTAATGTTAAAAGCCCTAGAGTAACTACATTCATAATGCCTGTGTCTTCCAGTTGTTTTATGTGTTGGTACTGTATACCACCAGGACATAGGGCTGTGTTTCTGCTGGTTTTCAAAGTTTTCAATTATTTACGAAGTTTCTAGATCAGACTTTGTCACGAACCGTTCACTCACTTCTACAAAATCCCGTGCAAAACTTACTTCGTTCGTATTATCCGAAAAAAAAAACAAATACTCACTTTATCCCGCAAGGGACGTAATTATAAATTATGACCCTTTGCTTCCCAATCAACCTGTCATAGTTTTATCGTCCTCTAACGCAAACTCCATAGTCTTATCTCCCCTTCAGTTAAATCCTACAGTCTGTCACTTTCTGTATGCAGATTTCCACACCAGATTCTCGACCTTCCTATCACAATTACTTCCTTGGAGAAGTCAGCAGTTGTATTAGTGGATCCGATAGATTTGATGAAGAAAATGGTGAATGACATTGTGAATGGAGACTTGAGAAAAGCTGTGCAAACAAATTTTCTTTTGGTGAATTTTCAGCTGACTTAGAACCAATTGACGTAGTTTATTTCAAGTATGGGACCCAAGACGCATCAAAAGTGAGGAATGCAGTCAGCGACCCATAGCTTGACTGCCTGAGTCAGGGTCAGCGAACCAGAGCTGACCAAGACCCTACTCCACCTCCACGTGGTGGTCCTGGAAACAGGCTGCATCACTGCAGTCTGGCTGAGGAGTAGGGATCGAAGAGGGAAGGCAAACTCGGTCCCCAAAAATGCTGTGCGGAAGTCGGATGTGTCGGCCGAAAGGCGCAAATACCGCAGCTTCGCTGTAAACGGACACAACTCAACCAACGTCCTTTTCAGGACGAACGAGGAAGAAGAAGATTTCAAGTATGCTCCTGTGGTGTCAGTAGTAGTGGAAAGGAGCTTTTCGGTGTTTAAAGCTTTGTTGGCAAACAACAGAATGTCATTCTGTTTTGAAAATCTGCACATGATTTTCATTGTACATTGTTTTTAAGATAAAAACTTTGAGTTTGCCATAGTGTGACGTACGTCTAGTTTGTCAAGTGAATTTTCCCTGATTTGATGGATGATTAAAGGGACTTTAGCTTTTCATAACATTAGAATCCCTGAACATCAGTATTGTTGTAACTTTTCATCAACGAAGAGTAGCGGCTAGGATCAAAGCAGTCAAGAAGATCCCCAGAACAGAGAAGCAGAAGTTTAGCATCTCCGTACGAACACTGAACCGTTCGCAAGACGGACACGAGCGGTCAGAAGAAAGCTTCATGCAGACTTCGCACTTCTGTGGCCACCGGCAGACTTGCCCGCAAGACGGAACGCTCAGCGTAGCGGATACGATCGGCTAGTCTTGCCGGAATTTCACATGCTCGTGCGAGCAGCCTGAAACGAACGTAGATCGGAAGCCAGTCGGGCCATCGTGGTTAGCATGGCGGCTAAATAACTTCGACTTCCTCTGGGAACTGAAGAGGTGCGAAGTTTTCACATGTACCATTTATCTTGCCTTTCTAATAGATAAATACAGAATCTGAAAAGGGCAACGTATCATTCGTTCTGACAGAATTCTAAGATTCACTAGCATATAGTACAAAAATTCCTGCTAGATTTCATCTAAATTGTTGGCTATTGGAGTGAAATTCTTTTTCTGTGCAGACGGTAATTTATACATTAGCTTCGAGTGATCAGTGGTCTAGTTATTTCATATTTAGTTCACTGGATTGTGGTGTAAATTTAACCTTATTAAATAAGCCCATCTTCAAAGTTCTAGTGCCAACTAAATGTTACATCTATAAGTTTATTTCCTAATACATAGCCACTTAAGGGAATTATAACTTTAATACAGTTTAGTTCTGTATAAATAGATGTGCTGTCAACTATTAACCTCACGGGGAGTTTTTTTCTCTCTTGCTTTATTAATTGAAGATGCGAGTGCAGAAAATAGTTAAACTGTAAATGTATCGCGCATTAGATTTTAATATGATTTTATTGTATTTCATGTTTTTTCTATTGCATCCAGAATGATCTTTTGAACCTCGCATCCCAGCAATTAAGCAGCAATGAAACATCATTTAAGCAGCAATTAAGCAGCAATGAAACATCATTTAAGCAGCAATTAAGCAGCGATTAAGCAGCAATGAAACATCATTTAAGCAGCAATTAAGCAGCAATGAAACATCATTTAAGCAGCCATTTCGCAGCAATAATATATATCTAGAGTCTTGCCGACTCAGTTCGATTACTCCACTGACTTATGAACATATTTGAAATTTAATCTTTGTGGCGATCCTGTTGGGGTTCAGCTATCTGAAGTATACAGAAACAAAGCAAACCCAAAGACTATTTTAAAATCCCAATTCATAAAGTCGTTTTTTATAATTATCAAACTGGAAGAAGAACAGTCAACAGTAACAATATTTTACTCACTGCTCTATTCGTGAAGAAGAACATAGATTTCCCTGACACTGTCTGTCAAGCATAATCATTGGATTTTACCAACCCCCTGAAGAACTTACCTCAGTGTTTTTTGTAGTTTGGGACATTACTGCAAAAGAAAGTTATCTCCACCAGCTGTGCCAATCTTAGACACCACACCATTCCTCACTCCTAGCCAAGTGCCTGTGCCATTCTTTAGGAACTTTATCTAATAAACAAACAGCACCGTTAAACTTCAACGTCCAGCGATTTCGGGACACTTTGTTAACTTCAACAACCCGCTAATCTGGGGCTGTACACGGAAGAAAATACTTTTACCTAAGCCAAGGTTTAGTGCAGTTTTTTTTTTGTATTTCCTATGAAGTGCCAGAATTCACCATTTGGTAAGTCTGTGTGTGTGTGACTGTGTGCTGGCCAGCCAAGCGTGTTTTTTTTTAATGAAAAAGGAGATTTAATCTTTTTTATCCTTTTAATTAGTTCAACCTAGTATTAAGGTGTACTGTATTAATTGTACGGGATTTCTCCTAGCGGGATTATTTAACTGTGAGCATTCCCCCCTCCCGGGAAAATTGGTTGATTAAAGGAAAACATTTGATGACCCCTAGCTTTTCCTTTAACCCCTATTACTGTAACCCCCTTGACTCAGAGTAATAAATTTACCATTGGGTTAAAGTGCCTATCTCTGATCATCATCATCACCCCCCCCCCCTCTCGTCTTTGGGACCCGGTCTTTTCTGTTAGTAAATACAAGCGGGAAAAGGTGCATTGGATACTTCTCCTCAGAAACCCCCCCCCCCCTCCCCTGTTATTTTGTGTTTTGTAACCCATGATTTCTGAATGTACATTGATACTTACTTGTAACTTGATTTGATGATAATAAAGGTATTAAAAACTTTATTAGCATTGGTGTCGGCTGGCCCAAAACCCAAACATTTCCCATATTTTGTTATCGTAGTGTGTATTCATGTACGTTGCGCGTCAGAATCACCAAATCGGTGTGTGCGCATGAGCGACTGGAACTGACAAACAACTGTTTGTTCAGAAGAGTGGTACGAATAGTTTTTGAGAGACAAATATTGTCGTAATAAGAGACTGTCCTTACTCTTCCCCAGCCCTTGTGAATCTACTACCTCACTTTCCTAAATCCTTATTCTCACAGAGCCTTCACTATCATTCTACACTCTAAGGACCAATATCCATCAGAACTCTCTCAGATAAAAATTACGACACATAGAAACTCGTAAAAATATTCAGTTGTAATTTTATTTCTTTTGTGCGTATTTTATTTTAAATAAGGAATTATTTTATTGATAAAAATAAAATTTTCAGTTTTGCAGAGAACATGTGAAATTTTAAAATGCATTTTTGAGATGTTTTGTTTGTATATAATCAGCCTTGGTAGAGAATGCAGAACTTAGGCCAATGGGAGAGCAGAGCTGGAAATTGATCAGCTTATAAATGATAATGCTGGGGATGATGATGCCATTGTGTACACTGATGTTTCTGTAATCTGTGGTAATAAATCAGGGTGGGGCTTCTCTGCTAGATAAAGGGCAGAACCGTCGCTGAACATAGCGGGGCTTACATGATAACAACCTCCAGCATGAGAATGGAGGTAGAGGCAGTTACTGCTGCCTTAAGATGGCTGTCTGAGACTTTATTAACAAAGGCAGTTATTGTATCAGACTCACAATCCATGCTTCGAAAGATCCAAAATGGCTGGCTTTAACATGAATGGAAAACCTCCATAGAAGCATCGAATCTTCAAGAACTGATATGGATCTACTGTCCTGGTCATGCCGGGGTACGTGGCAATGCAGGAACAAATAACATTCATACCCTTCGACATTTGCTTCGACATAGACTGAGCACCTATGGGTTTGCCCGGAGTGCAATGACGTCGATTCTGACTAACATTAACGTGTGTGAGTGTGTGTGAGTGTGTGTGTGTGAGTGTGTGTGAGTGTGTGTGCGTGTGTGAGAGTAAAAGTGTAAGACTGCATGTTTTTAGTTAATAAAATAGACTTTAATTTGCCACGGAAACTAAAAAAAAAGGAAGTTGTATTTTTAAATTTGTTTTCCATGTTAAAATTGTACTGGTAAAGTACAGTAAATACTGTAGTAAAGTAAATAATTTCAGTTTGGCACAGTAACAGTACACACATTAAATTATATTTATTTTTTTAGGATGTTTTCGTTGTGATTTACGTCGTTCATTTTCTTCTTTTAGTAATACAAATGAACTTTTGTTCAGCTCGGGAACTAAAATAGAAAGTTGTAGCATACAACGTCCTCTTCAGATATGAGGTCGAAATATATCTCGCCTCTAATGTCATTTTCCATAACACGGCTCTTAATTTGTTTGACGATTATCTTTGTCGCATTTATCTATTTGGGACATTGTAGTGGTTTTTGATGGTACTGTATGGTTGTTGTGTTTCCTAGTGTAATGTATGAGGTCAGCTGTGAAAGCTCCTGAGATAAATGTAGATGTGAATTACAGAAGGCCCTTCTTACTACCACTTACGACCTCAAACATATCTCTTTTACTAATATGAATGTAGCTACGTTAAAAAGTCTAGGGTACTGAAATGTAATGTGTTGTAGTAGAATATACAAACACACACAGATAATTAATAAGTGTAATAATATTAATAGAATTCTATAACACACTGAACTAACTCAGGCTGTTTTAGTTTAAATATTAAAATTTTCTTTAAATTTATTTGTTCTGAACCAATGTTTTATTTTGGTCAGAACATATGAAATGTTATGGAGTTATAAATGGAATGCATAAATATATGGCATAATAAAATGGAATGTGTATACATAAGTATTTTATCAGACTGGTTAATATTAATTATATTTCTAATGTCTCTGTGAAACTATTACTGGATATGCTGTTGGGGTGGTGTCATCACACCCACTCTGTGACTAGAACAAGCTTTGTCCATTGTCTTATGAACTTTAATAAATGTATCTTTCCCAAAATTCAATATATTTATGAGGGGAAATATTTATAAATTCTTTAGGAGTATGGTGAATCCTCAGCAGGCCACTAAATCCCTCATCTTGTCTGCGAAGATCTAATGCTGGATTCAGGTGGCCCACTCCTCTCGGTAGCTAGAATACAATGGTAGACTGCACCGACACACTGTTTGGCTGCACACACATCTGCTTGTGCAATCTTGATTACTTATGTGGCACTACCCTAGTGCCACAACAGAAAGTCACAATTCTGAAACAAAATTTGTGCTGTGTCAGTACTCTATTTACTGCACCACTCTTACACACAGCACAACACATCAACAATACACAGAATGGGTCAGATCTCTCTGACCACACAGCACCTCTTACCCAGTTGTTTTCATGATAGGAAACTCTTTACAGAGCGATACAACAGGAAGCAATCTGATCATCAGAAGAGGTCCCCCCGTCCGACAAGTATTTCGGCCCTATATACTCCTTTACACTCTAAGGGGGGCGGGCCCACTTGGGTCATGACTCCCAAGCGTCTCAGCTTCCTGTTGTCTTGCATCGAAAATGAACCCATTTCACTTATGGCAGCAACTTTAAATTCCACAACTCCGCCAGCCGTGGAGGCAATTGTGAAAGTAACAAAGAGAAGACAAATTATTCCGTTCGTTCCGTCGCACACACTGAGACACCAGCGCGAAGTCAACGAGTCGCCACTGCGCGTTCCCCACTGGACTATTGATACTGACACCCCTTATAGTATACACCGCTTGTCGCCCCTGAGTCGCAGCCCGTTCACTAGTCCACCACAAACCTCAGCGTATTGTGGACTTAGAAAAATTCCTGGTGTTTTCTGTACCGCAGCGTTTATTGTTACGATCTCCATTCCCCATTGCGGTTGTTCCACAGCCAGCCTGATGCCTTTTCGGCAGTTTCACTAAGCCTCTTCAGGGCCCTTGTTCTCGACTGTCCCCTCAGCCCCAACAGTTTCAATAGATCATACACTGATGCAGCCACAAGCCCTCTTGCGCCCACTTCAACAGCCATGACCCTTGCAGTGAACCCATCGTGTCTCAGATCCGCGGCCAGATCACTATACTTGGCCGCTTTGAACGAATGTTGCTCATCTAATCTGGATTCAAATGGCACGGTCAGTTCAATCAGTATGACCTGAAGCGTTGCTGCAGAATGAAGCACTATATCCGGCCGTCTCCGCGATTTTCGGATACTCTCTGGATATGCCCCTCGTCCAGGTAGGTCTACCGCCATCTCCCAATCATTTGTACAATCAAGAAGAGATGGTAAACTGCTACCAGGTTTATTCGGTTTGGGGTGTGCTGACTTTCCTGCCCTCAGAAAGTATGTGTTTGCGGTGTCTGGCCGGACTTTGCTATTCGCCTTCATTCTTGCCAGATCTATTGTCGCAGCAAGCTCATTTAGCACTTTGTTATGGCGCCAAGTGTATCGCCCTTGCCCTAATGACACCTTACACGCTGAGAGCACGTGTTCAAGTGTCTGCCTCCCCTGGCACAGGGGGCACTGCTCATCATCCGACTTTCCCCATTTCACAAGGTTGGTGGCCGATGGCAGCATGTCATACAGTGATCTGACAACAAAGCTGAGCCTAAGAGGTGCCATATGCCATATATCATTCCATGTCAAGGACCTCTGCAGGGCTCCTTCCCATGTAGTCCATTGGCCTTGTTGGACCTGCTGCACTGCTTTTTGCAACCTCTTATCATTCTCAGCTTCTCGTATCTCCTGAACTACCATGTCTCTGCGCTCCCTGCTTGATGCCTTGGACCACCAGCGGATGTCTCCATGACCAAATCCCCGTCTATTCGTTTGTGTGTATCCGATTACCTCCCTCAGTTTGAGTGACTCTTGGGCAGCATCAACAGCTTCTTCCACTTTCCACTTCCTTCCCGTTTTCAGTGTGGGCTGAATGGACTTAACCACGTCATCAGCTGACTCGCGTAGCATCATTGCAAGCCTTGCCTTTCCAACTTTGTACTCTTCAACAACTGACTTGAAAGGAAGCAGAAGTTTTGACTTTTTGCAGTACAGTGCTACATCTGACAGACCTGGTGGTACTCCTAGCCATTTTCTCATGAACTTGTTGACCTTCTGCTCTATGGCTTCCACTGTACTTGTGCTTATTTCATATATAAGCAGTGGCCACAGCAACTTTGGTATCAACATGAACTGGAGGCACCACAGTTTGAACTTTCCCAGGAGTCTGCTTTGGTCTATGATCTGTAGCCCTCTGTCTGCCATTTCTATTGTCTGTTGCACTGCCTTTGAGTCTTTTAATGAGGCATCGTACACCCTGCCAAGACTTTTAACAGGTTCCTCAATGACAGTAGGGATTCTTTGGTTGGAAACCGTGAATATGACCTCTGCTATCTTCCCTTTCCTGACTGATAGGCTTCTCGACTTCTTGGGTTTGAAGCTCATTCTGCACCAGCTGACTAGTTCATCCAGGCGTGCTAACATCCTCCGGGCCTGATGTTCATCTGATGTCAGAATTGTTGTGTCATCCATGAATGCTTTGAGCGGTGGCTGTAGTGGTGTTTGATGGTATTGTATGATGATGATATTACTAAATGTAATTGTATGAGGCCAGCTGTGAAGGCTCCTGAGGTAAAATGTAGTTGAGAATTGTCAGAAGGCCTTTCTTGCTACCACTACGACCTCACACTTAATTTTTTTTTAATGAATGTGGCTACGTAAAGTGTCTAGGGTTATGATAGGTAGTGTGGTGTAATGGATTATAAATATACCCACAGATATTAACAAGACTAATAATATTAATAAAAGTTAAAATACACTGAACTAACTCACGTGTGTAAAATTTTTTGATATAAGTATATTACATTTATTTTGTTCTGTGTCAATTTTTTAGGTTGACCAGAACTTAAAAGGATTTAGAGATTATGAAAAGAAATGCATAGAATATTATATCATAAATGCAATAGTGTACATATATATGTGCTATACTAGTTAGTTTTATTAAAATGTTCTAGTATTCATCTACTTGGGAGGATAGTACTGTTTGTGCTGTTGGGGTGGCCTCATCACACCTGTCTATATTGACTACACAGTGTCCAGAAAATGGTGGGAATCTTTATGGGGTTCTTAGTAACTAAAGGGCGTTGGTGAAAGTCCAGCAGACCAGAGGCTCACTCATCTGGTAGTTGTCGCTCTGGTGCTGAAATCAGGTGGTCCCACCTCTCCGTGCTGGCGGGCAATAATGGTGGTCTCTGTCACAAATACTGCACAGATACACTCGAGTAAAGTCACCAACTGAATAGACCCTGCTTTCTGGACGACAGAAACTCGCAGCTCTGCAATCAAAGTATGGGCCATGTGTCAAAATCTATTCTCTACCCACCTCTGGACACAACAGTGACACAACAACCACATCATACAGACAGGTCAGATCTCTCTGACCAAACAGCACATTTACCATGGTGGTTTTACATCAGATAGATCCTCCCAGACTATAGATCCTGAAAAATGTTTATTAGTTTTCGGCCCTAAAAGAGGATAGGTAATATGTATCATTATTCTCAACACTTGATCTGTCTTGCATAATCCTTGCTGGAGTTTATGTACATTGTTGGTCCCTAGACCCTGACTAGGGCGGGGGGTCTAGAGCAAATCCCTACTTGTTTGTAAGGCTAGATTTCGATATGGCAGTATCAAATCACTCAAACATGAAACAATATTCAAAATATACAAAGAAATAATTTCAATCTTACCAGATTATGAATAAATAACACAGAATTGCTAGCAAAACTCAGCTGAGCTGCTGGCTATAGTATGGCGTCCCTAAATTTATTTCACTTGCTTTCATTGCTTGATTTTTGAACCAACCTTTCTCTCCCCTCCAAAATTTTGTCGTTAAAAGTTATATTTAGACACAGCTACCGCTCAAAAACCCTCTCCTCCATACTAAGTAAATTTGAACACCTGCGTCCAAGGTCGTGTTTTTGTGTGCAAATTGCGACACTTTTTTATTCAACACAGTCTGTCGATGATGTGAACTACACTGTCTTTTGTCATTATCTTCAATATTATCTATCCGTTTGTAAAATTAAGACCATCTTAGTTCACTGCTCAGAATAGGCCATCCGGCCAGCTAATTTTTATATTCCTAACATTAATATTAAGAAAAAATTACTTTTTAATTTTTGTAATATTCCTAACATCTGCGTTTTACCGCTCCATTCAAATCAAAAGCTTGGTATCGCAAAAGCGTCCAATAAATGACTGTGGCGTAACATATCTAGGGTCCCTTCTGTGGAGTTGCTTACTTTTTTATGTCAACTTGGGAAACGTGACTTTTCTCCGTTTCCCCCCCCCCCCCCCAATTGCGTCTCCTTAGCCTTTCCAGTCATATATTTTTTTTTCTTTTTGATCCGCCGTTCCCCTCCTGTCTAGCAAGTCAATTATTATGGAGGATGATGACCCGCGGTCTAGGCGATCATGTACATCAGCAGCCTACGCATTATGTTTTTATCCTTAAATGTTATCTTTGGAGGGATTTTACCGTTGTATCTCTGTCAATTTCACTACACATCTCCCCACTTGAAAACATGCCTATGGCAAGTTCCAAAACCAGCGATACACATAGGTAAAATTACTCCTCACGTCTGCCACTACTCTAATTTTGATCACAGGGGTGCCGACTGAGGAAATCTGCACCGACATTCAATTTGCCTGGGATATATTGGATACTAAACTGATAAGGTTGAAGCAATAAAGACCACCTCAGCAATCTTGCGTTTTCATGCTTAGCCTGAGACAAGAACACGAGAGGCTGATGGTCCGTCTCCACCACAAATGTCCTACCATACAGATAGATTTGAAACTTCTTTATTGCCCAGATTAATGCTAAACATTCCTTTTCGCTTGTGGAGTATCCTTGTTCCGCCTTATTCAATTTGCGGCTTGCATAAGCGACTGGTTTAAGTTCCCCATCAGGTGAAGATGATCTTTGCAACAAAGCCCCTCCGAGTCCTACATTACTTGCATCGGTTCTTAAGACAAAGTCCTGTGTCAAATCAGGCAGTTTGAGAATAGGCTTGCTAGTGAGTTTTTCCTTTAACTCTTGAAATGCTAGTTCACATTGTGCAGTCCAAATAATTTTATCTGGAAGTCCCTTGCGAGTCAGATCAGTCAGAGGAGCACAAATAGCGTTAAAATTTTTGATGTATTTCTGATAAAATCCGCATAACGACACGAATGATCGCACGTCCTTTTTTGTTTGCGGCCTAGGTGCTCTCTGCAGTTTTTCCAAATTCTTAGGATCAGGGGTCATATTACCCTGATATACAGTGTGTCCCAAGAATTCCAACTCTTTGCATCCAATACAACATTTTGTTGGCCTAGCAGTTAAGTTCGCCTCCCGAAGTCTATCAAACAACATCTCCAGAGCTTCAATGTGTTCTTCAAATGTCTCTGTGGCGACGAGAATATCATCCATGAAATTTGTGATACATGGGTTATTCAGGGGGTCCAACAATTTTCGCATCATCCTTGAAAACACACTCGGAGCATTTTTCAGTCCGAATGGTAGCATATTGAATTCATAATGTCCATCCGAAGTGCTAAAAGCCAAATAAGGTCTCACTTCAGGCTTCACTGGGATCTGGTAATAGCCTTTACTAAGATCCACCTTTGAAAAGTATTTTGCCTTGTTCAGTCTGGCAAATAACTGTTTTGTGTCTGGTAATGGATCCACTTGTCCTTCTGTGACAGCATTCAGTTTCCTGTAATCTATGCACAATCTGTGTTCCCCAGACGGTTTTCTCAACAAAACGACACTAGAACTAAAAGATGATTCACTGTGCGAAATAATCCCCTCCTTCAACAAATACTCTATTTCTTCCTTCAATGCCTTCTCCTTCGCGAACGGAATAGAATAGGCTCTCATACAGATTGGGTTTGAGTCTACCAGTTTCATGTCATACTGTAGCAAATTTGTATGGCCTGGTTTATCTGTTAATACATCTGTATGTTCCTCCAGAACCTGTTGAACTCTCTCCCTCTGGTTTTTAGTCAGGTGCTTACTGACTTTTACCTGTGCTGCTGTTTCACAAGGATGTAATGGGTATTCATGTGAGGTGAGTGGTTCTTTTTGCATTTGGGTTGCAATAGCCAAGGTCAATAAGGGGGTACTTTCCTGGAGTGGTCTGTCCAGATACTTCTTTAACAGGTTTACATGATAAACTTTTTCCTTCCCCTTTTTGTCAATTTTATAGTTTGTTCTAGACACCTTCTCTAGAACTGTATATGGACCTTGCCAACCAATTTGTAATTTATTCTGGCTTCCCGGTAGTAGAAGCAGCACCTTCTCTCCGACTGCCAGTTCCCTGTCCTTTGCCTTCCTATTAAAATATGCTGCATGTTTCTTCCTGGCTTGTTTCAAATTATCATTTGCCAGTTTCCATCCAGCCTTCAAACGAGTGGTCAGTTCGTTCACATATTGATACGATGAGGTAACAGTCTCTTCCGCCTTCTCATCTGTCCAGGTCCTTAATAAAGCTTCTAAAGGACCTTTTATTGGCCTCCCAAATAGCAGAGTTGCGGGAGCCATCCCGGTTGAACTATGTGGTACCTCCCGATACGCAAACAATGCGGCGGGCAGGAATTGATCCCACAGATCCGGTTTTTCGTGTGCCAGCTTTCTCAGGATAGAAATGAGAGTCCCGTTGAACCTCTCTACCTGGCCGTTCCCTTGTGGATGGTACGGACTACAATGAAAGTGTCTGGCTTGAAATAGCTTAAAAACTTCTTCCGTTAGTTTCCCCTTGAACTGAGATCCATTATCCGTCAAGATTTGATGTGGGAATCCTAATCGGGTAAATATTGTAAGTAGTGCCTCCGCTACATGTTTTGAATCAATTGATGGCAGGGCTACCGCCTCTCCCCACATAGAACAAGTGTCCACCAGAGTAAGGATGTAACTGTTCCTCCTCTTGGTCCGAGTGAGAGGTCCTACAATATCCACTGCAACCCTCTCAAAAGGTGTTCCCACTATGGGCATTTCCCCTAGAGTTGCAGGAGCAGTCCAGTGCTTTGGAGCTACCCTTTGACATTCTGGGCAGGATTTGACATATCTTTTTATATCCTCCGTTATCCCTGGCCAGAAGTAATGACAAGCTATACGCTGTCCTGTGGCGCTGATCCCCATGTGACCACTGAAGGGAATCGCATGTCCGAGTTCCATCACTTTATCTCTATATGAAGTGGGAAGAACCAGCTGGTTGTGACCATTTGTTCCAGTTCCGGCCTTCCTGTATAAGAGTTTGTTCTTCATGAAATATTCCCCCTTGCTCGGAGGTGTGTGTGGCATTTGGGCAATTTTTTAAAACAGGGCTTGAGTGTCCTATCCTCAGCCTGCGCCTTCCTCATCTCCTCTGGATGAGCATTTATAGGTTCACCTTCTTCCTCCTTCTTCTGTGACCTGGTCTGCACTGTCGCCATTATCACAGGTTTCTCGGGATTCCCCAAGAAGACGTATCTACACCCCAATATCAGAGGGTAGATTGGTTCATCTATCACTGCTGCTCTGATTTCTCCTTCCACATAGCGAGTTTTCACCGTTATCCTTGCGATGGGAAGTGTCATGAGTGGTATGTCCTTAGTCGCCCCTTGTATTTCCACTGTTTCTGTGGTATACTGACTTGGGTCCACTAGGCTAGACTTCACAACTGAATCATAATCCAAACCTGTATCATAAAGGCACCTTATGGTGACCCCATTACAAATAACATCCTCACAAACTGGGGGGGTGATAAGGTTCCTGTTGTCCTTTAGGATTAACCTTTAATCTTTGCATCCCCGACTTCATTGCAGCAATGTTTGAAGGTTTCCTTCTACAAAATTCGGTGTTATGGTTATCCTTCTTGCACCATTTACACCATCTTTTTCCTTGGTTCAACGGTTTTCTTTCATTGAACTTTTGGTCATTGAACTGTGAGTTTCTGTCGCGATAGTCATTTCTTGGCCGCTCAAAGTTTGTCCTACCTTTATTTCCCTGCTCTCTATTATCAAATTTATTAAATTGCTGTGGAGCTTTAAAATTGTCTATGTGCTTCTTCTTAGCACCACTTACCTCTGCCTGGGCTGCCTGATACCTCTCAGCAACATTTAAAATTTCCCCCAACTTCTCTGCACCTTGTTCCATGAGAAATTTTCTCATGTCTGGAGCCATGGACTCTCTCAATTGCTCAATCATGATCATTTCTTTAAGATCTTGGGTCTTCCCCAGAGCCGTCCATTTCTCCAAATAGGTTTCTAGTCTAGCAGAGAATTGGTGGTATGTCTCCCAGACAACAGTTTGGCATTTCTAAATTTCTTACGATAAAATTCACCATTCTTCTCGTACCTTAATAACAAAGCCTGCTTTAACATGTCATAATTGTCTTGGTCTTCCCTGTTCATTTTAGCAAATACTTCATAAGAAGTACCTCTCAATCCCTGTGATAGCTTTAAACTCCACCTCTCTCTCTCTAACCCATATGTAGTAGCTAATAACTCAAAACGTCCTAGGTACCCCTCTATGTCATCGTCTTTTTCAACAAAATGGTCTAAATTAAACCCCATAGCTGAGTTTGAGGCTCCCAGACTAGGCGTAGCATCTGAGGCAAAAGGGCTGGCACCATTTTCAGGAGCCGGGCCTTGTAATTCCAGCTCCCTTAGTCGTAATTCGTGCTCCCTTTGCAACCTTCTATCTTCTGCCTCCCTTTCGGCAGTCAACCTTTTTTCTTCTGCCTCCCTTTGCTGTCGTTTTTCTTCTGCCTCAATCTGCAGCCTCTTAATTTCTCTATCAGCCTCAATTTGTAACCTCTTCTCTTCAGCTACCTTTCTATCTTCCCTTTCAATATATTTATCACATTCAGTCGTTACGTATTGAATTAAAATTTGGCCATCCATTCCCATCTCCTTCGCGGTGAGCACAGCAGCTGATCTAAATTTTGCCAGCTCCGCCATACTTTTTAGACAATATAATAATATACAAGATAAATCTCTAACCAGTAAATACACTAAGTATTTCTTATGACTATAGTCTAACTAATTCTAACTAACCAGTTAACTAATTAATTATTACTGGCTGTGAAGATTCACCAACTTTTATCTGCAGGGACACTTTTAATTTTAAAGGAAATTTTACAATTTATTTCCCTACTTTTATTTCTCCCACCAGGAGATCCTAATATTACTGTTGGGCTAATTATCCCTGGACAAGACCCCAATATTGTAGTGGTGTTTGATGGTATTGTATGATGATGATATTACTAAATGTAATTGTATGAGGCCAGCTGTGAAGGCTCCTGAGGTAAAATGTAGTTGAGAATTGTCAGAAGGCCTTTCTTGCTACCACTACGACCTCACACTTAATTTTTTTTTTAATGAATGTGGCTACGTAAAGTGTCTAGGGTTATGATATGTAGTGTGGTGTAATGGATTATAAATATACCCACAGATATTAACAAGACTAATAATATTAATAAAAGTTAAAATACACTGAACTAACTCACGTGTGTAAAATTTTTTGATATAAGTATATTACATTTATTTTGTTCTGTGTCAATTTTTTAGGTTGACCAGAACTTAAAAGGATTTAGAGATTATGAAAAGAAATGCATAGAATATTATATCATAAATGCAATAGTGTACATATATATGTGCTATACTAGTTAGTTTTATTAAAATGTTCTAGTATTCATCTACTTGGGAGGATAGTACTGTTTGTGCTGTTGGGGTGGCCTCATCACACCTGTCTATATTGACTACACAGTGTCCAGAAAATGGTGGGAATCTTTATGGGGTTCTTAGTAACTAAAGGGCGTTGGTGAAAGTCCAGCAGACCAGAGGCTCACTCATCTGGTAGTTGTCGCTCTGGTGCTGAAATCAGGTGGTCCCACCTCTCCGTGCTGGCGGGCAATAATGGTGGTCTCTGTCACAAATACTGCACAGATACACTCGAGTAAAGTCACCAACTGAATAGACCCTGCTTTCTGGACGACAGAAACTCGCAGCTCTGCAATCAAAGTATGGGCCATGTGTCAAAATCTATTCTCTACCCACGTCTGGACACAACAGTGACACAACAACCACATCATACAGACAGGTCAGATCTCTCTGACCAAACAGCACATTTACCATGGTGGTTTTACATCAGATAGATCCTCCCAGACTATAGATCCTGAAAAATGTTTATTAGTTTTCGGCCCTAAAAGAGGATAGGTAATATGTATCATTATTCTCAACACTTGATCTGTCTTGCATAATCCTTGCTGGAGTTTATGTACATTGTTGGTCCCTAGACCCTGACTAGGGCGGGGGGTCTAGAGCAAATCCCTACTTGTTTGTAAGGCTAGATTTCGATATGGCAGTATCAAATCACTCAAACATGAAACAATATTCAAAATATACAAAGAAATAATTTCAATCTTACCAGATTATGAATAAATAACACAGAATTGCTAGCAAAACTCAGCTGAGCTGCTGGCTATAGTATGGCGTCCCTAAATTTATTTCACTTGCTTTCATATGGAATCACCACACTTTAAAATCTGTGTCTATCACTGAACAACTATTGAAGAATGGCCCCACTTTCGCGTCTGAGCGCTAATGATATGATTGTCTGTGGCCAATCACTGCCTCGGTTTATTTTAAATTTCAAATTTCCTACCATAAAGTCATTTCAGTCATGCTTCAGTCAAGTATGGATGTTTATCTGTTAGTCTGTCCGTCTCTACTTGTGTTTCTAAAAAAAAATGTGCTTGATTTTTGAACCAACCTTTCTCTCCCCTCCAAAATTTTGTCGTTAAAAGTTATATTTAGACACAGCTACCGCTCAAAAACCCTCTCCCCATACTAAGTAAATTTGAACACCTGCGTCCAAGGTCGTGTTTTTGTGTGCAAATTGCGACACTTTTTTATTCAACACAGTCTGTCGATGATGTGAACTACACTGTCTTTTGTCATTATCTTCAATATTATCTATCCGTTTGTAAAATTAAGACCATATTAGTTCACTGCTCAGAATAGGCCATCCGGCCAGCTAATTTTTATATTCCTAACATTAATATTAAGAAAAAAAATTACTTTTTAATTTTTGTAATATTCCTAACATCTGCGTTTTACCGCTCCATTCAAATCAAAAGCTTGGTATCGCAAAAGCGTCCAATAAATGACTGTGGCGTATTATATCTAAGGTCCCTTCTGTGGAGTTGCTTACTTTTTATGTCAACTTGAGAAACGTGACTTTTCTCCGTTTCCCCCCCAATTGCGTCTCCTTAGCCTTTCCAGTCATATTTTTTTTCTTTTTGATCCGCCGTTCCCCTCCTGTCTAGCAAGTCAATTATTATGGAGGATGATGACCCGCGGTCTAGGCGATCATGTACATCAGCAGCCTACGCATTATGTTTGTATCCTTAAATGTTATCTTTGGAGGGATTTTACCGTTGTATCTCTGTCAATTTCACTACAGTGGCATGAGACACATTCCACCGAGCTTTGGACCTATAGCCATTCCTTCAGCCGCATTGAGGATTACCTGCATAGCCATCACGAATAGTATCGGAGAGATGGTACATCCCATCGCAATTCCAACTTCAAGGCCAATCCACTTCGTTGTGTACTCCCCAAGACTGCATTGCATCTGAGATATGTTCAATAGTTTCCTTTTATTCAATAAGATAGGTGATATGTTCCCACTGATCTCAACAATAGATCCGCCTTCCATAGTCTTAGTTAGGCGTCCTTATATTTTGTTTGTCTCTAGACCCTGAACTTGGGCTGGGGACCTAGAGCGAGCACTTACTTGTCGTAATCATTTTATATGATATGGCAGTATCAATCACTCGAAATATTAAAATGTACAAAATAAATACTTTCATTCTTACCAGAGTTCAGAATTGAGAACACAGTTAATTGCTAGCAAAACTCAGCTGAGCTGCTGGCTATATGATGGCGTCCCTCTAAATGTATGTACTATCTTCTAGGAACAACACCACAGGCAATAATCGACTGTGTCCCTGGACAGAATTGTATCAAATGGCAAAAATGCGCATCTCTGTCCCGCTAATATGATTACATTTGCCCAATCACCGACTTCCCCCCTAACTTTTCAAACCTACAACCAAAAGTCAAATTCAGTCAGATCTCAGTCAAGTGTGCATTATTGTCTGTTGGTCCGTCTGTCTCTACTTGTTTTTTTCATAAAAACACACTTGGTTCTACAAGCAATACCCTACACAAATCTGCCTCCTAAGTTATTTTTAGCCACAATTCTCCACCTTTCCCCTCTTTTGCATTACAGCTTGATTTTTGCATTTGCGTGTCTCAAGGCCGAAATTTTTGAAACTTTAGTGGAAGTATGGACAGTACAGTCGCTAGTCTGATATGAACAACACAGTCTTTTGTCAATATCTTCCTTGTTATCTATCCGTCTGTATAAATGAAAGTATATTAGTTCTCTGCTTAGGATGGGCTATCAAACTAGCTAGGTTTTATATTCATAACTCTATTATTAAGAAAAAACATATTTTTTCTCATGTTTAGTTTTTTGAAATTTGTTCGAGAACCTTCTCTACGGCGTTTGCCGCTGAATTCAAATAAAAGGACCAAGTATCGAAAAACGTCCAAGAAATGACTGTTTCGAATAAGAGCTAAGGTCTTTTCTGTCAATTTCCTTACATTGTGTTAACTAGTGACGTGAATTTTTTTTCTTTTACTACCAATTGCGTCCTTTTTAGCCTTGCTAGATTCAAACACGTGTTCAGTCATATTTTTCCTTTTTAGATCTCCGTTTCCCTCCCGTCTACAAAGGGTAACCGTTTCGTCTGCACGTCTAACTAGTTAGTTTGACTGGCGGTAGGAAATGCGGGCATGGGCGAGCATGTCTCCTAGTATCTTACGCATTATTTTTATCCTTATATTTGGAGATATTTTAACGTTGTATCATGGTAAATTCATCACAGACATATATCGATTAAAAATGCTCGACCTTTCACTTCGTCTGTCTTCAGGCTTATGTCTGTCGAGATTTTAATGTTAGGAATGCGTTGGCATGTATTTTTCAAGTTCATTCGCCGGTGAAGGGACCAGAATTTATGTAGTGTTTTATCCGTGCCCTCATGTATCACAAAGGCTTCTCAAATTTTATCCGTGACCTCTTTCGCCAAGATTTTAAATCTATTGATGGCTTGTTTTTTTTTTTTTTAATTCACTCTTCTCTTCAACCAGTACATCATTTCTCAAATCTCTCTTCCGTATTTTCCGCCATTCCTGGGTTGTCATTTCCGTCTCAACCCATGCTTTCTCAATCTTTTCGAGTTCTTTAATGGGTGTCGTATTCATGCCTCCAGTTATAATTCTCATTGCTTGGTTTTGGAGTCTATTAATTTTATGGAAGTTTGACAGCTGCTGTTGCCAATGCTCCAGTGCCATATTCTAGGACTGGTCTCACTCGTCATGTGTATAACTTCTTTAGCACACCCTCATCTGCACCCCAAGCTGTTCCAGCAAAATTTTTTTTTTCATATCTGCAATTCTTTGCCAGGCCTTTATCCGTTTTTTTTTTTCAATCTGGTTGTTCCAAATGAAACAACGATCGAAGGTAATGCCTAGGTAGTTAAGATTTTCATCCTGGCGTAAATTCGTCCCATTTAGCACTAGTTTGGAGCTCTGTGGTTTATCTGAGAGGGAGAACACTGTGTATGTTGTTTTCCCTTTATTTATCTTCATTAGCCATGCTCGGGCCCACTCCTCCAGTGATGTCAGGGCTTGCTGCATGCCAATGCTTTGCCGTAGTGATATACTCTTCAGAGTTACTCAGGGCTAAGTCATCTGCAAATAAGGCGTTGTGTGTTCTTGGAATTTTTTCCCAATGGCTTTGTAAAAACTGATAGCCTTGCTTTGACTTACTGAAAAACACACTGAAATTATTATTATTTTTTGTTCTCATTGCTTCGTTTTCGAGTCTATTAATTTTATCGAAGTTTAACTTAGCTGCTGTTGCCATTGCTGCAAATTGCAATGCCAAATTCTGGGACTGGTCTCACTCGCCCTGTGTATAACTTCTTTAGCCCACTCTCATCTGCTCCCCAAGCTGTTTCAACAAGTTTTTTTTCATGACTGCCTTTATCCGGTAGGAAGACAGAATTACTGGCAAAGAAAAGCTTGTACATGGACGATGTCATCAAGGCATGTAAGGAGAGAACAAGAAAGTATTCAGTGGGGTACTGGAAGATGAGACAGGTCTATATTTCGGAGCTGGCATTTGCTGATGATGTTGCCCTGATTGCTAAATCCTGGAAGGAAGAGCTGGAGAAGAGAGGGATGGTCATAAGCAGCTCTAAAACAAAATCCATGGTGATATCACGAGAAGAAAGAAAACATCAGATTAAGTTGGGAGAACAGGTCCTGGAGCAGGTCGACCACTTTAAATATCTCGGAGCTATTATAGACCGAAAGGGAGGCATCAAAGAAGAGTTGGCCACTCGAAAAGCAGCGGCTGGGAGACTTTTTCAGGCCATAAATCGTGGATTCCTCAGCAAGAAAGAGGTTGGTAAGAAAACGAAGATGGCTGTATACCGCTCCACCTATGTCCCAGTTTTGACATATGGATGCGAGTCGTGGGCAATGACTACAACCCACAAAAGCCAGATCCAAACCTCAGAAATGAGGTATCTGAGGAAAGTGGTTGAAGTAACAAGAAGAGACATGGTCCGCAACCAGACGATACGTCAAGGCCTGAAATCCCATCCGCTGCAGACTCAAATAGAACAGTCCCAACTAAGATGGTTTGGCCATGTCTGCAGAATGGGAGAAGATCGGCTACCACGACAAGCATGGGAAACAAAGAGCCAGGGATCCAGACCTCCAGGACGACCCAGAGTTCGCTGGGAGGACAACATTAGACAATCTTTGAAGGACCGAGGACTAGAATGGAACCAGGCCAGGAAGAAGACAGCTGATAGAATGGTCTGGCGCTCTCTCTTCCAAACCTCTACACCTCACGGTAGAAGGGGAACGACTAAGTAAGTAAGTAAGAAAAGCTTGTATATAAAGAATCGTCCAATAAAATCAGCCTTGCTTGCATGAAATTCTGGACAATCAATAGTACCTTGTTCTGACTGTTCCTTCCTGGCTTTGTTTGGTTTGGGTTTTTTCAGGACCATGTTTCATTGCAGCGTCCGATTGACAGAGTGGTTAGAACGCTGGTCTCTCGCGGCTAAGATGCCATGTTTGATTCACAGTATCATCAAGCTCCAGTCTACCCAGCTGTAAATGGGTACCTGACTTTGCTCTTGAGTTAGGGAAGGAAAAGGCAGTGAGGATGGGAACTGGTCACCCCACCTCTCGATGCTAGACCTAGTATAGTGAAGTCTCTAACACTTCACTCTCCTATGGCAGTATCTGCTATGGGACTACCTTTACCTTTATGTTCATTGCACAGAGAAATCTCCATTAGTGCTTCAATCTCCTTCCATAGACCACACAGAGGATCTCAGCACAGCGCACAAACTCCATAGCACTGGTGAGGATCCCAATGTGTGCATACAGGAATCACACATTCCATAAATGTTTTTGTGGTGGGTAGGTTTGCCAATTTTTTAATTTTGACACGGCAGTGGCCGTATGGCCTACTCTTTACAATTTCCAACTGTCGAGGGATTTTTAACGTGCATAACTTGCACATGGGACGTCCTATTTTTTCACCCTTATCTGAAAAGGCTAGACATCCGATCTCACTACCAAGGGGATCAGGGATAGTATGACATCATTAGGAACTATAGGTTCTGAAGAAAAAAAATTCCATCAATTAAATTCTCTGTACCGGAAGCAAACCTGGTATCTTTAGAATAACAGACCGACAACATACCTCTGAGTCACTCCTGGGTTTGTTTAAAAATAGATGGGCTTTAGAAGATATATTCATACCAATTCTTTTGTTATCATTGTCAAACATGGACCTTATCTAATGCAATGGAAAGGAAGATCTTGTATGAGATGAAACGTCTGAGAAAAGTTGCAAATGTCACCATAATAGATGAAGAGAAGAGGAGATTAAGTTGAGGGGAACAATGCCAAATTATTCTTGTTGAACTAGGGCTGCTGAGCTTGTTGCTGTTTTGCAGCCAATGCTAAGATGATTTCCTTGGCTTTATCAACTATGTAGTTCTAGGGTTTTCTTGTGGCTTTTCTGGCCTTTCGCAATTTGCTGATGGCCCAGCATGCATTTAAAGGATCCTCATGTCTTGTTTTAAGCTAGCAGGATGAAAGGTCTAGGAGCAGCATACTGTGCATTCCCTGCCATCCATGAGAGCTCTCCAAATATGCCGTGCTAAAATACTGTGCTCTGGTTCTGGGTCTCCCAAGGAATTGTCACGTCCTGCGCAGAATCACCTTCCAGCTCCCATCAACTGTCATCTATCCATTGCAGGATCCTCATGCATGCAAGTAAACCGGGTAAAAGCTGGAATTAAGTCTGTAGCTGGAGTGATTCCCCCTAGCCCAGTGTGCAATTCTGGGTTCTTAACAGGTTGCACCACAGTGGGAATCATCCACCAATCGTTAGCCAAGCAGCTTGAGAACTCTGAAGTTGTCTGTTTCCAGGATGCATCACATGGAGGTACTTCAGGGTCTTTAGTGCTTTGCATAAACCCTTGTATTCACACAAGCAATGTCAATTCCTTTGCATCCCAAACAAAACCATGTACCAGCTCCATTAAAAAGACAGAAAATAAAATGGTACAGACACTTTGCTAGAATACAGTAGAGCACCTACCATCACAAGTCTTCCACAGCAAACTATCTGGCTTGAGGACAAAGGGATGCCTGAATGGAAGATGCACAGAGAAAAATGTAAAGGGGAGTAAAGTGTTCGAGACTTTACTATATTAGCTCCAGCTTTATGAGGTGGGGTGACCAGTTCCTCGCTGGCTTTACCTGCCCTATCTCAAGAGCAGAGCCACGTACACATTCAATGCTGGGTAAACTTGAGTGTGATGCTGCTAGGTTCTGATCTTTGAACCTTATATCTTTGCCACCTAAAACCCAGTGCTGTAACTGCTTAGCCAGTTGGATGCTCATACAATGTTTAAAAAAATACTGAGGAACATGGCATGACCCTGGCCAATGCAATTTTTATTACTCAGGAAAGAAAATTGCCTTGTACCGTCACAATAAGCAGCATAAGTGGACAAAGAAAATGATAAGAAATATAACACACTGCTAATATTTAGTGTGTGATGTATCTTTTGAGTGCCAGTAACCTGTGTTTGTTTCTATAATTGTTCCCTTATTCACATTCTCACATTTATTCTCACTTGCTATTCCTCTCAACACAACGTGTACCTCAGACACAAAGTACTCATGGATCCTGTTCAAATTTCAATAAAACTACTGTCTTTATTATATATTATTCAGTACAAACACAAAAATATAATAGATTATTCCCAGCATATTGCTGTGAAAAATAAATTTTCTGCTATTCACAAGTCACAGTTTACAAATCACAGATAGAAAATAAATGTATGTATAACTTTTAATTTCATTGAGCTGTGAATAACAACAACTAAAACTACTTCCAAGAACAACTTAAGCATCTAAAGATTTATCAAGCACAAAGGGTTGTACGTCAATTATTCTGATAAAATATATGTTCTGAGAGAAAGAAAACAATATGTAATATCTTTCATAATTAAGGACATATAAGGGATAAAGATGACATGGAAAGACCTTGAACAGACGGCGCAGGACAGGAAGGGCTTGAAATGATTTTGTTGAATGCCTGCGTTCCATGTTGAGCCGTAAGGTAATGATGATGATGACAGCGATCAGTAAAGACCATTACTTACTAAAGAAATCTGTTAAATTAACATAAGCTAATTTCTACAGTATGCAATAAGACAAATGGCACAAGCAGTCCTGACAGATATCTTCTACAGACAACTGGCAGATGGCACAAGAACAGTTGGGCGGCCGAAGCTGAGGTTAAAATATGTGTGCAAGAGGGCACTGGACATAAATCCAGCCACCCGGGCGGATGAAGCTGCCGATCGCACCAAGTGGCGATGTTCTCTATGGCACCACCTCAGACTAGGTGAAAAGAAGCTCTCACAAAAAGCAGAAGAGAAAAGAAAATGTTGAAAGGAACATCAGGAACAAAAAGCAGCTGACGGCTATCACATCAGGTGCGCATTCCCATAGTCAGTTATGACTGAAGGGGATATTATTATTATTATTATTCTTACAAGCAATTTACATATATATATATATATATATATATATATATATATATATATATATATATAGCTCCCCGAGGAGCATAGGCCTTCAACAAACACATGCCAAGTCTTCCTGTCCTGTGCCATCTGCTCAAGTTCTTTCCATGTTTTCCTCATCCTTTTCACCTCTGTATCCAGCTCTCTTCTCCATGTGTTTTTTGGTCTACCTCTGCCTCTCTTTCCCTGTGGGTTCCAGAACAAGGACTGCCTTGTAATGCCATCAACAGGTTTCCTCAATGTGTGTCCTATCCATTGCCAGCGTCTTCTTCTCAGCTCTTGTTCCACTGCCACCTGTCTGGTTATATATATACATATATATATGTGATGGGGCCGAATTGTGATAGGGTGGGCGAGATGATGATGATGATTATGTTATGATGTGTGATCACTCTCCTGCTTACACTCGCACCGACCCGAACAACAATAAAACTCTTGATTCTAGAGGCAGGGGCTATATTTATTTTTACAACCCATTCAGTGACAAAGCAAACATTAAACAAATAAACTAGCGAACATAGCAAAACAAAACTAAACAAAACACCCAGCATGTGCCCGATTGCTAATCTGAAGAAGCAAACAAAGCAACGACTGGTAAAAATCATAATAGTTAAATAATGATACTCTCACCTGCCAAACAGTCCTTCCACGCCACTTGACACCCTCAACTATCACACACGCACACACATGCGTGTCGTCTAATGCGACTAGTATGGTGTTGTGCATGAGGCTGGCAATCTCACCATGTAATACAGATTGCTACCGAAACCACTACTGCAAGGGCACACTCAACTATCACACACACATACTCATGCATGTCGTCAATGAGACTAGTATGGTGTTGTGCATGAGGCTGGCAATCTCACCATGTAACACAGATTGCTACCGAAACCACTACTGCACGAGCATATGAATACTTCATATGGAGGCAAACCACACTGGTGGCCCCATGCTCCCTCAGGAGCGGAGAAGAGAAATATATATCTCCAAGTGAGCCCACGTGCTCTCACAAACCATTCTACACATAACCATAATTAAATAATAATAAAATGGACATAAAATAATATTCAACTATCTGTACAACAAATACTCTCAATAATAAGAGTAAACCACCACCTCGAACTGATCCATCTCAATATTCGTCACTGCCCTCTGAACATGTCGTAAGTGACGACTGGTGCGCCTGGTAACAAGCGTGTCGTATATAACCCCTGATGAGATTGGGAACTCATCACACGAAACACATCGTTACCGTCACCGAAACAACCACAGCAATAGCCTCAAAATGCTTATTGTGGGCCTGTAATGGACACCAGCTGCATTGGTGTTTCCATGCTCCGCCGGGAGCAACCAGAGAAACACCTGTCTCAACGTGCCTTACGCCTTACGCATGCTCTCCAGAAATCTAAATATATATTCTCACCTCAAAGTAACCCACCAAAGATATACAGTAGAATCATCAATAAACGTGAAATACCAAAGAATAAAATACAATTATTCTTGACTTAACAACTAGAACTAAAGTCATCCCCACGTGGCCTCCCGTGTGCCATCTTGATATTATTTAATATAATCTAAATTCAAGTAATAGATGCTTCTCTATCCAGTTTCATGTATAAAACACTCCCCTACTAAATTTGCCTGGTCTTATGGATGAAATACTTGATACTAAACTCTTACATATGTGATTTGGGCTTAACACTAGTGAAATATATCCACACATTTTTCCACTCAATTATATTTCAAGACTAAATTATCAGGTCCTGGAAACACATCAATCTATTTATTTAACTCACTAAA
The DNA here is from genome assembly GCA_024509875.1 of Oreohelix idahoensis. NCBI lineage: Eukaryota > Metazoa > Mollusca > Gastropoda > Stylommatophora > Oreohelicidae > Oreohelix > Oreohelix idahoensis. The sequence continues at coordinate 413,821 of JAMPIV010011233.1, forward strand.
CATTAAAACAGACTCGTGCTGAATATAATTTCAGACTTATAGAACACTAACGCTAATTTAAATTAACTCACGTGTCATGTCTTTGTTCCCCTTCTACCGACACAGGGCTAGACTAACTTAGTTTCTCTCTCGTCTGGGCGGCTGATACTAGGAAAGGTCACTGCTGGCTCACTATCTCTTTTATAAGCCCAGGTCGAATCACTCAATTTACTGCGCGCTAGGCGTATTGATTTGGCCGCATACATAACACTCGCGATATTTGCTTAAGAAGGCCCGAAAACAGAAATATACACAACTATTTCTAGAGCAAAAACACCACTATCAAATATAACACACAACTATGCACCAAAACTAATTTTTAGGCGTTATTATGGCCTTATATTTTCATGAAGACTTTTCACATCACAGAATGCTTCGCGCACATCGAAAATATGGACGATATATGTGCCATTCACAATGAAGGGGGAAGCTGGGGTGTCTTCCCGTGAAGGGGTAAGCCGGGTGTCTTTCCGGCCCAATCACATATTTTCCTCCTGATTTTGTTGTCGTCCCGACAACATCACTACCGATTTGAAAGTCATGCAATAAATATTCCTATTGAGTTTACAACAGATAATGGACTAATCTTGATCTTAAACATTTGAAATTTACGATAAAACAACAGCATTACAAAATTCTTCATCTGGCGCTTCAATTGTAATCTCCCAGATCGTTGGTGCTGCGCCTGATTATTTCTCAGCGGCGATGTTTTGGGCTCAGATTCTGTATTCGGTACAACCCGGCTGGGGACTCTCTTGGTCGTCATGTCCCCAGTTGTACGTTGTCGGGCTGTCAGCCGCTGTGGTCTTGAAGACTCGCTCACCGGTGCCGCGTCGCTGCCTGCCCGTGACATCTGCTTGCCAGTGCATGTAGCTGTCGAATCTGTAGGGAGATCGCTCTTGACGTGTTTTCCACTGGTTTTGCGTGGACGGTGGCCAACATTCCCCACTATCTGCTTTTGATGTATCTCCTCCTCTGAACCTTGATGCGCACTCCCTCCTATCTGTTTAGGACGGGTTTCCTCCCCTACACGACGACCAATTTTCTCGGCGCCCTTAATGTGACAATTGTCGTTGCCATCTCTTGGCTTGCGCCCTAAAGGCAACCTGGTTGTGGCAGTACGTCTAGGGAAAGAGATCCTTGAGGGACATGCGGATATCAGATGTTCAGTGGACTTGCATTGAAAGCATCTCTTCGGAAGCGGGCCTTGAGGGCACTTGGCTGCCATGTGGCCTGAGAACTCACCACAATTATAGCACCTCAACCTGGTAGGCTTTCTCTGTGCCATGGGTCGCCTCCTACTTCCTTTGCACTCTTGACCGCCAATGCCGCACACATAGACTGCTTCCATGCCCTGGACAGATGGTTTGCTGTCAAATTCCACTCTCTCATTTCTCGCCAGACTCCGGAATCCCTTTCTGAAGATCTTGGTCTGATGTACAAATACATCAATACCTCCATCATCTGGCGTGATGAATCCCCATCCCCTGTGGACACTGTACCACTTGCAAACCCCTTTTTGCCTTGTTGGTGCCACTGTGTTTGTCGGTGCTGTCAGCTCATAGCTTTCCTTGACAACAGCCTGACTCTCACATACACGAAGGTCTAGTTGAGGTTCCTGCTCACACACCCCCTCGTTGTGCTTTGGCTGCTTCCGCGGTTGGCTTGGTGCTTTCTTTCTCTGCACCTCCTCTTGTGATGGCGAACTGGCCTCTGACATCTGTGCTATCTGGGACTTCAGGAAGGATAATTCTGCTCTGAGTGCCTTCTTCTCCTTCTGAACTTCTGCACTTGCTATCTGGACCAGTGTCTCAGGCTTTTTACTTTCACCATAAACAGCATATTCCCAAGGGAAATTCCTGGTCATCTCACTGACTGGTGGTTGCTCGCTGTAGGCTTCTTTGACAATTTCCAGTAACTTCTCAGGGCTGGCCTTGGCTCCACCACGTATCCGTAGATCTCTAGATACCGCTGGTGTAACATTGTTCCAGATTACGCCCGCCCCCTTCCTGTTTTTGGGCAGATTTATCGCCCATGTATTTTAGAAGTGCGCGCATGTATTTTAGAAGTGCGCGAAGCATTCTGTGATGTGAAAATTCTTCAAGATTGATGAAAAGGCCACAATAAAGCCTTAAAAATAGAGTTGTGGTGTAGAATTGTGTTTTTGCTCTAGAAATAGTGTATAGTTCTGTGTTTTCATGCCTTCTAAAGCGATAATCGCGTGTGATATTTAAGTAGCCAAGATTAATACGCCTAGCGCGCAGTAAAGTGAGTGATTAGACCTGGGCTTATAAAAGAATGCGATAACCAACAGCGGCCCTTCTTAAGTATCAGCCCAGGCGAGAGAGAACGAAATGAGGCGCCCTGTGTACCTACGCAGAAGAACACAAAGACATGACACGTGAGTTAATTTAAATTAGAATTAGTTTTATATAATTCTGAAATTGTATTCAGCACGAGTCTGTTTTAATGTTTAGTAATATAGATAGATGTGTTTCCAAAGGAAATAAATAGATTGATGTGTTTCCAGGACCTGATAATTTAGTCTTGAAATATAATTGAGTGGAGATAATGTGTGGATATATTTCACTAGTGTTAAGACCAAATCACAGATGTGAGAGTTTAAGAGCAATTATGTCAGTCATCAGACCGGGCAAGAAAGGCAAATTTAGTAGGAGATTGTTTTATACATGAAACTGGACAGAGAAGCGATTTTTTACTTGAATTTAGATGATATTGACTGTTATCAAGATGGCGGCCACGTGGTCATGAAAAGCGGCGCCAGCAAGTCTGCATTTAACACTCTTAGTTATCACTTAATGTTACGCAGTTTTAGATCGCGTGAATCGACACGTGGGTGGGAAGCAGATTAAGATAATTTTCCACAGTAAAGGAAAGAAAGAGTTGTCGTGTTAATTTGCCTTTATATGATGACTAGTTCTAGTTGTTAAAGTCAAGAGTAATTATTTTATTTCTTTAATGTAAAAGTAATTGAGTGTATTTCACGATAGCCTACTTATCATAATTCTACTGTATATATTTAATGGGTTACTGTGAGGTGAGAATAGTCATTTAGATTTCTGGAGAGCGCGAGGCCACTCCTTGCGCGTAAAGCGCATTTGAGACATAAATGTTGCTGTTTGCTCCTTGCGGAGCAGGGCGACACCAGTGCGGCTGAATCCAACAGAAGCCTGCATGAAGCATTTATATGCTATGGCAGTGATTTGTTTCGGTAACGATGTGTTTCATGTGATGAGATTCCCAGTCTCATCAGTGGTCATATACGACACGCTTGTTGCCAGGCGCACCAGTCGTCACATACGACATGCTTCCGAGTGCAGTAACGAATATTGAGATAGACCAGTTGCGAGGTGGTGGTTTATTCTCGTTATTGAGAGTATTTGTTGTACATATAGTTGAATATTATTTTATGTCCATTTTATGATTATTTAATTATGGTTATGTGAGGAATGGTTGTGAGAGCACGTGGGCTCACTTCAAGATATATATTTCTCTTCTCCGCTCCTGAGGGAGCATGGGGCCAACAGTGTGGTTTGCCTTCATATTAAGCATTCAGATGCTCGGGCAGTAGTGGTTTTGGTAGCAATCTGTGTTACACGGTGAGGTTGCCAGCCTCATGCACAACACCATACTAGTCGCATTGGACGACACACATGAGTGTGTGTGTGTGTGATAGTTGAGTGTGTCAGGTGGCGGCGTAGGACAGTTTGACAGGTGAGAGCGTGGTGTTTCTCATTCAGTATTATATTATGATTTTAACTATTCTGTGCTTTGTTTGCTTCTTCAGATTAGCATCGGGCACTGTTGGGTGTTTTGTTTTGTTTTGCTATGTTCGCTAGTTTATTTGTTTAATGTTTGCTTTGTCACTGAATGGGTTGTAAAAATAAATATAGCCCCTGCCTCTAGAATCAAGAGTTTTATTGTTGTTCAGGTCGGTGCGAGTGTAAGCAGGAGAGTGATCACACATCACAACATAATCATCATCATCATCTTGCCCACCCTATCACATATATATATAAACAACATATGAGTAAAATAATACCAGGAAACCAATAATTTTATTTTAAAGCATTGCATTAACATTGTTATGTCATGAGATTACCCAGAGTCTCTGTGACAATAAGACAGAACAAAACCATTCCTTTTTCAGGCTTGTGGTAAAGGGCTACTGTGGTGAGGTTTTCACATAGGGCTGCTAACCTCAATGTGTGAAACAAACTGCTACAGAGTCCAGCACTGCCGAGTATGTAAAGTGCTTTGGTGCAGGTGCACCAATCAGCGTAAAAGGAGAGCTGTGAGTTAGAAACATTATTATTAAAACTCAGTTATTTCTTTACTTTCATTGAGTTGGGTTTACCCTGCTTGCAAGTGAGTGCTGTTCAAACTGTTTTCCAAAAAGCCTACTACACATCCACATTTGTATAGACTGAAAATAAATGTTACCATTAAAACACAGTATCTCCTTATAGTTATGTGACATGAACATGTAATAATTTTTAAAAAAAATGTATGTCACTTGACTTTACATAACAAATTAGAGAGCAGCAGATTGTTTAAGTGATCCTCAAATACTCTTGCTTCAAGTTAATATTGTACAGCATAACAGATCTTCAAAAGAGTTTGTTTAACAATAGATAAAGTGATACAGTACTAATACTCTCACTTCAAATTACTATTGTTGATCACAATCAATGTCACTACACTCCAGACAAACCCATAGGTGCTCAGTCTCCCTTAGCAAATGTTGAAGGGTATGAATGCTTACTGTTCCTGTTGCACATTAGTTGCATGCACGCGGTATGCATACCTGTCAACCTCCTGAGACAAAAATCTGTACGCCGGACCCAAAAAATCCTTACAAACACCCAAAAATCCTTACGCAAAAAATATATTAAAAAATTATACGCAGTACAGTTTTAAAATGAGAAATGACATATACAAATCTATTAGCATTTGATTTATTGTGATATAAAACATGCTAATAGTCTCATGCTGTTCTTTACATATAAAAAACTTAGTGATCATGAGGTACACTATTCTTTTGATGTAGTGTTTTGTATTATAATCAACACATGCACTTTTAGCACTTTGCAGAATTGCATTTGTGGGCTTAAAGTCTGCACAGCATGTATCAATGTTAATCTTACATTGTAAAATAGAAGTGAGTGTGTCCGCATTCATGGACCTCCTGCAGTCTGTGTGGATTTTTTTCATCATTGAAAATGATCTTTCACAGTCAGCTTTTGTTTCTTTGAATTAGGCTCAGCCATCATTCAGTGGATGAAATATTTCAACTAATATTCTTTGTAGATGAAGAGAATGATTAAAAAATACAACGGACAAAGCAAACGGCTAACAGCAACAACAACAACAACAACAAAATAAACAAAAATTATGAACAGAATATCAAATCTAGGAAGAAAAAACGTACCACCAAAAATTTACAAAATTCTTATTTAAGAGTTGGTAGCCTAGACCAGTGATTGATGGTCCTGGAAACAGGCTGCATCACTGCAGTCTGGCTGAGAGAGTAGGGATCGAAGAGGGAAGGCAAACCCGGTCCCAAAAAATACCATGTTGAAGTCGGATGTGTCGTCCGAAAGGCGCAGATATCACAGCTCCGGCGTAAACAGACACAAAGCAACCAACGTCCTTTTCAGGACGAACGAGGAAGAAGAAGAACAGTGATAACAGATTGCCACTTTTAAAAAAAATAAAGCAGCGAATCTCGAGCGCTGGCATATAGTAGGCCTTCTCAACGCAAACAAACTTTTTTTTCTAGTTATGTAGGGCCTACACAGAATATTATGACAGTTTATCGGAAATATAGGCTATTGAAGGGCAAGATATCAAATCTAGGAAGAAATAAAAATACCACCAAAAATTTACAAAATTATTATTTAAGAGTTGGTAGCCTAGACCAGTGATAACAGATTGCCACTTTATTAAAAAATAAAGCAGCGAATCTCGAGCGCTGGCATAAAGTAGGCCTACTCAACACAAACAAACTTTTTTTTTCTAGTTATGTAGGGCCTACACAGAATATTATGACAATTTATCGGAAATATATTGAAGGGCAAGGTATAGGCCTAACTGGAAAGATTAAGACAGCGATTAAATTGCAACAAAGCAAAACAGCAGCAATATTTAACCAAGTTATAAGTACTTAGCTTTTTTAAACAAAATGGCGTCGAAGTGTGATGGCAAACAAGCGTCGTCGTTGATAAAAGGCAACTTTAAAAATACGTCATGTCACGCTGAAAACCGAAAGCGTATGAGGCCGAATTCAAAGTGTTTGCCGAATTGTTGGGTATAAAGGGTTTTGATTGGTTGCTGGGAGAGACTTCAGTTTAAAAACGAACGCCGAGATTTCCGGATTTAAACATTTAAAAAATTGGTTAAAAAAAAACAACTCCGCCAATGCCGGTCCCAAGCCCGGATGAAAAAGGAGGAGGGCGGCCTGCATGGAGGCCGTAAGGAGGCAGCCCCTCCACCATGCAAAGGCACAACAGGCCAATCACCTGTTTGCTTTAAATCATGATTACGCGAACTACAAGAGAGAAAACCGGACTGATTCTAAAGGCGACGAACTGGAACGGACTACGGACTACGACTTATGGAACTTGGAACACAAGAAGTATAAATGGGAAGGAAGAGGAGCTGGTGGAAGAGATGAGGAAAGCAAAACTAGAAATCCTGGCTATAACGGAAACGAAGAAAAAAGGACAAGGAGTCATGGATCTCGATGGCAACACGTTGCTCTACAGTGGTGTACCCATATCTGAAAGAGCTAAAGGGGGCGTGGGTTGCATTGTGGCCCAAAATCAAAAAGATAGTATCAAGGGATGGAACTTTATCTCGGAGCGCATTTTTATGGTTGTAAAACTAAAAGAAGGAGAAACCATAGTCAACCTGGTCATAGTGTATGGGCCAAATGAGGATGAGAGAGCAGAGGTCAAGGAGGAATTCTTCGAGCTGCTTCAAAGGACAGTGGATGAACTGCCTAGATGAAGTTATTATGCTCGGAGATTTTAATGCCAGAGTTGGAAATGACCATGCTAGATGGGGTGGAGTTATCGGAAGATATGGAGAAGATACTCTCAATGACAATGGAAAGCGACTCCTTAGATTCTGCAGTGAGCAGAATCTGATCATTACAAACACAAAGTTCCCCCATAAGCGCATACATGCATACACTAGATGTGAACCAACCAAGAATGAGAAGTCAGTGATCGACTATGCCATTGTTCGGAGAAGCTCATTCAGATATGTCCGAGATGCAAGAGTCTGGAGGGGGCCAGAGATTGGAAGTGATCACTACCTGCTAACAATCAAACGAACAACTGAAAGAGTTGCTCAGCCTAGGAACTGCCCAACATCACGCAAGAAACAAAGTAAACGAACAGGAGAAATGAGCATTAGGACCTACAAGCTGAGAGAGCCAGAAATTAAGACCAGATATCAGGGGCTTATTGCTACAGCAGTGAGCAATACAGAAGAACGACCTGATGACTTGGAAACCCTCTGGAATAAATTCAAGGATATCATAAAGACAGCTGCTGCAGAAGCATGCGGTGAAGTCCGACTTGGGAACCAGAGAAAGAGGACACCTTGGTGGACAGAGGAAGTCAAAGAGAAAATAAGAGAGAAGAAAATGGCATGGAAACAATACTTAGGAGCTAAAAACACAACAGGACAAATGGAAAAATATAGAGAATATGTGACACTCAGAACAGAAGCAAAGAACAAAGTGCTAGCAGCAAAACAGAAGTCCTGGGAAGAATTTGGAGAAAAGCTAGAAAAAGATGCACAAGAAAACCAGAAATTGTTCTATAAGACCCTAAAGAACATGAGGAAAGAAAAACAATGCCCTCTCAAATTTATAAAGGACAAGCAAGGCAAATTGCTTACTGCCCCGAAGGAAGTAATGGAAAGATGGAAAGAATATTTCTCAGAACTCCTGGATGGTGAGCATGATGAAGCATCAGAAATGATAACCACTGACACAGAAGAGGAAACCAATGATGGTGAAGATGACATAAAGATGGAAGAACTGAGGGCACCACTAGAGAAAATCAAGATGGGCAAAGCAGCAGGGCATGATGGTATAACACCAGAAATGGTTAAGTACATGGGAGCATCAGGCGACCTATTACTCTTAAAGGTCCTACAGGCAGCATGGTGCAACAAGACCATACCAAAGGATTGGGAGATTGCCATCATAACACCAATTTTCAAAAAGGGTGACAATCGACAGTGTGGAAACCATAGAGGCATATCCCTTCTCAGTGTCCCTGGTAAAATCTACTCTAGAATCCTAGAGCAGAGACTCCGACGCCTAGCTGAGCCACAATTGGATGGGTCCAGTGCGGATTCCGAGCAAACCGAAGTACTCAAGACCTAATCTTCACACTCAGACAGCTGAGTGAAAAGGCCCTTGAGTATAAGAGTGAGATCCATCTTTGTTTCATAGATCTGGAAAAGGCATTTGACAGGGTCCCCTGGAGCAAACTTTGGGACTGTTTGGCAAGGAAGAATATTCCAGCACCTCTGATTCATGCTATACAGAGCTTCTACAAGTCTTGCAGAAATTATGTGAGGACAGCAAACCATAAGTCAGAAGAGTTCAGGACCACCACTGGTGTAAGACAAGGTGATATCCTATCACCTTACCTCTTCATACTCCTTATGGACGATGTCATCAAGGCATGTAAGGAGAGAAACAAGAAAGTATTCAGTGGGGTACTGGAAGATGAGACAGGTCTATATTTCGGAGCTGGCATTTGCTGATGATGTTGCCCTGATTGCTAAATCAGAGGCACATCTCCAATCCAACCTGCAAGTCTGGAAGGAAGAGCTGGAGAAGAGAGGGATGGTCATAAGCAGCTCTAAAACAAAATCCATGGTGATATCACGAGAAGAAAGAAAACATCAGATTAAGTTGGGAGAACAGGTCCTGGAGCAGGTCGACCACTTTAGATATCTCGGAGCTATTATAGACCGAAAGGGAGGCATCAAAGAAGAGTTGGCCACTCGAAAAGCAGCGGCTGGGAGACTTTTTCAGGCCATAAATCGTGGATTCCTCAGCAAGAAAGAGGTTGGTAAGAAAACGAAGATGGCTGTATACCGCTCCACCTATGTCCCAGTCTTGACATATGGATGCGAGTCGTGGGCAATGACTACAACCCACAAAAGCCAGATCCAAACCTCAGAAATGAGGTATCTGAGGAAAGTGGTTGAAGTAACAAGAAGAGACATGGTCCGCAACCAGACGATCCGTCAAGGCCTAAAATCCCATCCGCTGCAGACCCAAATAGAACAGTCCCAACTAAGATGGTTTGGCCATGTCTGCAGAATGGGAGAAGATCGGCTACCACGACAAGCATGGGAAACAAAGAGCCAGGGATCCAGACCTCCAGGACGACCCAGAGTCCGCTGGGAGGACAACATTAGACAATCTTTGAAGGACCGAGGACTAGAATGGAACCAGGCCAGGAAGAAGACAGCTGATAGAATGGTCTGGCGCTCTCTCTTCCAAACCTCTACACCTCACGGTAGAAGGGGAACGACTAAGTAAGTAAGTAAGTAAGGTTAAAAAAAACCTGGGCTAGAAAATATTTTCTGATTTAAAATTTTTTTAAAACTTGGGTTGGAAAATATTTTTAAAATTTAAAAAAAAAAAAAAAAATTTTTTTTTTTTTTGGAGAGGGGGGAGAAAAATCCGTACAACGAGCCTGTACGGCCGTACACTGCTAAAAGTATCAAAAATCCGTACATTGTACGAAAAATTCGTACAGGTTGACAGGTATGGGTATGCATCCTATCATTTGTCCATCCCTGCTGGTCTTACATTTGATGCTAAATTCCAGCAATCTTAGCCTTGCTGATTCATCGATTGCAGTGTCATTCTTTAATAGGCGATCATTAATTGCCCTTAGTATCTCTCCATTATCCATATTCAATGCATCTTTTATGGGTGCTCTTGAAGCTAGTCTGTCAGCTCTTTCATTGCCACGTACCCCTGTATGACCAGGACAGTAGATCCACACCAGTTCCTGAAGATTTGAGCCTTCTATGGAGGTTTTCCATTCATGCCGGAGCCATCCACTTTGGACCTTCTGAAGCATGAAAATTACTACTGCATAGCATAAAAGGTCATAAAAATGTTCCTTACAATAGATAACATGATACTATACTAATACTCTTGCAACTACTTACTATTGTATAGTATAAAAGTCATGAAAAAAGGTGCCTTAACAATAGGTAACATGATACAATACTATTACTTTTTGCTATAAATTACTATTCTATATTATAAAAGGTCTGAAGACAATGCTCCTTAACATAAAGAACACAATAGTTATATTTACAGACTAAAATAATTAATGTACTATTTATTTCATACTTTAAAATGGCTGTATCTGAGCACATATCTGTTCAACAGTCTGTACTGTTTTGTTAAGCAATCTTAGTTCTAATAGTATCTAAAAATACACTGTATCTCAGCAATCTTAGTTCACACAGTATCAGCAATCTTAGTTCCCATTGTATCTAATAATACAGTCTATGTTTATGCAATCTTAGTTCTCATAGTATCCAATAATACAGTCTGTGCTTAAGCAGTCTGGTTCCCACAGTATTGAATTATCCAGTCTGTGCTGTATTCTTAAGCAATCTTAGTTCTTGTAGTATCTGAATATTTCAGTCTGTGCTGTATTCTTAAGTAATGTTAGTTCCCATAGTATCTGAATATCCAGTCTGTGTCATATTCTTAAACAATCCTAGTTCCCATAGTATCTAAATATTCCAGTCTGTGCTGTATTCCTAAGTAATGTTAGTTCTCAAAGTATCTAAATATTCAGTCGGTGTCATATTCTTAAGCAATCTTAGTTCTCATAGTATCTAAATATTCCAGTCTTAAGCATCTAAAACAGAACAAGAACTATAAATGTTTTGAGTGATAACATTGAGTTATATATGAATAAACTGTTAAAAAAAATAATAAAATAAGCAATTGAAGAAAGCTGGAAACATTTGGCATTTATTTGGCATACATAACACACAGATAAGTTTAATCTTCACAAGGTACAGTGGAAACATATTAATAAAACACTGTCCTTTGTTTGGGGAGACATACCAGAGAAACAGTACTCACAAGCTGTTTTATTTTTTTTTTCCCACTGAGGAAGGCAGATATGTGGATGTTCTCAACTTGTTTTGTAAAAGTACCTGGCACAGTTTTTAAAAAAATGTATATATTTTCATATTGTAATTCTAAAACAAAACACACAAAAATATATATATTTGGCTACAGATAATTGTTATATGAAATATGAACTAAATTTATGTCCCAAATCAAAAACAAAAAAATCGCCCGGAGTATATGTCATAAGAGATGTGGCTATATATGTTAAATATAATAATAATAATAGCCCCTTCAGTCATAACTGACTATGGGAATGCGCCCCTGAGGTGACAGCCCTCAGCTGCTTATTTTCCTGGTGCTCCTTTCGACGTTTTCTCCTCACCTCTGCTTCTTGTGTGAGCCTCTCTTCACCCAATCTGAGGTGGCGCCGTAAATAGCATCGCCACTTAGTGCGATCGGCAGCTTCATCCTCCCATGTTGCTGGATCCATGTCCAGTGTCCTCATATCTCTCTTGCACACATCTTTGAACCTCAGCTGTGGTCGCCCAACTGTTCTCTTGCCATCTGCTAACTGTCCGTAGAAGATATCTTTTGGGATGCGACCATCATCCATGCGGCGAACATGGCCAAGCCAGCGAAGTCTGCGCTGTCTAAGAAGCGTATACATACTTTGAAGGCCAGCACGTGAAAACACCTCGACATTTGTCACTTTATCTTTCCACGAGATGCCGAGGATGCGGCGTAGACACCGCAAATGGAAGGTATTGAGCCTTCTTTCTTGCTTAGCATAGGTCGTCCAGGTCTCGCTGCCATATAGGAGTGTGCTGGTGATGCAGGCATTATATACCGCAGCTTTGGTCTTCATTGTGAGTTTAGAGTTTCCCCAAACACGCGATGTGAGGCGGGCAAAGGTAGCTGCAGCTTTGCCAATGCGGCTGTCGATTTCTGTATCCAGTGAGAGTTTGTCATTGATGGTAGACCCTAGGTATGTGAAGTGGTGCACCACTGCCAATTCATAGTTATCGATAGTGATAACTGGTGCAGCACCCACATCCTGACTCAGTACATTCGTTTTCTTTAGACTTATTGTGAGGCCAAAGTCCTTGCATGCTTTAGTGAAGCGATTCATCAAGCTCTGAAGCTCCTGTTGGCTTTGAGTGACGACTGCAGCATCATCAGCGAACAACAAGTCTCTTATAGTGACCCTTCTGATTTTTGTTTTTGCCTTCAGCCTTGAAAGATTAAACAGACGGCCATCTGACCTAGTGTGAAGGCATATTCCTTCAGTTGCATCTCTGAATGCATGTTTCAAGAGTAAGGCAAAGAAGATTCCGAAGAGGGTCGGAGCCAGAACACAGCCTTGTTTAACGCCACTTCGTATTTCAAAGGGCTGTGACGTGCTTCCAGCATATTGGACTGTTCCCTTCATGCCGTCATGGAATGACTTTATCATTTCCAGCATTTTAGAAGGGCAGCCTATTTTCAGGAGGATTTTAAAGAGTCCATCCCTACTAACCAGGTCGAATGCTTTTGTGAGGTCTATAAAGGCGATATATAATGGTCTTTTCTGCTCTCTTGATTTTTCCTGAAGCTGGCGAAATATATAATACTCTAAGCAAGCCTTTCTTTAATTTCAAACTTACTTACTTATTCATTCTTCTTCTACCCTGGGGTGTAGAGGTTTGCCTGAGAGAGTGCCATAATATCCTATCGGCTGTCTTCCTCCTGGCCTGGTTCCAGTCTAGTCCTCGGTCCTTCAGAGATTTCTGTTGTCCTCTGGGTCATCCTGGAGGTCTGGATCCCTGCTCTTGGTTCCCCATATCTGTCATGGTAGCCGATCTTCTCCCATTCTGCAAACATGGCCAAACCATCATAATTGGAATTGTTCTACTTGGATCTGCAGGAGTTGGGTTTTGAGGGTATCGTTTAAACTCAAACCAACTGTTCAAATTTAGTAGATTGTAATACACACTGCTGCATGCTTTTCTTTAACTGTCAGCCTAACATAGCTGTAGCTGTTATGTTCAATAAGGGAAGACTTCTAACAAGCATTTCATTTCATTCACAGAAACAAAAATGTCACCCATAATTCAGGGAGATACGCTTCTATAAAGTATTTTTACTGTAGTCATGCAATATTATTTGGCGTTTTTGGTGCCAAATTTAACAAATCTGGCTTTTTTTTAATTCCTTGATGTCAAAAAATTTGTTTGGCTTTTTGGTGCTTTTCTGGCTTGTTTTAAACATTAATTGGTGTTGAAAAATTCATTTAAATTTTTGGCAATTTTTGGCTTTTTAAAATAATTGGTTGGCGTCAAAGAAAAGTTGTTTGGCTTTTTTGGCTTTTTATTCTTTACATGCTAAAATAGCTTGCACTGAAAGAAGTATGCGTGTTTTTAATTATATCAAAGAAATACAAAACGTAACGAATGAATCTAATGTAAATTGCAACCCATTATATACATCTGGTCTACCATTTCACTCCCCTTATGCAATATGACCTACTGATTAGTATTTTTAATATCTGGTTGTGAATAGGGAAGGTATGTTTTTGTGGTAGTATAGCCATGAAAGCAACCAAAGTCTGAAAAATTGCATCAGTGTTGCATTGGATGGTGCGTAAACCACGGTTGGTTGTAATAATTCAGTGTGGTCTAGATTGAAAGATTCTCCTCTCTGAGCAACAGAAATGTATCTGCCACTCACTGGCTTTGTGCATTCAACATGCAGTTTCCACACTACCATCACATATCGGATTTTAATTGTCAGATATACCTCAATGGTTTCACTATAGTGAGTTGAGATAACAATCATATAAAGAATTGCTTTGTGTTATGAACACAGCTACAGAATCTGAACCTGCTTGAGCTCCTGCTCTCCCATTTGAAAAACCATCATCTGCTAGGTGGCTTGTATGAGAAAAGATTAATTTTAAAATTTCGATGAACTGGAATTAGCTGAAGGATTATTTCACGTCTGCTGAGCTCAGCTTTTAAAATGAAATTTGTCAGACCACAAAAACTACCTGGCTTTGTGTTTGCTATGCCTGGTGTCATCATCAGTTGCCATCTCCACAACGAAGGTTGGCTGTAATGGATCTCCAACGTCTTCTGTCTCTTGTCTTGGTGGTGCACTCTGATAGACTCTTTCCTGTCCATCTCTTGATGTTATCTTCCCACTTATACCGTTGTCTTCCCCTTGCACGTTTGCCTTCAACTCTCCCTTCTGTTATGGTCTTCTGCAAGGTGTTATGCCTTTTTATGTGGCCAAAGTATTTTAACTGCCGAACTTTGACCTCCCTCATTAGTTCTCTTTTCATACCTAGATTTTCTAGGACCTCCTTATTTGTTTTCATCTCTTTCCATGAGATACGCCACATTCTTCTATATATCCACATTTCAAGAGCCTCAATTCTTTCTTCCAAATGCTTATTCATCGTCCATGTTTCTGCACCATACAGAAATGCAGAATATATATAACACTTTATGATTCTCAGTTTTAATTTGTGAGATAACTGTTTGGATGTCAGTATATGTTTCATGTTGTTGAATGTAGCTTTGGCCATTCCTATTCTCTTCTTGATTTCTGTTTCACATCTGCCATCTTCTGTTATTATATGACCAAGATATACGTAGCTCTTCACTTGTTCCAGGATTTTCCCATTTATGCTTATCTTTAATGTGGGTTTATCGTTTGTTTTGCTAATTATCATAGTTTTTGTTTTCTCAATATTAATGTCGAGTCCATATTCATGACTTATGCTGTTCACTTGCTTCACTAGTTCTTGTAACTCCTGTTCGCTTTCAGCTAATAACATGGTATCATCTGCATATCTAAGGTTGTTTATTGACCTTCCACTGATGTTCAGTCCTGGTATTTCCTGTATCTGTTTGAACATTTTTTCGGTGTATAAATTAAATAGGCAAGGGGACAGCACACAACCTTGTCTGACACCTCTTTTTATGTCTATGTATGGTGAATAATTCCTTCCAGATCTTACTGTGGCAGTTTGCTCCCAATAAAGGTTACTGAGTATTCTTATATCTTTTCCATCAATACCTATGTCTTTGAGGCATTCAATTATTCTCTCATGATGGACTCTGTCAAAAGCCTTCTTATAGTCAATGAAGCACATATACATACTTTTTTGGACCTCTGTATATTTTTCTGCTAATATTCTAAGGCAAAATATTGCCTCTCTTGTTCCACTGTTCCGTCTAAAACCAAACTGTTCTTCTTGGATTTCGCTGTCTACTTTACTTTTTATTCTTTCCTGTATGATTTTGAGCAGTATCTTAATTGCATGACTCATCAGGCTGATTGTTCTGAAGTCTGAACATTCTGTTGCATTTGGTTTTTTGGGCAATGTTATAAAAACTGATGTCTTCATGTCGTGTGGTATATATCCTGTATTGTATATATCGTTGCATATTTCTGTGATTGTATCTATACCAAAGCTCTCCAGAGCTTCTATCATTTCAATTTTTATGTTATCCATGCCTGCTGATTTTCCTTTTTGTATCATATGAATGGCATTCTCTACTTCTGATCTGAGAATGTTTGGGCCTTCGTTAGAATCTGGTGATGGTTTTTTTACCTCTGTTGTCCTCGAATAGTTCTTTTACGTATTCTGCCCATCTGTTTGATATGTCTTTCTCATCAAGTAATATTACACCATTTTTGTTCTTGATACAGCTTCCTCCTTGTGCAAACCGCGACCGATTTGATAATTTCTTTATTTCTTCATGCATATCTCTTGTCATGTGCTTTGCTTCCAAGTCTTCTATTTCCTTGCATTTTGTTTCTATCCACCGTTCTTTTGCTTCTCTACACATAGTAGGTATGTCATTGTCTATTGTTTTATATTCTGGAGTGTTTTTTGCTTTCTTTCTTTCTGCCATTTTATTCAAGATGTCATCTGTCATCCAAATTTGATTTTTCTTAGACTCCTTTTTAGGTAAATTTGCATTTGCTGATTGTATGCTTGTTTTTAAGCATTCCCATTTTGCGGTTGCTTTTTCTTCTGGGTTTTCTCTTCTATACTGCTCCATGCTTTCTGTCAATAACTGTTGATATTTATTTTTGACGTCGATTAAATACTTCTGTTTTATATCTGGTTGTTTCAGCGCTGATATTTCTATCTGGGGTTCCTCCTGTCTTCTGTTTCCTGCTCTTTTCAGCTTTATATTTACTTTAATGACGACTGGATTGTGATCTGAATTTATGTCGGCGCCAGGATGTGTCTTTGCACTTGTGACACTGTTCTTAAATCTATGTTTTATCATGATATAGTCGATTTGATTTCGTGTTACATCTCCTGGGCTTTTCCATGTGTATAATTTCCTTGGGTGGTGTTCAAAAAAGGTGTTACATATGACCAGCTGGTTTTCTTCACAGAACTGGATAAGTCTGTCTCCTCTATCATTTCTTGTCCCTAATCCATACTGTCCTACTATTTTCTGGTGTACAAGAATTTGAAGATTGAATGTTCTTTTTCAGCAAAACAAAGCTGATCCACTCAGTCTGTACCAAGAACTATTCTTGCACCAGCATAGTCTTCAGACGAGAATGTGTGATGTCAGCGGGCAGAAAAAAAGCATTCATCAAGTTGATTTTGGTGTTAAGTTCTTAACAGAATGGGATAGGTTTCTACAGCAGAACATGGGCATTGAGGCCCATTAAGAAATAGAAAATGTCAGGGCAAGATGTTCGTCTATGCAAGAAAAATCTCTCAGTTATGTTAGACGTAGACTTCCCTCAGCTAGAGATACTTTTCAATGCCTGTCAAAACTCAGCCCTGAGATAATTTTGAACACGGCTTCAAAACCCCCATTTTCAGAGTTACCTTTTATACACATTGCGGAAAACAACATCATCACATTAGAATAGCAATACAGAAGAATAACTTTTGTTGATTGGAGAAAAGAACCACAATTTAAGAAAGATGGACTCCCCACAGAAAGTGAACTGTTTTGGATTGGTGTACTCCAGCATAAGGCATTTAAAGAGCTCGCAGCATGTGCTCTTATGTGTCTAATAACCCCAGTGAGTAATGCTGTAGTTGAGAGAATATTCACTCTTGTACCATCAGTTCAGATAAAAGTAAGAAACAGAACCACCATCATAGCTGGCAGATGCTGGAGTTGGGTTGGCCATGTCTTCAGAAGAGACCCCGATGCCATCACAAGAACAGTTATGCTATGGACCCCTGAAGGAAAGTGAAAGAGAGGCAGACCAAAAACAACTTGGCAGAGAACTGTGGAGGCCGAGATGCAAAGAATGAACCAGAGATTGGGCACTGCACGAAGGATGGCCGCCAACTGAGCAAAGTGAAAGCAGTTTGTTGCTGCCCTACAAGATGCCTCGAGGCGTTATAGCCACTAACTGCTCTGACAGTTGGCGACTAAGGATCAAAGAAGAAGAAACGGAATGCAGCTTCATCTGCTTGATGCTATTGTAAGAATCAGAGCCTGTTGTTTTCGAATAAATGTTGTAAGGACTTCACTGCTGTTAACAAACATGTTAAAACGCTACACTTCTGACAAAGCATATGGCAAAGGTTCCGGCAGGGATGTCAGTGATGACCTTAATCTGGAGCTATTTTGTGATTTGAGTATTAATAATCTATTTAAATAGTTTGGCTTTTTTTTTTTTTTTTGGGGGGGGGGGGGGGGGGGGAGGGGGGGGGGAGGGGAGGGGGGGGGGGGGGGGGGGGGGGGCTTTTTTTCACAATTTTCATTAGGCAACCCTGTCATGGAGTCATTTTGTATAAACATTAGCACATCATGAGACAGTGACAGAAATAGTAGTTCTGACACTTCTATGTAAGGCCAAATACCACACCCAAAAAAAGGCACTGACATCCTTTATCAGCATTTTTGGAATGCAAAAACATTTTACCATGAAGTGCCAAATATATTTATGTATCTGATTTTAATATTATTATCACACAATGCCAAATAAATTTATTCATTCTAAGTTTAAACTCAGGCCTAAATCAGCTAAAAACAATACATACCACAGGAAAACTTAGCAGAACTCTTAAAAACTCCAAGGGCAGAACTAAGATGGAATATATAGCTAACGCTGTGTATAAAAGCTGGCACCTTATTCAGCTTGGAGCTCTTAGCAAGTATTTTGTCAGCATGGTGAGAAAATATTGTTTCTATTTTATGAAAGGCACACATACATTTAGGCTGTTTCACATCAAGGTGAATTGTCCTAATGTATAACAACATGAATAGTTAATAATAAGTAAATTTAACAAGTAAACATTTTATTTACATCACTTAACTGCTGCTCAACTTCAACCTTTCTGGCTAAGGTTTCCATCTATATGCATTATTGTTCTTTTCTTTTTCTTCATACTACTTCTGCCATAAAGCATTACAAACTTTTATTTAACTGGCTGACAGTTTCCAAAATATATTTCCTATTAAATTTAACAAATTTAATAGAAATGTTGCAAAGCAAATATGAAGTTACAAGTATAATCAACATATAAACATAATATCCTAAACAGTATTCTTTAACGCCTTTACCACTATACATTCTCAATTCTTTTTCCTGTCTTTACATGAACTTTTAGGTTTGGCCTCTGGGTACAACCTTACCAAACAATCTAACTGGGTACAACCTTACCACACAATCTAACTGGGTACAACCTTACCACACAATCTAACTGGGTACAACCTTACCACACAATCTAAATAACAGGAGGGTCTTTTGCATCTCACACATGTTCACAGCCTTTAAGACATCATTCTCTAGATCTGTTCTTTTTTTATGTCTTCTTCATTGGTAGTCGTATAACCAGACTAATATAAGGTTGTGCTGGCAACATCATCATGTAGAGCCAATTGTCACAGTAACTACCACTGTAAGAGCATATAAATGCTTGGTGCAAGCTTCCTGCAAGGGGCCCAGTGGCAGTGGGGGCTCCATGATGCATAAGGCACACAAAGGAAAATGATGATGATGTATGTTCTATTGTTTGCTTGCCCACACAATAAAAATATCTGTATGATTTTTAATTTGTTGAGCAGATGGTATTTGAGTTTACAGTAGCTGATTCCCAGTCTGAAAATTGCCACTTGATCTCTTCACAGTAAGGTGTAGTAGGCTTCTGTATGACTCAGGGTGTTCTCTTTTAAGTTATTTCTTATTATTGCTTTAATCTCTTCATACGTTACCCTCTCTTCAGTTTGAATGTTGCTTCCTCTTCCTGTGGCAAGTCTATCGGCCTTATCATGTCCATATATCTTACAGTGGGCAGGAATCCACTGATTAATTTTGTAGAAGTTATAACTGATCTCCATTAGTGTTTCTGGCAGATCTAATTTGCTTTGATGGTCCTTAAAGGCAATTATGACTGATAGAGGATCCAAGAGAACAACTACCGTTGCACCAGTATTATCCTTCCTTTCCACAGTAGTTATTGCAACCGTTTTTAGTGCTTCTGCCTGAGTGCTTTGAATTTGTTTGAAAATTTTCTAGTGGCCACGAAGATGTAGATTTCCTTTCCATTCATTTGTTCTGTGTACATGTCTCCACCTTTATTTCTGGTAGTCTTGTTGCTGATCTGCCTCTATATATGTGGATTATTTTATAATGTGTTCTATAGCTATATGTTTCCTCTCTGCATCTATTATTGTTATTGTTGTCGATAATTCTTGGAATATTGTTATCCTTTATGCTGGGAAAGTGCTACATATTAATACATGCTATGTTTTTGCCTGTGCAAGATCTGGTACAAGGGGGTGAGTTCTTTTGCTTTTTGTGCAGCAACTGGGATATATTACTCACTGATAAAGACGGGATGATAACTATGGACGAGTCAGACTTGTTTGAAATGGTTTTGGAGTGTCAAACCCTGCAAACCTCGACAAGCTGAACTCATTCATAATAGTAAAAGGGCTATCCATGATTAGGCATGTATGAACCATGCACGTCATTGGCAACTGGACAAGTTAGCCTATCACACTTTTTTTTCTTGATGAAATATTTATTGAATGGTGTTCCCATTTAGAAAGGCAGATGACCAAATTAAATGATACGGTTAAAAACGAAAGTAAAATTTTTTTTGTGTGGTTAGATTTCAGGTATTTCTTAGCCTGTGCTCCTATCCATCCCCCCCATCAGCTTTTTTTATTTGGTGTCATAAGAAAATTCAGTGATGATGAAAAAAACATGCTGTGTGTAATCAATGGACTAATTTCTTGCATGATTCAGTAACTCCCTCCATCCACTTTTGTCTTGGTTAGTATCATGCCTTCATCTCATTATCCTAGTATAATAGGTTGAATCATTCTGGCTGAACAGCTGTGTTCAAACCAGATGATCAAACCATTCTAATTTTTATATCTCACTGCTTTAAAAAAATATCTTACAGGTCCTTCTTAATCACTGGTTTATCATGCATCTTAAATTCATGCTTCTGCCATTTCTTACAGGTATTTATGATTTTTACCTGTGTCTTGGGGTTTTGTAGGAGACATTATATTAAAAAGACGACAAGTATTTTGTATGTGGACATGTGCCCTACTATAACCAATGCATTCTGTGTCTAGGTTGAATGGGACGTGCCTTGCCAAAACGAGGTGAATTTTTTTTTTTTTTAAATGAGAAAGAACAGAACTACTGCTCCCTCAGGCATATCAAATGAGGTGTTACATAGAACCAATCCTTACATACGGAAGTGAGTCATGGACCATTAGTAAACAAGTAGGAAAAGCACTAGAGGCCACAGAAATGTGGCTTTACTCAGAAGAATGTTAAAAATACCATGGACAGCTAAAATAAGTAATGAGATGTCTTGAAAGAGGCCAAGTGTTAAGGAAGCTTATTACATTGTTATGAGAAAAAGGAAGCTGGAGTATATCATGACAACAGGAAAGATTGAAAGAAAAAGAGACAGAGGACAACAAAGAGAGAAGATTCTAGACAGCCTGACATCATGGCATGGAAAGTAGTGAACAACAGAATTGATCAATAGTACTGTAGACAGGAAGTTGTGGAGAGACATGATCACCTATGCCACTAGGCATGGTACTTGAAGAAGAAGAATATGAGGTTGTGTATGGGGCTGGCAACTTCATCTCGTGAAACGGATGTCTGCAGAAACCATTACTGCAAGAGAACATGAATTCTTTAGTGAAGGCTTACAGTAAGAGGCCAGCTGCAATGGTGGCTACATCCTCCATAGTGAGCATAAAGAAAAAATTATAATGATGATGATTTATAACTTTAGCTTGGGAGCTGTGGTAGCGCAGTGGGTAGTGCACTGGCTTCCTAGCTTGGTGGTCCATGGTTCGATCCCCAGTTGAGGTGGGATTTTTTAGATCACAAATGGCTGCAGGGTCGACCCAGCCTCATGAATTGGGTACCAGAGCAGGTCTGGGAAGGTTGAAGCAGCCAGCGTTATGCTGACCACATCACCCCTAGTGTGCCGATGGTCAAGAAAATATGGGCCTAACTTTAGCTGTTATATCACATTTCAGAATTTACTTATTACCATCCACCACTGGAGGTTTGACACATTCATGAGCTTCAGAAATCTGTTCTTCATTCCCAGAATCACTGTTGTCTGTTGCAGAGTTGTTCTGGGTGTACATCTCTGCATACAGCTGAGGTATATGAAGCTGTGGGTTCTTGGTGATGACAAGCCCAACTGCAATGTTGTGTTGAACACTGAACTGTGAGAACTCTGATAGGCGTAGTAACATTTCACCGAAGCGAAGGCTGCCTTTTGGAAAGTGTGCTGCAACAACATAAAATATAGCAGAAAAATGTGATGATCAATAAAACTGTATATGCCTTTTGAAAGACACACAAGGACACTTTCATAATTGCAGCATTATACTAATAAATGGTTAACTGCATCCAGATGCCATGTAGTTCCCAAGGATACAGAGAAATGAGTACTAAAATAAGTTCTAAGCAACTGGGATAATAAGTCTTGTTTTGTCCTGTCTTTGCTCCACCATCACTGAGTGTTAGGTGATTTTGATGCTATAATGTGAACCTGTGCAGTTCTGATTAGTTGTTCAGATCTGGTATATATGGTGTTTTTAATGTTTAGGCTCTTTGGTAGAAGGAGTTGTCTCATCTCTTGTAGTGCTGGGTAAAGCAAGAGGTGATGTTCCACCATTTCATGAGTCCTGGCAGTTTCTACAGTTTGGACTGTCTTTTTGGGTCATTTCTATTTCTATGAGAGTTAAGTAAATGGTGTCCTGTTCATAATCTGAATGTTTCTGTTTGATGTTCACGTCAAGATGATTTATAATATCTTTCTTAGATGATGCTGGTAGATGCTTGAAGAGCTGTCTTCCTGTTTTAGCCGTTGCCCAGGTGTTTAGCCAGTTCTCTTTACAGTTGTTTTAAATTATTTGTTTGGCTGTGGTGATTTTAACTGGCGAATTAGTTTGTGCCTTTTGAAAGACACACAAGGACACTTTCATTATAGCAGCATTGTAATAATAAATGGGTAACTGCATCCACATCCCATGGAATTGCCCAGGTGTTTAGCCAGTTCTCTTTACAGTTGTTTTTAATTATTTGTTTTGCTGTGGTGATATTAACTGGCGAATTAGTTTGTGCCTTTTGAAAGACACACAAGGACATTTTCATTATAGCAGCATTGTAATAATAAATGGGTAACTGCATCCACATCCCATGTAGTTCTTTCAAGGGTCTCTGAGGAGACAAAAAGTATGCACACTGCTCTCTCATAAGAGGAAACAAATATAAGGTTGCGCATGGGACTAGAAACGTCATCATGAAAAACATATTGCTACATAAACGACTACTACAAGAGCAAGGGACTGACTCAGGCTTCCTGCAAGGGAATGACTCAGGCTTCCTGCAAGGGACTGACTCAGGCTTCCTGCAAGGGACTGACTCAGGCTTCCTGCAAGGGAATGAATGAGCTGCAGCCAGGCTGGAAAACCAGATGTATATTATCAAACATTTAAAAAAAAATGTTAGGAAATTTTGACACTTTTAAATTGTGATTGGTGAAGTACTGTACAGAGAAATGACCACTAAAATACGTTTTAAGCATCTGGGAAAATAATACTCCCATAGTTTATATGTGTTTGAATGTGTGAAGAGCTCATCTAACAAAAACAACATTTGGGGGGTGTTTGAGCAGGCCAAATTCCTAAATAAGCCTGCACTTACATCAAGGCATTGACGGTGTTTCGTGTATTATTCCATCTAGGGTTTACATTTCTTAATGTCATAGTCATTTTGCTGAATCTTTTACAATCAGGAGACTAGGGCTTCTTTATTCCTGGCTTACACTTTTCTTCACAAAGACTACAGCAATTTAGTTACTGTTATTGTGTAGGTATCAAAATATAAAGACTTACGTCTATCATCATCATCATTTCTCTTTATTTGTTCTGTGTAGCCACCACTGCAGCTGGTCCCGCTGCAGGAAGGCAGCATTAAGGCACTTACATGCTCTCGCAGCA
The DNA here is from genome assembly GCA_024509875.1 of Oreohelix idahoensis. Lineage (NCBI taxonomy): Eukaryota > Metazoa > Mollusca > Gastropoda > Stylommatophora > Oreohelicidae > Oreohelix > Oreohelix idahoensis. The sequence continues at coordinate 437,503 of JAMPIV010011233.1, forward strand.
TTACTTTCTGTACCAATTAGTTTTAAATTATGAGGCTGCCTGCACAACCTCATATTAGTTGCCTTGTATGACATGCCTGAGGGAACAACAGTCTTATTCTTTCTTTATTTCCTCAGTGATCCCCCCTGAACTATACGGGCCAAAGCTCATACTTACTTCTATATATTTCAGACTGCTATAAAATAACAAGCACGTCGTCGTCATCGCCACCGTCATCTTCATAATCAGCACCATCACCATTATCATCATCATCATCATTTCCCTTTTCTGCTCCTTATAAAGCCTGAAGCTACCAATACAGCTGGTTCCCTTGCAGGAAGCCTGTATCAAAGCATTCACATGCTGTTGCAATGGTGGTTTCTGAAGCAATTTTTTACATGATGAAGTTTCTAGCCACATGATCAATCTCAAAATAGTTGTCTCTTAAAACAAGCCTGAGGGGGCGGTTGTCTAATTCCTGTCTTCTCAGACATCTTACCCAAAATATATAGGGCATACAATTAGAACATGTTGACTAAATGTTTATGAAGTCTGATCTCCTCCACACACAAAAGGTGAGACATGAGAAGTGAATGTACTACAAGCAGGAGAAATGACCAAAAACAAAGCACCGCAGTCAAACTGCAGACAGAATATAAGATTATGAGGAAAAGAACTTAGATACACACTTACCAATTTCATAATCCTGGAATGCCTCCATATATCTCTCTTTCAGTTCCTTGGTTCTCTCAGTATTCTCTAGTCCAGGATATTCTTTGAAAGGTTCAAACATTCAATAAGCTGAGATTAATTTGGTAATTTTATTTATCATGGATTTTTTTATTATGGATTTTATTTAATAACGAGCAAGTAACCCACCAAAACATGGTGGGGAAATAATTATGTCGTGTTATTTCTGCTGCATGTCTTGATGACGTCACTAATTCTCCTGTGGTCATTTCGTTACTTTCATTCCACTTTAACTTCATTGGATCTATGTAGTCAAACTTATCATGATTTATGGTCAATGATCAATGCCCCATGATAACATTGAAAAGACCTGTCTGTTCTTTCAATGGGAGTGCAATTCAGTTTTCATGGTGCAATGCGTACCTTTTCCGTAGTTTCTCAGAAAGCCTGCGGGAAATTTTCATTCTTCGTTTCAGTATATTTCACTAAGAAAATTAGGATACTGAAGGATTAAGAAACCTTCTTGACTACAATGTAAGAACTAGTATCCTGACTTTCTCCAATACGATTTATTAAAAGAAAAAGGATGATATTTTCCATGGTCAGCATGCAGCACACTTCAACTTTCTACCACCATATTTGATGCATTCTCTTAGAATCAGTAAAAATAGATATTTTTTGAGATACAGGTATTTCTTTCAAAGATGTCTGCCAGATGATGGAAAAATTATTAAAGTCGAAAAATTCAGTGAAAGATTGCGTGCTTGACGGTAATATGTCTTAAATGCCAGTTTCTGAGAAAAATGGATTTTACATTCAGCTTGATGTTAATATTTCTGAACAGGTCACCACTACATGTAAAGATATTTAGTGATTTTTTGACATATTTAACCCATGTTACAGAGAAACTGATGAATTTACAAATCTCAAAACTGATTTTAAGAATATACATAAAATACTGTTTCTATTTCTCTAAATCAGATATTTGGATGTCTTACTGATTTTTGTAATGTGTCACAAAATGTGGCATTAACTTTCTTCCTCATCAGAGTGAATAATCTGGTATCTTTGTGCCAATCTTTCTTCATGAAAGTTAGTCTCAAGTGTGACACCATGGTCATTTTCCTTACCGCTGATTGCAGAGCATGGAATTGCTTTTCTTTTATCAGTGGTGTTGTTACTGTTTTGCATTTCAGTTTTAATGTATGAGAAATACAATTTCCCTGAAGAATTAAAATGACTTCTTTAAAGATTAAAACTTGAGGACAAATGAAAAAGAAAAAGACACTAGCTGGAGATTTGGAAAGCAACATACCATCATTAAGAAGCAGTATGCAGGACAGATATGCATACTCCATTTCTGTTAAACTGTGTCTTTGGGCCATAATTCCTGTATGCTTGTAGTGAGTGTGAATGACATCAAATTCTGGAAAACGTTCCTGCAAAACATTGTGGAAATGAATTGCTGAAAACTACAAGATGATACTTAAATCTAGTATTCTAACAATCGAAAGGGCTTTCTTGATGAATGAGGTGTATAAATCCCCCAAAATTAAAAATAATTTTTGATAAATTTAAAAACATTAATACTGCATCCAAACGTGGGGAAATTACCACAAAATTGTGAATTGTATTTTGCATGGAATTTCATGGGTGGTGATAAAGTTGAGACAACTGAACTGATATTCTCTGATTCGCACACCTGCATTTCACCATTCATTATCAAGCAATTAAATAATAATCAGCACTGATTATTATACAAGTGAAAACTTGAGTATCACATTAGGACACAAGGGAAAACTCTAACTTCCCCATTTATTATCTCAGAAATTAATAAGACTATTAACAAAGACAGTGAAAGAAAAACAAGGGCATGTGAATACAAGTGCCACAAGATTATGTTCAAGAGATCATGGACACAGAATATGATAATAAAAGTATTCCTGAAACCAAGAAATAGAAAACAGATTAGAGGTCAACAATTATGATTATAAGAACAGGCATAGTTTTGTAGGCATATAATGAAACTGTCAGGATATACAAGAATTCCACTCTTACAATTATGAAAGAAGTTAATAAAATTAAATAGGGTGGGAACACCTCCAGGCCATTGACTTTACCTACAAAAGAAGATGATGTTATTACAGAGGTTTCTGACATCAAATGTGGCCAGGTTTTCCTGGTCATGTAAACTATACCTCAACATGTAACTGCTATAGAAACCATTAGTGCAACAGCATGTGAAATGTTTGGATGCAGGTGTCCTACAAGGCAATAAGCTGCAGTGGTGGTTCCACCTTCCTTACAGAGTGTAAAAGGAGGATGATGATGATAATGACAATGATGATATAAATATGTTTACAATAAATCTGATCTTTTTAGAAATACAAGTCCGTAATCCGGAAAATCACCCAAAGTAGCTCAAGTCAGCCAAAAAAACTATTTTCCGGTGTTCAGATTCTGGGTTACTGACCTGTACTGTTTTACAAAACAATGTGTAAGAATATTAGCAGACAATTTCCTTACTGTGATCATTTGGATCTCTTGCTGGGTGAAATTAAAGTAGTTATAGAAGCCAGTATCTGGTTCATAAGATCGGCTATGGTTCAAGATGACCAGGCTGTAAGTTGCCATGCGTAGAAGTAAAACTTGGTCATCAATCTTGACACTTCGGAAACCTACATTAAAAAAAGAAAATATGGCTTTTTGAAATCTACTGACTGTAAAAATGTAGTAATCACCACCATCGTAGCTGGTCCCCTTGCAGAAAGTCTTCACCAAGCATTTACATGCTCTTGCACTGATGGTTTCTATAATGGCAATTTGTTTTACATGATGAGATTGCCAGCTCCATACACAACCTCATATATGTCACCTTGTATGACATGCCTGAACAATAATGGTAATCAGTTGTAAAAAAACAGAATAGATTAAGACAGCCATGTGCCCCATCTACTTATAAGTACACACATAGGCTTAACATATCTAGCTCTAGCATTTTTATTTCCAAGTAAGTTTTTTTGTATGTCTCATACATGCCAAGCAGTATGGGTTACCCGTAATCTGTACAGATTTTTTCCAGTTTTCAGATCTGTACGGTTGTACATACTTTCCGTACAGGTTTTCGCATAATTATTAACCCTTTACAATTTGATTCGGCCCAAAACGCCAGCGCGCAAAGCCTACCATCCAAAACTGAGAGTGGGAACACTGTTTAGTAAGACCTGAGTATTTCCAGTATGAGAGAAGCATCCGTTTTCTGAATCGATCAAAATTTTGATTTTTCGCGATGTTTGTTCTAAGTCATGGCTTTTCGGGCCGTGGAATCTTTGCTTTGGAAGCTGAGAGGTGACTTATATTTGATCAGGAAGATGACGATGCGGTTGAATTCCTATTATATCTATCGTGAAGAATTGTACCAAATGTACAAACAAAAAAACGCAGTAAACAAAACTTATGCTTTTCACCTGTGTGAAAAAAATGCTCTTGTGATTTTTCAAAGAACAAAATAGTTGATGTATGGATCTTTCTCCTTTGTATGGTTCTTTTTTAAATATTTTTTGTAGGCTACAGGTTTTTCAGATTTTAGTACAGGTTTCCAGATTTTTGTACAGGTTTTCTGGATTTTTTAAAAATACGTTTTTCATTGTCTATACAGCATGCAAAGATTTCTGCATCAAACAATGTTTGCCCTCAATACTTATGTCTTATGCAACAGATTTGCACATTTATGGCTTAGTATTGAAAGTTCCAACTTGACCACTTCATACAAACTAATTATTCAGACTTTCACACGAAAGGGTCACACTTTCTATTATTCTATGCAAACATTTTCAGGAATAAAAGACAAAAATTTCATTGTGATCTCACACAAAAATTTAAAAAATTTTTAAATGACACTGAAAATTTATGTACAGACAATCTTCCACCAAATGAAACCGAGATGGCAAAGTTGGAAACAATCCAGCTAGTCAGTGCCTTTTTAAATATTAAATTGCATTTATAAAATTCAAAAACAACAAACTCAGTTCATAGTAAAGAAATAAACATGAGGCATAATTCACCTCAGACATCCAGAACAAACAGCAGGAAAGACAGATATCACGTGCTAAATACAAGAAAAAGACATCTACTTAGTAACTATTGAAACTCATGATTTTGTTACAATTTCAAGCTATCCAGTACTACTTTAGAATCTCAGCCAGAGACATAACACGCTAACGAGATTCATATAAAATCAGCTACAACAGTGACATGCTTTGATTCAAACAATGCCAGCTATAATACATGGAATAAACATCACAGTTACTGTACTGATCAGAACTAGCCCTGGTTACACATTCCTTACAATATCCATTAGACACAAAAAAACAAAAACATCAGTTACTGTACTGATCAGAACTAGCCCTGGTTACACATTCCCTACAATAACCATTAGACACAAAAACATCAGTTACTGTACTGAACAGAACTAGCCCTGGTTACACATTCCCTACAATATCCATTAGACAGAAAAACATGAGCTACTGTACTGATCAGAACTAGCCCTGGTTACGCATTCCCTACAATATCCATTTGACACAAAAACATTAGCTACTATACTGATCAGAACTAGCCCTGGTTACACATTACCAACAATAGCCATTAGACACAACACAGTACAATAAGATCACCATTCGTATTGCAGCACATCCAAAGAACATCTCCATCATACAGGTATATGCCCCCACTACTGACTATGAGGATGAGGCAATTGATACATTTTATGACAATCTGGATGAAGCAATTAAGAAAATTCCAAAGAAAGATCTTCTCATCGTGTTAGGTGATTGGAATGCTAAAATAGGGCCAGATGCATACGGTCACTGGGCTGGTACAGTAGGGAAATTTGGGACAGGAGAAACCAACGATCGAGGACTAAGGCTACTAGAATTTGCCAGCAATTATAAACTAACCCTTGCAAATACACTATTTCCTCATAAGTTATCAAGAAGAACAACGTGGCATGCCCCAAAAACTGAGATACATGGCCAAATTGATTTTATTCTTGTATCCAAAAGATTCAAGTCCAGTATTAATAAAGCCAAGACTAGGACTTTTCCTGGCGCCGACATTGGTAGTGATCACGACATGGTATTGATGACGCTCAAGCTTAAACTTAAAAAGAACTATAACCAAAACAGATTTTCTCAGTTAAGATTCAATTTAGACAAACTGAAAGATCCAGAAATCGCGGGAATCTTTGAGGCAACTGTTGGAGGAAAATTCGCAGCTCTCAACTTTTTGGAGGATGATATCAACTCAATCACAGAGAACATGAAAGACGTGCTCATTGAATCAGCAACAGAAATACTTGGTAAAAGAAAGAAAATAAACAAACCATGGGTTACAGATGACATTCTAAAGTTATGTGATACACGGCGGGAAATGAAAAAGGTTAAGAAAGAGGTTCCTGAAGCAGCATGGCAATACAGTATGGTGAACAAAAAATATTAGGAAGAAAATGAAACAGGCCAAAGAAAAATGGGTAGCTGATCAATGTGAGTCCATTAATACGGGGCTAATAAAAGGTAACAGCAAGGCAGCTTTTGACACATTAAGAAAACTATCAAAACCTCAACAGCCCAGGGTAACTGTCATAGAGGATAGCAATGGGGCTATGCTCAATGAAAAAACAGCTGTAACGAGAAGGTGGACAGAATATTGTAAAGAATTATATAACTGTAAACTTGACACTGACTTAGGCATATTAAACAACATTAAGTGCGAAAACAGGGAACTCGGAAATGCAGCAATATTACGGGAAGAAGTGGAAGAGGCTATATGTTCGATGAAAGGAGGGAAGTCACCGGGTGTGGATAATATACCAGCAGAGCTCTTGAAATATGGAGGACCAGATATAGTAAAAATCATGACAACAATTTGCCAGAAGATATGGAGTACAAAAAAATGGCCAAAAGAATGGACGCAGTCATTAGTAATACCGCTTCCAAAGAAAGGAAATCTAAAAATGTGCAAGAACTACAGAACCATTAGCCTTATTAGTCATCCAAGTAAGGTAATGTTAAGGATACTTTTGAACAGAATAAAACAGAAATCAGAAGAAATCTTGTCAGAGGAACAGGCTGGCTTTAGACCAAAAAGAAGTACCTCAGAACAAATCTTCAATATTAGATTACTTATCGAAAAACATCATCTCCAACATCAACACGATTTATACCATAACTTCATCGATTTCACAAAAGCCTTCGATCGAGTCTGGGCATGAAGGCTTATGGCAAGTAATGAGAAAATTCAATTTTGATACCAACATCATAGATATCATTGAAGCACTATACAAGGACGCAAGCAGTGCTGTTTTTGTAAGCAACGACATTGGAGAATTTTTCAAAACAACTGTAGGAGTTCGCCAAGGATGTATCCTGTCACCAGTGCTCTTTAATATATATCTAGAACATATTATGCATGAGGCTCTCTACGATTATAAATCAACCATATCGATTGGAGGCCGACCTCTGTGCAACCTACGTTTTGCTGATGATATTGATCTGATAGCTGGATCAGAATCAGAACTTCAAGACCTTACCTCTAGACTGGAGAAAGTAACAAGAACGTATGGGATGGAAATTAATATAGAAAAAAGCAAGATATTGGTGAATAGCCATAAGAAACATGTTCCGACCAACATTACGTTAAATGGGCAAACGTTAGAAGAAGTTAACTCCTTTAAATATCTCGGGTCCACTATATGTAGTGATGGAAGATCAATTAAAGAAATCAAGACAAGACTTGAGATGGCCTCATCTGCCATGACAAGGTTGAATGTGATCTGGAAAAGTAACATCAGTTTTCCTGTGAAGATCAAATTATACAAATCACTTGTATTATCTATTCTCTTGTATGGGTGTGAGGGCTGGACACTCACTGCAGATACGGAGCGAAGGATTCAGGCTTTCGAGCATAAATGTTATAGAAGAATTTTGCGCATTTGCTATAAAGAGCACAAAACAAATGTCTATGTTAGAGAGAAGATAAACACCTATGCAGGCCACCAAGAACCACTTTTGTCAATAGTGAAACGTCGAAAGTTTGCATGGTTTGGGCATGTAACTCGTCATGACTCCCTTTCGAAAACGATCCTTCAGGGAACAGTCGAAGGTAAACGGAGAAAAGGAAGGCAGAGAAAATCCTGGGCTGATAACATCAAAGAATGGGCAGGACACGGTTTTTCCACACTTGTACGCATTGCTGAGGATAGAGAGCAGTGGAGGACCCTGTCTGCTGATGCTTCCACCATGGCACCCCTACGACCCATGACGGGTTACGGGCTGAGATGATGATGATGATGAGTACAATAAGAAAGTGAAACATTACTGAAGACAAGTCAAGCCCTACACTACAGAAGTAAACATAAGTGTAGTATGGCACAATCTATCATCTTTTTCATCTCTGGCCACAAATAATAAATTCACACATAAAACATTGAAATAAGAGTTAACCTGGTTAAAAAGTGATTCACCTGTTAACATCCAGTAATAACACCTCAGCAATCTTCTTACCTGGTACTCTCTTGGCAAAGCGTACAATAGATTTGGCATGAAAGTTAAAATGCTCCATCATTTTCTCCCAAGTTGAGTCCACGTTTTTAAATCTCTCAGCATCAAACATGTCAGATTTAGCTCGGTTCTACATGAAAAAATGGCATACATCAAGTGTCAGAACTAAAAGCTTGATTCTAATGTGAAGATCTTTAATGGATTCAGCATGTTTGCCAACATGCATGATTGTATCAACTAGGTTATAAAGTGAGTTACCTTACTTGATGTAGAAAAATAAGGCAAATGGTGACAGAATCAGAGACTAAAATATTTTTAACCATGAAGACCTGAGTAAAATAAAAGTATGAGACAATACATTATTATTAATAAAATATTCATTCAAAATTGAAAGAAACGTTTTACAAAACTTATGAACATTTACTCATCACCATCATCATCCCTGTGAAGTATGTCTTCAACTCACACCAAGCCAGAATGTCCTGTGCCACCTGTTCAAATTCTTTCCATGCCTTCTTTATTCCTTTTAAGTCCGTCTCCTAATCACTCTTTCATGTGTTTTTGGGTCTCTCATTCCCTCTATTTCTTTTTACTTTTTGGAATGAGAACTGCCTTGTAATGCTATTAACTGGTTTCCTCACTGCATGTTCCATCCAATACCAACTTCTTTACTTCACCTCTTGTTTCACTAGCATTTGTCTGGTTCTTCCCAACACTTCCACATTGGTAATCTTGTTATACCATTTCCTACTATGACCAAGCACCCATTTATGAATGTCATTTTTGTAGCTCTAGATGTTTCAGAGCCATAGCTGAAAATTCTTATTTGTTTGTGCTGAACTTGATTTCTTTTTATTTCTATGTATTTCTTAATATAGTGAAAGGCCCTCTTGCCTTCTGTATTCTTATTCTGATATATTCATATTTTGATATCACTGCCCATTCCTCCAACTTTGTCTATGTTCTCCCAAGACATGAGTCCACATCTTGAAGGGGTGTTTCTCCAGGTGCAGTCTGGCTATCATTTCCTACACTTATTCTAATAACCTTTGCCTTTTCTCTGTGGCTTTACAGACACAATTTCTGTGACCTCTCATCCAGTATTTTCATTTTGTCTCGCACCTGGCCTAAGTTATAGGACTGTAGGAAATCGTCACTGGCAAATCTAGATTGTCCAGATGTTTTGCCAGAGTACCATGAACTCCATTTCTGGTGTTTGATGTTTTTGTTTTCTTGATTCAAGCTATAGCGAGTATGAAGAGAAATGGTGACAACAGACATCCCTGCCTTATTGCAGTTCTTAACTCAAAGGGTTTTTATCTGTCCTTCATGGAGAATTCTGCATTTCATGTCTCCATGTTCTTTTTTATTTTTAAGGTTAATGAACTTTAGGACAACCACATTGCCGTAACAGTTTCCAAAAAATGACAGTGTTTATGCAGTCAAATACCTTTTTATAGTCGACATATCAAATGTAAAGTTGTGAATTAAATTCCAAGTGTTGTTCAATTGATATGCACACTGTGGCTTTCTGATTTGTAAATAAACAACCTGCCTATCACACCATCAATTGTCTCTCCGTGTCTTTTTAATCTCTCAAGGATGATCTTGTTTACAGTTTTCCCTGGCACTAATAGTAACATAATCCCTCTATAATATGTGCAGTCATGCTAATTTCTCTGTTTCTTTTGGCAACTTGACCAGATATCCTTCCTTTCATATGTGGGTACTTCTTTGTGAACACCTGGACTATGCTAATGACTGTGTTACACCCTCAGGCATGTTTACGAGGTGATTAATATGAGGTTGAGCAAGGGCTGGTAATCTCATCACGTAAAACAAACTGTTACAGAAACCACTACTGCAAGAACATGTGAATGCTTGGTGCAGGCTTCCTGTATGGGGACCAGCTGCAATGGTAGCTATGCTTCGAAAGGAGTGCAAAAGAAAATGAATGAATGACTGCATCTTCAGTCAATCCAAGATGATAAGCAAGGGAAAGCCAACAGAAAAGAATAAACAGCCAGATCCACATGGCCACGAAGAAATAGAAAAAAATAAATGAAATAAATAACAAAAATAAACCAAACCAAAAATGAAAACTTGAAAGACTGATGTTGGTAATCTTCTAAGGAAGTGAAATATCAACAGAAAAATTATATTAGGGAAATTTTAACAGGGAAATGGGAAAGTAAACACTGCAATGAATATACTAGGTCATATATGGACACACAAGAAGCACAATCATAAAACAATGCTACAAAGCTTGCCCACAATTTTCTCTTGTATGGAGGAGACACATGGATAATGAGGGAAAAGCACTAAGCATCCTAACGGAGTTCAAAGACAAAGCTTTATTAATAGAAATCTGAGCAACTTGGGAAGTAATATTTTTTTAAGACAGAAGTATAAGAAGGGACAGGAATGGATGGCATCGAGATCTAAGGAAGGAGACTGAACTGGATTGGACAAGTACTAAACAATAAATGAGACTGACAACTAAGACAAGCTAGTGACTAGAAGCAACAAGGACACAGAAAAAGGCAGGCCCTGAGGCATGTAATGAATCTTGGAGGCAGAACTCTGAAATGGGGGAAAAAAATGGTATTTTGAGAAAAATATGAACATGGAGAGAGGGGTAGGGAGAGAGAGAGCAAACCAGGTTGGACAGACAGATTTAGTCCTGGCTATGCAACAATGGGTGTGACAAGAAGTGATGATCATGACAACAATACAAATGATAATTATCACATTACGTTTTGGCATACAATTATTCAAAAAACTGTATAGTTTATAACTGTAGCACTAAATAAGGATTTCAAAAGGTAAAGGAAAGGCACTTTTCTACAAGATGTTTAAGGCTTTTTTGTATGATAAATAATTTATTTTGGGGGCTTGAAAATAAATGTTTGCTGCAAAAACTAGCCTATAAAGTCTTCATTTCTAGCAAACACTTACAACAAGGCAAAAGTGAGCCAAATTCCTGGCTGCATCCAGCACAATGCCATGAAGCTCTTCATTGGATATGTTTAAGTCATTCTGGTTTCCAGCAGCTGTAACCTTTCCTGGGTCAGGCATGGAGCTTAAAGGTGTTGGAATATCAGTGTTCTGAGACACCTCTGGAAAGAGGCTGAGTTCTTTAGATGGACTTGGAGCTACTGTCAGTACTGGACTAGGAGGCGAGAAATGAGGTGAAACATATGCTGATGATGGTGGTGGCAAGATACTTGGCTGGGATGGTGACCACTGTTGCTGTGACAATTTAAGATCATGTGGTGGCTGAGGTCTGTCATGGAAACTATGAAGATTTGGACTGCCCCTGTATATATCTCCTCTCTTCAGCTGTGAGGCATATACCTGATGGTCAGTCGGGTGTGAACACATCTCATCTATGCTGTTCTGTCTAGCTGGAAACAGCTGTGGCTCTTGTAGTGGCTTTAACCTAAGCTGGTGGTAATGTGATGTTTGGTGCTGCTCTTGAAGAATAAATGGTGGACTGTTACAGTCATGGAATGGCGAGGAGAACTGACTTCCTAATATATGAGAATTTGGAGCATGCAGGCTACTGATGAATATCTCCTGCTGGGGTATATGCCTAACATTCTGAGTATTACTGTGATAAGAGCTATGTGAATCAATGTTGTAGACTGGAGTGCTGCCTCTACAGTGTTCTGTGTGCTGAACTGGTCTGCTATGCTTATCTTGATCAAAATTGCTAATGAAATGAACATTTTGCTGACCCTGATAGCTATAGGCTGTTTGGCAGTAATGTGGAGAAGAGGGTGATTGCTGTGATGGAGAAGAGAGATTTACAGAACTAGACACTGGTGTAGAAGGTGGATGTACGGATGGTGAGGATAGATCTAGAGTACTGGATGTGAATAGAGAATTATGAGATGTTATGTGACCAGAACTGGCAGTTGATGGCCGAGGGATGGAGAGGTCAATGCTCAAATCCTGAGGCTGAGTGTTGGATGAGGAGTCAAATTCCTCAATGTGAGATCTCCTAAATATCTGTGGTTTTAAATTTCTATGTATGCTCACTGACATGGAAGATGAGTTCAGATTTGAAGAGTAAGGGTTCTGAATAAGTCTGTGATGGTCTAGGAATGAGTGGTGCACAGATGCTGCAGATGAGATGTGTTGCTCTATCCCATTCAAGACACGATTGTCTGGACAGTAGGGAAGGAATGGTTCTCGTTCAGTTTTGACTTCCTCTAACTCTCTAGATGTTGATTTATAAGCATCCACAGAAGACGAAACCTGGCTCAAGACAACTGACTGAACACTATCATCCATTTCCCCAGGAATGCAGGGCTGAAGGATGACTGAATCAAAGTTAATATTTGATGAGCTTGAGTCTGTATTCCCTCCATTATCACCACCTGGTTCTACCTTCAGAGCTGCTTGCTTCCTAGCTTCTAGCGATATAGCATATTTCACAGCATTTGGCTGGCGACCTATTCGGCTGCCTATCACAGAAAAGATCACTTATTAACTTCCATTCAATATGCTATAAGTTTAAATGTGGTGTTTAATAACATTATATCATCATTCATTATGACCTTTCAACTCCACATGGAGTGCTTGTCTTCCACAAATTCACACAAACCCATCCTATCCTTTGCTATATGTTCAAGGTATTTCTTAGCCTTGTCATGTTACAACATCACTTCTGCTATTTCTTCTTCTTGGATCCTTAGCCCCTGACTGACAAAGCAGTCAGTGGCCATCACGCTTAGTGGCGTCTTGAAGGGCAACAACAAACTGTCCCCATTTTGCTCGGCTGGTGGCCATCCTTTGTGCCGCACCCCAAATCTGGTTCATGCTTTGCATCTCAGCCTCCACTGTTCTCCGGTAGGTTGTCTTTGGTCTGCCTCTCTTGTGTCGTCCTTCTGGGGTCCATAGCATAGCAGTTACAACATCACATTCTTCTCCTTTTCCCTTTATAGTCCTTATGGAGCATGGTGCCACCACTGCTGCTGGTCACCTTGCAGGAAACCTGCATCAAGGCACTTATGTGCTCTTGCGGCAGTGGTTGCTGTTGCAATTAGTTTTACATGATGAGGTTCCCAGTACCACGCAACAACCTCATATAAGTTGCATCTACGACATGAAAGAGGGAGCATTTCATTCCATTCTTTCTTTGTCTCCTGAGAGACCAAGGGAACCACCCTCCTCTAAGTACCTCTTCTAATGCCATAGACAACAACAAAATTCAAAGCCTCTGACTCACTGAGAGATAGTACAAGTTTATATCCTTTAATACAAACACCCAAAAACCAAAATATTCTAAAAAGTGAAAGTTTCTTTCGGTTACTTTTCTATCACAATTTAGACCATTTCTGACTATTTTAGGCAACTTTGGATTATTTTTTCAACACATTTGGGCAACTTTGGGCTATTGTAGGCGACTTGAGCAATGTTTTAATGCAATTTGGGCAACAGATGAAAACCAAAAAAATCCAGTTTCCGAAACAAAGCTATCCCCAAGGATACAGACCTGTATTGCATGTGGCACATAAATATGACTATTATGAGACCTGTATTGCATGTGGCACATAAATATGACTATTATGAGTCCAGCATAAGTGTAATTATTATCAGACAAGAATTCACTGTGTTGGCACTGAGTGCTCCAATATTAGATAAGGTTTCAAGCTCACCTTGACCATATATTTTTTTTCTCTCACTCTTACTCTCTACATCTTCTGTCTTTCTGTTGGTTGTGTAATTAACATCATAGTAAATATTATTTTAGTATTATGCTTTATTAGGTAATGGGTTTGTTTGTTTTTTGTTTTTTTTTAAGTTTGAAAGGGAGACAAATGAGAGGGAGGTAAATGAAGTGTACAGTTTAAGTAAGAATGAGAGTAGAATTATTATGGTTTTGCAGTTAATTTTGATTGATAGTTTGCCACACCAGCATGAATGAGTTAAGTATTATTAAGTACCTTCTCACAGGATTTAATGCCTATCAGGTAATACTTTCAGTTAGTAGTTAATATGAAACCTTTCGTGGTAGTGACTCAAGTTTAATAAAATTATTGACATGCCACATAATGATCGACTGTGAAAGGTAAGCCAGAGATCAGAACAGTATTGAAGTAAATACATTTTGTACAAGCCATATGAAAGAGAAGATGCCACATTCAAGTCCTTTTTATGTTCAAGATTTGTGTGTGCACAAGTGAGAAGGCATAAGCAGTTCCACAAGAAAACTTCAGTGTTTGAAGGACTTATAACACGATGAGCCTGCCATGTTTGGCTATAATAGTATTACTGCTATGCACAAGTATCCAGTGTACTTCTTTCATGTATCAGATCATAAATGTAGACTTATTGAGAGACAGTAAGAATTGATTAGCCCTCATATGTGATTGTTTTGGCATATGTATATTTTTAAACGGTAATAAGTTACCTGTCACAGTTGCTGCCTTACACCATACATAACCACAACTGAGTATATATCTGACCATGATATGGACTTATAGATAGATGACTATATTCAATACATCTGCCAAGGTGGAATTGATGATGTGAATAAGACACATGCCAGTGGAACAGAAGATATGAAGATGCTGGTAATAGAAAGGACAAACTCAGAAAACCTGCAGACAGTATTACAAGGTAGACCTTGTTCTGGAATCCCCAGGGTAAGATAGGTAGAGGGAGACAACAAAAAAAACACACAGAGAAGAGAACTGGAGACATACATCAAAGGCATAAAGAAGACTTGGAAAGATTTTGAGTTGGATGGCACATGACAGGAGGACCTGGCACATGACAGGAGGACCTGGCCCATGACAGGAGGACCTGGCCCATGACAGGAGGACCTGGCCCATGACAGGAGGACCTGGCCCATGACAGGAGGACCTGGCACATGACAGGAGGACCTGGCCCATGACAGGAGGACCTGGCACATGACAGGAGGACCAGGCACAAATTTGTTGAAATCCTATGCTCCTTGGGGAGCTGACTGATAACAATAAATACAAATAATAATGATCAATAAAGACAGTACAAATAGATCTCTTGAATATAACATATTAATCATACACTTGCAAAGCATTTACTCATGATTAAACTGTTAACCAACTGAATTGAGCCACGGCCAACACATGTTGCCAGCTTCAAGCTGAACTGTATATCAGTCCCCTTTTACGACATGCTTCAGGGATCAGTAGTCAGATTCTTTCTTAGTCTTCTTACAGACCCCACAGGAACTACACTGGGCAATTTATAAAAAGTAGATATTGTTCATTCTTACAAGAATACACACATTTATTTGCATGCTCAAAAACAGTTAAGAAGTATCCCCAACATATAATTATATGGACATACCTTCTACAGACATCCCAATCTGTATGCACTTGTTGTAACGACAAGCCTTACACATGTTGCGTGTCATGGCACTGACCTCACATCTTCCATTTCTGTTACATTTGTATGAGTATGCCTCTCTCTCCTTGACCATTCTTCTGAAAAACCCCTGAGGAGTATTTGTAACATTTTAAAGCTGAAAAATGCATATATCAATTCTTCTTCCTCTTCCTTGTCACTCCTAACAGAGCATGGTAGTTGTTTTTAGACAGCCTGCACTAACTTATGTGCACCTTATGCAGCATGGGGTCAACATTACAGCACTGTCTCCAAGAAGCCTTCATCAAAATTATGCATGCTCCTACAGCAGTCTTTTCTGTGGCATCAGTTTTACTTGATCAGGTTGCCAGACCCATCAAAGCCATATATCAATTATTACTATAAGATTCTTTTCTAGCTTCATTTTGTAATTATCATCATTTCCTTTTTTTACTTTTTATGGAGCAAGCAGTCATAGATGGAGCTGATCCCCTGGTCAGACGCCTGTATCAAAGAATTCATGTGCTCTTACAGATGTGGTTTCTGTAGCAATCTGTTTTACAAGATGGGGTTGCCAGCTACATGCACAAACTAATATTAGTTGCACTTATGAGGGAGTAATAGTCATATTCTTTCTTTGTCTGCTCAGATACCCCTGCTTTGTCTGCTCAGATAACCCTGTTTTGTCTCGCTCAGATACCCCTGAAAACTATACGGGGGCTTTTCAAGTCCTTGTCCCGTTACTTTTTCTCTCTACAGTTTCACTATTATGAAAAAAGCATAATAGGACAAACATAAAATATGGTTTGATATAAACTATGCATGTCTTCATTCTGTTTCATCCTTCTACTTTCATGCTCTTTACGGAGTGCAGGATCACAATTACAGATGGCTCCTTTGAAGGACGGCTGCATCAAAGCACTTTTTGTCCTTCTAGAGCAGTGGTGGCCAAGCTAAGGTAGGCCGAGGGCCAGATTATGGTAAAGGGAAACACCCGAGGGCCAGACCTATAAAATCCTAAAAAAAATAACGTTCTGATATTTAGTTTTACATATATAAGGAACCACGTACAGAAAGCAACGCCAAACTACTGTACTGCACATCTGCCAAGACATGTATACCAGTCTTCGAATTGAAATTACTGTAAAAAAAACATATAATGAATCTGTTGTTTTAATTTGTTTTGTAATTTGTAATATGACATGTAATTATTTATTTCAAACATTCATTTGTGTGGTATTTCATTGTGACGTGTGTGGCTTTAATCAACAATAAGAGGCCGGCCAAAAAAGGTTGGCGGGCCGGTCAAAACTGGTTGGCGGGCCGGATCTGGCCCGCGGGCCGTAGTTTGGCCACCACTGTTCTAGAGTGTTAATTTCTGTAGCTATTATTTTTGCATGATGAGACTGCCAGCCCAATACACAAAACCTCAAATTAGTTGCCACTTGAATTAGTCCAAGGGAGTAATTGTTCTATCCTTCCTCTGCCTCCTCAGAAACTATCTGGGGTACTTTATCATCAGTACTCTCATTTTTATTTTCTCTCATCTGTTCACGCTACAATAACTTTAGTATTTAACCTGAGAAGCCAAAACTAACCTTACATCCTTCACAGGTGAGTGCTCCAAAGTGAAACCCTGAGGAGGGAGCCGAACAAACACGACAGGGGATATCTTGGACACCCATCTTGGTAGCAGTCTTCTGTCCCTCTTCTGGTGATAGACAATATGTGATGAATGGTGCTCTCAGGTCAATGCCAATATTCCAAGACTTCATCATCATCACTACCATCACTATCATCATCATCCATCACCATCATCATCACTACCATCATCATCACTACCATCATCATCATCCATCATCATCACCATCATCATCATCCATCATCATCATCATCACCATCTTTATCATCATCATTGTTATATTTCTTTACATTCCTTTCGAGCGTCCGATTGACATAGTGGTTAGAGCGCTGGTCTCTCGCGGCTAAGGTGCCGGGTCTGATTAATGGTATCATCATGCTCCAGTCTACCCAGCTGTAAATGGGAACCTGACTTTGCTCTTGTGTTAAGGAAGAAAAGGCAGCGAGGCAGGGAACTGGTCACCCCACGTCTCGATGCTGGACCTAGTATAGTGAAGTCTTTAACACTTCACTCCCCTACGGCAGTATCTGCTATGGAACTATCTTTACCTTTACCTTTTACATTCCTTACAGAGAATACAACCATCCCTGTAGCTGTCGCCTTGCAGGAAGCCTACACTAAGCATTCACATGTTCTTGCAGTTGGGGTTTATGTGACAATGTGTTGTACACGATGAGCTTCATGACTGAACCAGTTACACAAATAACACGTTTATGGGCTGACATTCCACACAGGTCTTTATGACATGACTGAATCAGTTACACAAATAACACGTTTATGGGCTGCCATTCCACACAGGTCTTTATGACATGACTGAATGAGTTACACAAATAACACGTTTAAGGGCTGACATTCCACACAGGTCTTTATGACATGACTGAATCAGTTACACAAATAACACGTTTAAGGGCTGACATTCCACACAGGTCTTTATGACATGACTGAATCAGTTACACAAATAACACATTTAAGGGCTGACATTCCACACAGGTCTTTATGACATGACTGAATCAGTTACACAAATAACACGTTTAAGGGCTGACATTCCACACAGGTCTTTATGACATGACTGAATCAGTTACACAAATAACACGTTTAAGGGCTGACATTCCACACAGGTCTTTATGACATGACTGAATCAGTTACACAGATAACACGTTTAAGGGCTGACATTCCACACAGGCCTTTATGACATGACTGAATCAGTTACACAAATAACACGTTTAAGGGCTGACATTCCACACAGGTCTTTATGACATGACTGAATCAGTTACACAAATAACACGTTTAAGGGCTGACATTCCACACAGGTCTTTATGACATGACTGAATCAGTTACACAAATAACACGTTTATGGGCTGACATTCCACACAGGCCTCTATGACATATCAAAATTAAAATATATGCAATGTTGTGTTTAATCTTAGGAAAATACTACATTTCAAATGCTGCCTTTCAGTTGACACGTCTGTTCTATTTTAAGAAAAGTCCATAAAATCTCTTAAACTAATGAAAACCTGCAGCAGAAACCCGAAGAGAAGCCAAATGTAGCCGAAGTCAATAGATATTTCTGACACGTGAAATACACAGAAAATAAAGAGACAACAGCACATTACAAAAAACGTATTGACAGGAGCGATTACAAGGACAGCAGTGACAAGGCGCAAGATCTGACCTGAAATACTCGTATATATTTAGAAAGACAGAATTGGAAGAGAATCGTCAAAACTAGAAAACCAGAGAAGAGTTGATAGAAGCTGGGACGGTAATATATAACCTCAATAACCTGTCTACAACTCGAAGACTGTACACAGTGGTTGAACGGGCATGCATTGAGTAAACAAAAACGTGTCGTTGTCCAACTTTCAGTATCCGAATTAAGTTCACTTCGTGCTGGCACAGTTGTTTACAGAAAGTCGAGTAATCTCATTAAGGCCCAAGTAACCCGAGAAGATACTGAACACTGTGCACTAATCCAATGATGATGATGATGATGATGATGACGAAGAAGAAGGAAGATGAAAAAAGAAGAAGTTTTCTTTGTTTAACACAGATGAGGCAGCTCCGTCAACAGGAAGTCTTGTTTCTCCCTAATAAAACATTAGTACGTTCGTAACCCATGCTATGTAAACTTCGTAATTCAATAGTATCCATAGTTAGTTTACATTTCTCTCTCTCTCTCTCTCTCTCTCTCTTTCTCTCCCCTATTTCAATGCGTAATGAAATGCTTCCTTCATGCCTTATGGTGAAAGATATGTTATCTTCAAAATATATACAAGACAATGCATTTTTAGTTCACTCGTCACTCACCTACATATGCGGTCAAATAATAGATCTTACGAGAGAATCTTTTAAGAAAAGGTGCGTATAAAGGCCAAAAATGCATATTAAAGAAACAACTCTTTGTACGCCCTGTACCACATAGCCAACTGATAAGTTAAATATTGCATTGTTTCCTCAGTTGTGTAACTTTCTGCAGTTTTCAACTTTCGTTCTGCCCTGAGACAAGCTGGTGCATTGGCATGTTTGCAGTTTCACATTTTCCTCGTAAAACATTTGCTCTGCCTTTAGCATCTTCATTCTCTAATAGTAAATAATAATAAACAGAAATGATATATGGCAAGCACTCGTAAGAATGAAGAAGAACACTAGACAAAAGAAAAGTGACATAAACGATAGGCATTCCGGGGATTCGAACCAGGGACCATCTGAACGACATTATCGCGTCGACAGTGATAGGATACAGCGTGACTGGGACATATGACTAGCTAAGAATCCCCAGTGTCTAATCATCATCAGCATTTTACTTTCCGCTCCGTACGGAGCACGGGGCCACAACTGGTCCCCTCACTGGAAGTCTGCACAAAGCTCTTGTAGCGGTGGTTTCTGAGGCAATTTGTTTGACATAATGAGGTTGCCAACCTCATGTTAGTCGCCAAGTACATGTCTGAGGGTGCAGTAGCCATATTCTTTCTTTGTCTCTTCGGAGACTCCCGGGAACTACACAGCGAACGTCTAATAATTCTTTCATTTTTATATCGCCTAGTGTCCTCCTTCCATCCTTCTTTCATTCCCATGACTGCCGGCTATGTACCTATTTCTGTTAATTATTTCTACTAGCGGGTCTCAGGTTTCTCTCCATATTTATTGATGCACTCCAGGATAACGAGAATGCGGGACGTTGAGCATACTGCAGACGTATACAATACCTGAGCATCCGATTGGGTAAGCTAAAGCTGAAGCTGTATTTCGCAGGGTTCTCTGTCAGATTTTCAACCAGAGAGTACACAACGAAGTGGATTGGCCTTGAAGTTGGAATTGCGATGGGATGTACCATCTCTCCGATACTATTCGTGTTGACTATGCAGGTAATCCTCAATGCGGCTGAAGGAATGGTTATAGGTCCAAGGCTCAGTGGAATGCGTCACATGCCACCGCTCAAAGCATTCACGCCTGGCAAAGGGGCGACCGACCCCAACCAGGCGCGTCCACGGGTGGCGGATAGTGGAACGACCTCCAGATATGGTGTGTCAGCTGCGAATTAAGTCAGCATTGCTGGACGAATAAGCAGTCGCGGACCAAACGGCGATGTCCTCCCAGCAGGACGGGGAGGGGTAACAGGTGGCACTGATATCCCCACTGAAATCCCCCATATGTCCTACGACGGGTGCATCAAGCGAGTAAGAGCCGCTATAAGCTCTAGCCACGGGGAAGGCAAACCTCGGTAAACAAACCAATCTGCTGCCTTGCAGCTACCACCGGGAGATGGAAAGGCTATGGGAGACAACCCTGAATAACAAACACAACCCGGCCTGCCGAAGACGGAGTGTGTTAGCTACGGCGCAGACACCGGGAAAAATTAGGACACACACGCTTTTACGGTATGGAGTCATGCGACAATCTCGACTTACGTCATGGCGTCGCTCCTATCAGCTACAACCGGGGAGGAGCGGAGCCGGTCCCCTAGCCTCGAAAGGGCCCACCCAAGCAACCGGTGCCTTTGCCAACCAAATGGTCGGGGGAAGGCAAAGTAGAGCAACTGACCAACCAACCCACTATCTTACAGTGGCTCAATGGAATGCAGAAGGAGTGAGGAACAAGAAACCGGAGTTACAAGAATTCCTCAGGGAAAATAACATTGATATAATCTGCATCCAAGAAACTCACCTAAAAGATACCCAACGATTCTTTGTACGTGGATACCAATCCTTCCGCCAAGACAAGACAAAAAGAACTAAGGGAGGAATCCTCACACTGATTAAAACCTCAATCCCAGCAGTAGAGACACACAGATCTGGTGAGGACGAACTTGAATACATAACAGTCCAACTACTGCTGCCCAGTGGAGACTTAATGATCACAAACTGCTACAGCCCTCCAACCACAACTCTGGAGCTACACAAAGTGAAGCTTGCAACATCGAGACACCTCATTATGGGTGACTTCAATAGCCACTCACCCAGCTGGGGCTATGACGCAACAGATCCAAGAGGAGAAGAGGTGGAAGATTGGATGGTTGTTACGGTATATGTTATTAACGCCGTCTGCTAAAGGTTAGCAGACGTGCAATTGTAAAGGTTAAGACATTTAATATATTGCGATAGATGTTTCAATTATTGAACGCTCCATACACGATCGATTATGACGTGTCTAGCGTTGTTTGGGTCACAGTCGGTAACTAGGAGACGCTACCCTTTGTTACTTGACCGCCAAGCTGAATAGCTGCGTTTTCTAACCTTCCAATTCAATGGCATGATATAGCCATTTATATGTGCATTTATGATGGACCAGGGTCAGTCCTAGAACTCTATATGAGAGGAAACTTACGGAGGTTAGTGTTTAACTAGAATCCTCAGAAGGAGGAGAATAATCGTCCAATTCGTATGAAATATTCAGACTCGCAGTCTCACTGTCGGCAGGTAGCCATGTCTATCTGCGCGTGCATATAGCTGTGATGTTCTGACGACAATACTGCATTGTATCCTTAAACGGACATTGACACGTAAACCAGCAGTCTACGTTATTGATTAATTTATGCATGACTTATACGGACTTATGTTCTGCTCATATTTGAAATGATCATCCTGTGTGTACATGTGATTAAATATTACGGACTCAACCTGAAGGCATTAATTACTTCATTAATGTTGCTGAGTTCAAGTATTACATGTTACTTCTTCATATCATGCTACTGAGTTGTATGAACGCTTCACCCTAATTTGCGTAATGATAAAACAAGCACGATCAACAAGAAATCATTAAAATAACTATACTCAGCACATGATCTTCAACCGGCAAATAACTCAGCAACAAAGTGGCGGCCGAATGCGGGGAACGACAGAAAAAAGAAACAAACTTCTGTTCCTTACGCATATGTTAACCATAATATTTACGATCAAGTTTCGATCACATGATCCAGTCGAAGATGACGTTGTACTCATTCTAATGCCTAACAACGTGACGTCACCGAAGGTCGTGTAGGTGAACTGTCGGAGAAACCAAAGCCGTTTTCTAAGTCTAACCAGGGGAAACATGAGCCATTGAAGCAAACACACGATATGGACTACAGGAGCAGACAGTCAGGGGCATTAGCCTAGCTGTTGACGACCTCTAGCACTGATCTAAGCAACGGAAAAGATAAGTCTAGTTGTTTTAATACTGTCGTCATTGCAAAAAGTAATACTGAGTCCATGCCTTTTGCCTGCATAGGCATGTCTTTTCTG
Organism: Oreohelix idahoensis; assembly: GCA_024509875.1. NCBI lineage: Eukaryota > Metazoa > Mollusca > Gastropoda > Stylommatophora > Oreohelicidae > Oreohelix > Oreohelix idahoensis. The sequence goes on from JAMPIV010011233.1 coordinate 460,455, forward strand.
AATGTGTTTCATGTATTTTTTGGGTTGTTTTAATGTGTTGTTAATTAGCGGGCCGGTTGGAGGGAACTGAAATCTCTGGGGAATGTCGCGAACAGCTGACCACCTAGATTTCAGTCGGTCTTAGGGCAGTTAAACGATTGCACTTTTGGAAGCCCCATTGAGGTTTGCCGGTGGACTGCCTGTCCAGATCTGCTATCGTTTGACGTTTGTGTTAGCTGTACCGTTCCGTAGATAACTGGTGTATTTTATTTGTACTAAGTTCACATTTTTATTCAGTTTTGTATCATGTTCGTTAACTATTTCGTCCAGTCTACTCTTACTATCATTTATTTGATGATTGTTAAATGTTCGTCCGTTATGAGTCCTGTGATGTCATCATTTTTTGCAGTCATTTTTTTTTTTGTGTACTTTGCATATTCAGTTGACCTCGGGTCAATCTTTGACCCTTCGTTTTCCGTGTGACACTTCCGCTTGTTTTATTTAGTTCATAAATTCATTTTTAATTGTGAAAATGTCTTGTTTGCGTCTTGACATTGTTTGTACCCTTTAGTTGCATCATTGTTTTGTTTGTACTCATGATATATATTAAATACTACATTAATAATATGATATTATATTCAATAATACACTTGTAATTTAATTTAATTAATTTTTTCTGACATTTAAGGTTAATATGGGACATTGCATAATTATGCAGTGATAGTCCAAGAAATTAGCACTACAATTTATAAGAGATGCCTAGGGCATCATAATAATAATAATATAATATATATATTGACCAAATAAAATAATCTTATAGTCTACCTTTGAGGTGACAGACCCATTGTATATTATTTAATATACTTTTCTGGTACTAAGAGAGTGACTTAGTACATTGAACAATATAATTACTAGGAATCATACCCAACATTATTGGATATTGAGATTAATTGTGTGATGTAATTACATTATAGTTAACAGATATCATAACTATTTATGATATAGTTAGTACTTAGATACAATATTGTTACAAAATATTGTCTATTAGTCGAACTTAGACATAAGAGTTCAGTACTATTGTGATTATTTATATTGAATATTCCTAAGTTGAGTAAGTATAATAATTACTCTGAAGCTACTATTGACTATTTTAATCAGTAATTATCAATAATTACTTACCAGATAAAAGTCAAAATGCTTACTATAGACCATTTCGTTAAAATTGGTAAGGAATATGGTTATAAATCTCAAGAACTTCGTCAGTTTGCTGAGGCAGAACTGGAAAAACATAAAGCAGAAATGGAGGAACGTGAAAGAAAAGAAGCAGAGAAAAAGGCTGCATTAAAGAAAGAGGAGGAGGAACGTGAAAGAAAGGAAGCAGAACGTGAGATGAAGCAAATTGCCAAGGAAAATAGATTAAGAGAAATTGCTCAACAGGAAGAAGAGAATAAATTGAAACGAGAGGAAATTATTTTACAACAAGAAATGGAATTGGCGCGTATTAAATTGGAGACAGCAAGATTACAAGCACAAAGTGCTGATGCAAACCAGAATAATAACGCACAAAATGGATCGTCATCCAGCCAAACTAAACATTTCTACAACTTTAAATTACCCACTTTCAACTTAAACGTGGACGACCTTTCATCGTTCCTGTCACGTTTTGAACAGACTTGCAAAACAAATCATTTGCCCGAAGAGTCATGGGTACTCAAGTTAAATGAATTCTTGGTTGGAGAACCATTGACGGCTTCTCAAAATGCTGACCCATCAATAGCAAATAACTACGGTGCTATTAAGTCCTTGCTTTTACGAAGGTTTCACCTGGACGAGGAACACTGTAGGTTGAAATTTAAGGGAATTTTACCTGAATCTCCAAAAGATTTTGCAGGATTCATTGCGAACATACGCAATACATTTAATAGATGGGTTGAACTGGCAGAAGTCAACAAATCGTACGACAAATTAGTTGATTTGCTACTACGGGATAAGGTATTATCTTCGGTTAGCCAGCCATTCTTTGCATATTTGCAGGAGCGTAAACCAGGTACTATTGACGAGTTAGAAAAAATTTTTTTAAACTACTGTTCGGCACATCCGAATGCGAACATTTCTAACTCTTCATTAAGAGAACCTCTACCTGTGGCGTCTAATATGGCCTACAATCATAATAACAAACAAAGACATCACAGTGTAGACAGAAGTAGGTTCCAAAGAAATCACAATGTTAACTTTCAGAAGGGACATAATAATGATTTCAACAATAAAAATGAGTTCAACAGAGGTAGATCACGAGATAGAAATTATTCACCTCAAACAAACTACCACAATAGTCAACATAACACTAATTATAATCGATCACATACCCCGAAAAATAACAATAACTGGAATGGTAATAATCATGGCTCGAGACATCGAGATAATAGTTACTATAGAGGACGACGAGATAATTCTAACAATTATACTCGGAATCGATCTCATTCTCGGGGATCATCTCAGTACAACCATAATACAGGGGCGGCAGTTACAAATAATACTACCCCTATAGCTCAGGTCCCACTTGACGATAATACAACACAGTCTTCTGCTGCATGTTTTGCTATTAATTATAATGTGGCAAATAGTTGCCAACAATGCAATCTTATTTTTCAGAAGGCGAAAGAAACAGTGCTTAACTGCGGACATATTACACCAGAGGTAGGTCTTGCAGTCAACGATGGAACAGGCTTACTAATTTTTAACAGGGGAATCGTTAATGGATCCGTCGTCTCAGTGCTGAGAGATTCAGGATCCACGACGATTGGTGTACGTCAGTCGCTGGTACATCCTAGCTGTGCGACAGGAGAATACGTCCGCTGCATGACATTTGGTGGAACTATTGAGTTTTACCCCACAGCTATTGTTCATATTAGAACACCCTTTTTCACAGGGAATGTAAAAGTATGTATGCTAAAAAAGCCTATTGCTGATCTGATGGTTGGTCGTATACACGGCAGTAAAGATTGTACTCCAGATGAGATCATAGAATGGGAGAAACATAACCTATGCACTGGAAACGCCGTGACGACTAGAGCGCAGACTCAACTCATGGAGAAAGTTGGTGATAATAAAATGGATGCAGACAACCAAGAGGAATTTGTAGTCAATTCACCTATTGACAGGGAAACATTTGCAACCAAACAAAAAGAGGATAAATCTTTAAAAAAAATTTTTAAGCTGGTTGATAAAGTTGACAATCTATCCTCAGGTAATAATAACAAACATTGGTTTGTTATTAAAAATGACATATTGATTAGATGTTTTAATGACAAATCACAAATGAAACAACAAGTTATGGTCCCGTATACTTTTAGACGGTACATTCTTCAACATGCGCATGACTCACAGTGTGCTGGACATATGGGATATACTCGAACACGATCTCGAGTACTGTCTTCATTCTTTTGGCCAGGAGTGTCAAGAGATATTTCGCAGTATGTACGTTCCTGTACTACATGCCAAGAAGTGAAAGCACGTGGAGCTTTTCACACGGCGCCTATTCATGCTTGCGATATCTCAGTAAGACCGTTTGACAAGATGGCCATAGATATTATTGGTCCATTGCTACCATCGGCCAGAGGACATAGATTCGTCCTTACGTGCATTGATTTGTGCACACGATGGCCAGAAGCTATCCCATTAAAGACCACCACTACCACAGATGTAGCTGATGCACTACATCTCATCTTTTCTAGAATAGGGTTTCCTAGAAAACTTTTATCAGACCATGGGTCACAGTTCATATCTGACACCATGAAGGAAGTCATGAAAACTTGGAACATTGATAGGAATTTAAGTAGTATTTATCATCCTATGAGTAATGGTGCAGTTGAAAGACTTAACCGTACACTTAAACAACTACTACATAAGGTTACTGTTAAGCACCCTCATGACTGGGACAGAGCACTCCCAGCTGTTCTATTTGCTTATCGGGAGGTACCGCATGAACAAACTGGCTTCTCTCCCTTTGAATTAGTTTTTGGTGCTCCCCCAAGAGGTCCTATGGGACTAATAAAAGACTTATTAATTGACGCAGAGATGACTCAGGACACTCAGTCATCTTACGAGTATGTGATTAATCTTCGGAAGAACATTATTGAGTCTTGCCAGTTGGCAACAGCTTCTTCTGAGGCTGCAAAAGCTAAGGCTCGATCTCTACAAAATAGGTCTCGACGATTACGCCAATTATTCCCAGGCGATGAGGCTTATGTGTTACTTCCTCACAATAACAATAAATTATTGATATCTTGGAATGGTCCTTACAAAGTCATTGATAAAATTTCCGACGTTGATTACGTCTTAGATATCAAGGGACACAAAAAGATATTTCATATTAACATGCTCAAGCAATTTCATACACGTCCTGAACACTTACAGTCAATTTTTTCATGAACTAGATGACAACACAGTATCTACTTGTTATTATTCCAACTTATCCGTCATCCAGGAAGAAGAATCTTCTTTTCCTGAGGTACAGTTACCGTTACCGGTACCAGTAGTTCAACCTACTGAATCTTGGCGGGATGTAACCATCTCTTCAACGGTTACACCGCAACAGCGTCTACAGATTGCTAATCTCTTACAATCTTATCCAGATGTGTTGACCGACGTCCCGGGTCGCACATCGGCTATCAGTCATGACATTACTCTCAATGACGATACACCTATTCGTGTACATCCCTATTCGGTTCCTTTACATTTCCTTGCTAAAACTACTAAGGAACTTGAACAGATGTTGTCTCTGGGAATCATTGAGACTAGTAATTCGCCATTCTCTTCTCCATTAGTGATTGTCCGGAAGAAGGACAATAACATCAGACTATGTGTTGACTATAGAAAATTAAATGCTAAGACTATAGTTGACAGCGAACCACATCCACTTATCGACGACTTACTGCCACGTCTATCCAACGCAACTATATTTAGTAAGATAGACTTAACTAAAGGTTATTGGCAGATACCACTGACCGAAAAGGCTAAGTACTACACCGCATTTTCCACTCCACAAGGTCTATACCAGTGGAATGTGATGCCTTTTGGGCTTGTTAATGCGCCAGCTACCTTCATTCGCCTGATGCGACAAATTTTATCAGGTAGACCAGACGTTATTACATATATTGACGACATATGCTTGTTTAGTTCGTCGTTTGAGGAACATGTTTCGGGACTTAGATATGTTTTCGACACTCTAAGGAATTATCATCTAACTGCTAAACCTACAAAGGTTCAGATCGCGTGTAATGAGATAACCTTTTTGGGACATATCATTGGATCGGGATATATCCGAACGTTACCTAGTACAGTCTCCAAAATTCTAAACATAGCAGTTCCTCAGACGAAGAAACAGGTCAGGAGTTTGTTAGGACTTGTTCAATATTACAGTAGATTCATACCAAACTTGTCATCCATCACGGCTGTATTGTCTTCATTGTTAAAAAAAGACATGCCGGTGAAGGTGACATGGACTGGTATATGCAATGAAACTTTCAACAAAATTATAAATTTGTTTTCGCATGAACCAATTTTAAGACTTCCCGATGCTTCCAAAAGATTTTTCTTACGAACAGATGCTAGTAACTACGGCATCGGTGCATGCCTGCTCCAGAACCATGATGGCGTTCTACATCCTACATTATATATTTCAAGAAAGCTAAAGCCGGCAGAAACAAAGTATTCCACAGTGGACAAGGAACTTTTGTCAGTTATATGGGCAATCACAAAACTGGAAAAGTTCTTGCTTGGTGCTCCATTCACCATTCAGACTGACCAGCGTGCTGTAGCATCTTTGCGTAGATCAAACCACAAAAGTCCAAAACTCGCCAGATACGCGATCATCCTGCAGCCATTTGAATTCTCCATTGAACATATTCCTGGCACTGAAAACATTGTGGCGGATGCGTTGTCACGTAATCCTATTGACGACGAATAATCAACATTGACATTCCTAAAATACGTCAATCATCACTACATTGGATAGAACGGAGTATCAACTATAAGGGAACTAACCTTGACTTCAAGTTAATAATTATAAACACTATATGCATCACAGAATTGAACTAAAGACAATCAAGGTATACATATTGACATTGAAACTTCGTCTAACGTCCATACACAATATATGAATATTCGTTGAACAATCATGGAACAATATCTGACGACAAGTCGAACTTATTATCCTATGTGCACTTAATTCTTGGATCCTAGGATAATTGACATTTCTGTCCGACGGAAACGTTTCAACACTTTGTCTAAAAGAATTCATCAGGATCAGGACTACGGATGGATCATCATATCCTATACTAATTAATTAGTTAACTTAACTTCTTAATTGAATTATTATCAATAAAATGAAATGTGAGAAAAAAATGAAATGAAAAAAAAAACAAAAAAAGAGAACGAAATATAAAAAGAAGAAATTATGAAAAGAGAAAATAAATCTCACACAAGTATTAGATTAATATTTTTTTTTAATGTACCTATACGTTATTTAGTTAGTTAAATTAGATAGTTATTATTCACTAACACTTAACACACACAATTAAGTTAAACTTATATTCGAATTTCTTTCTATTTCTTCTCACTTATTTTGTCTTTTCTTCTCTCATAACATCGTGTTACATTAGAATCTTAATAATTTAACTCTTAGTTTAATTAATTAATTTAATTTTAATTAGTCAAATTAATTCCTATATGACATACTAATACGACAGACCTTACTTTAATTTAATTCTATCATTCACTATTGACATTACACATTTTATTTAGTTGATATAATAATATGCATAATATTGATATATAATATGATTAATGTTAGATGACTATGACAAATAGTTAGTTGACATGACCGCGACACGGTTCTACTCAGAACATCGTCGGCCATATGTCACAATGGTGTTAAATTTTTTGAAAAATTGTTAAGTCGGATAGATCTTGAAAAAAAATCTATCGATTTTTTTTTTCCCCGGTGTACAGGGAATTGTTACGGTATATGTTATTAACGCCGTCTGCTAAAGGTTAGCAGACGTGCAATTGTAAAGGGTAAGACATTTAATATATTGCGATAGATGTTTCAATTATTGAACGCTCCATACACGATCGATTATGACGTGTCTAGCGTTGTTTGGGTCACAGTCGGTAACTAGGAGACGCTACCCTTTGTTACTTGACCGCCAAGCTGAATAGCTGCGTTTTCTAACCTTCCAATTCAATGGCATGATATAGCCATTTATATGTGCATTTATGATGGACCAGGGTCAGTCCTAGAACTCTATATGAGAGGAAACTTACGGAGGTTAGTGTTTAACTAGAATCCTCAGAAGGAGGAGAATAATCGTCCAATTCGTATGAAATATTCAGACTCGCAGTCTCACTGTCGGCAGGTAGCCATGTCTATCTGCGCGTGCATATAGCTGTGATGTTCTGACGACAATACTGCATTGTATCCTTAAACGGACATTGACACGTAAACCAGCAGTCTACGTTATTGATTAATTTATGCATGACTTATACGGACTTATGTTCTGCTCATATTTGAAATGATCATCCTGTGTGTACATGTGATTAAATATTACGGACTCAACCTGAAGGCATTAATTACTTCATTAATGTTGCTGAGTTCAAGTATTACATGTTACTTCTTCATATCATGCTACTGAGTTGTATGAACGCTTCACCCTAATTCGCGTAATGATAAAACAAGCACGATCAACAAGAAATCATTAAAATAATTATACTCAGCACATGATCTTCAACCGGCAAATAACTCAGAGAACAAGCCGACAATTTCTGTCAGAACATTGCCCACTCAAATAACATCAATAAAAACATCTCCATCATCAGTGAGGCAATTATCCAAGCAGCAAAGAAGTCAATTCCACGAGGTAAACGACGAGACTACAAACCATACTGGAGTGACAACCTGGGAAAACTCCATAGTGAATTAAATAAAGCACGGGAAACTATGGAGCAAAATCCCACATTAGAGAACACGCAGAGGCACAACAGCATAAAACAAGCTTTCAATGAACAAAAGAAAGCTGAAATCCAAAGGAGCTGGCACCAGAAGACCAGCAGTCTCAACATGGAAAAGGACTCAAGCAAGCTATGGAATCTGACAAGAGTGCTAAATGAAGAAACAACAACCAGCTACTGTAAGACTGTCATCAAGGAAAATGAAAAATACCACACAGGAAAGATGGCAGCAAACATCCTGGCAGATTTCTACAAGGAAGAAAGCACCACATCACTTTCACATGCACGGATCCAAGAAGTACGTAAGGAAGTAAAAGAAAAACTGAAGCACCAAAACCCAGATATCTGCATGAAGTCACCCCTTACTATGAGAGAACTCAGTGCTGCCATAACAAAACTAAAGAACAGAAAAGCTCCAGGAAAAGATGGCATCACAAATGATATGATCAAGAACCTTGGACCTGTAGCCAGGCACAAGCTCCTCCTAATCTTCAATCAGTCATGGAGTACTGGAAAATTTCCAGATCAATGGCGAGAAGCAATCATTGTTCCCATCAGAAAGAAACAACAGGAGAAAACAAGCAAGTCCAGCTACCGGCCAGTTAGCCTACTGAGCTGTCTGGGTAAGGTAATGGAAAGAATGGTGAACTCAAGATTACTGAAACATCTGGAAAAAAACCATCTGCTTGATAACATACAGTCAGCATTTAGGAAAAATCGCAGCATCGAAGACCAACTAGTATATCTAGCCCAGGAAGTAGAAAATGCCTTTCAGGAGAAAAAGAAAGTACTGGCGGTTTTTGTAGACTTGACAAAAGCCTTTGATAAGGTATGGAAAGAAGGACTCCTCCTTAAGATGCTCAACAGCAAAATTGAAGGGAGAATGTTCAACTGGATACGGGACTTTCTTCGATACCGCACAGCAAGAGTAAAACTTGACGGGAAACTGAGCCATCGCGTCACTCTACAACAGGGTGTGCCACAAGGAGGAGTTATCTCCCCCACACTTTTTATCATATATATAAATGATATTGCAGAGAAACTGTCCGGGCATATCTCCAGGGCTCTTCATGCTGACGATTTTGCTGCCTGGTGTGCTGCTGAACATTTGCCTACTGCGAAGTACAGGATGCAAGCAGCGCTAAATACCATCGGTAAATGGGCATCAGATTGGGGAGTACAGATAAACCTCTCCAAGACAGTAGCAACCTGCTTCTCTCTGTCAAATCGCCGAGAAACGATCAAACTGCATCTAAATGGAAGTGAACTTCCAATCGAGGAAAACCCAACATACCTAGGAGTCAAGTTGGATAAGAGACTCACCTGGAAGCCGCACATAAAAGCAGTAGAACAGAGAGCAATAAGAAAGATCTCTATTATGAAGAAACTGGCTGGCACAAGTTGGGGGGCAAATACCAACATACTTAAAAAAGTCTATACAGGCACAGTCAGACCTGTACTTGAATATGGCATGTCAGCCTGGGCCACAGCATCGAAAACAAACACAGAATGTCTAGGGAAAGTGCAAAATTCAGGCCTTAGACTAATCACTGGAGGGATGAAGACTTCTCCAATCCAGGCAATGGAGCGATACACCAACATCCGCTCTCTCGATGACAGACGTGAGGAAAAGGTATTCACTCACAGTGAGAAGCTTCTATGAATGCCAAGTCATCCAATGCATGCCAAACTCCATAGTGTGACAAAGAACAGGCTGAAAAGAACCAGCTTCCTAAACATCTCCAAACATCTGCATCGATGCCATGAAGACCTCCTCCCAAATCGATCTACTGAGATTGAAATGTTAATCGATTACGAGGAGCCAGACGACTGCCATGGAAATATATCTATCATCACAGAAGTCCCTGAAATAAAAAAGAAAGGCCACCTGACCCCTCAACAACTAAAAACTTTGGCTCAAGAAATGATTGAAGAAAAGTACAACCCGAAGGAGTGGACACATGCATACACAGATGGATCTGCTGAGGGAGCAGTAAAGAACGGTGGATGAGGCATTTTTATAAGATTCCTAAATGGAAAGATCATCCGAAAGGCCTTCCCAACTGGAAAGATCTCCTCCAATTTTAGGGCAGAAGCTATGGCACTACTGCAAGCCCTGAAGATCCTCACCAGACCTGAACAGCAGCCACAAGCTAAGATAGTAATCTTCACTGACTGCAGATCATTACTTGAATCAATACAAAACACCAGAAATGATAACATGATGAATGAGATCAGATCTGAGCTTAACATCATCCAAAGGTCATCAACCATTGCCCTTCAGTGGTTACCTGCCCATTGTGGAATCGCTGGTAATGAGAAAGCAGATGCTCTATCAAGAAGTGGCAGTAAAATGGAACAATACAGCCACCCATTGCCCTATCGGGAAGCAAAAACCATCATCCACAACAAGTACAAAAATCAGTGGAAGGAAGAAGGGGATATATACAGCAGAGATGACCCAATCCACCACCTAAACAGACACCAACAGACGACAATTTTCCGCCTGAGAACTGGTCACTGCAGATTACTTGGACATCTCTATCGCCTCAAGATATCCCACACGAATGAATGCCCATGTGGAACTGATATCCAGACTCCAGAACACATTCTCCAGAACTGTCCAACCCATGATAAATTGCGACGTGCGACCTGGCCAAATGGTGGTGAGCTCCAGCAGAAGCTATGGGGCTGCCGCGCCGACCTGGAAAAGACTGTGGACTTCGTCCTGGCGACAGGCCTGCAGATTTAGCATGACTACAAACCGAACGCAGAAGAAGAAGAAAAGCATTCACGGATGACACAACAATTCTGACATCAGATTAACATCAGGCCCGGAGGATGTTAGCACGCCTGGATGAACTAGTCAGCTGGTGCAGAATGAGCTTCAAACCCAAGAAGTCGAGAAGCCTATCAGTCAGGAAAGGGAAGAGAGCAGAGTTCATATTCATGGTTTCCAACCAAAGAATCCCTAATGTCATTGAGGAACCTATTAAAAGTCTTGGCAGGGTGTATGATGCCTCATTAAAAGACTCGAAGGCAGTGCAACAGACAATAGAAATGGCAGACAGAGGGCTACAGAGATCATAGATCAGGTCTACTACATTCTCGTAAGTTTCTAAGTGCTTTAATTGTTGAAAGAGAGTCAGTTAAAACTGTTAGTTTTTTGGGAGGGTTATTAGAGAATATTTCTAGTGCTTTTAGTATTGCCACCATCTCTGCAGTGAAAATGGATGTATTTTCCGAGATGCTGTATTCTTTTGCTATTTTCCATATTGGAATATATATTCCTATCCCAAATTTGCCATCCTCTCCCTTGGATCCATCTGTGTACACAGCAATGCTGTCTTTTGATATTTGTTGTATATATTTATTGGCTGTGTTTTTAATATTTTCTATATTATTTGTTTTCTTAAGTATTTCTGCTAGGTGATAGTCCGTGTCTGGTTTCTTGATCACCCAGGGAGGAATCACTGGCTTGTATTCACAACTGTTATTAATTGATGTAATTAATGTACCCAGATGGACAATTTCCTCCATACACTTCCATCCTGTAGGGTATCTAGTGGTATTCATTGAATTGGCCTGAGTTGTTAGTTGGCATCTGGTAAAAGCTGGGTGAGACTTATCTAACATAACTCTGTTCATGTAATTTAGTCTTAACTCCTTTCTCCGTAATTCCAAGGGTAGAATTCCTAAAGCCACCTCTATAGCTCCCATTGATGTTGATCTGATTGCACCTGCTATTGTACATAAAGCCTGATGCTGAATTCTGTCTAATTTAATCTTCTTACTGTGTGCAGCAGAGTCATATATTATACTTCCATAATCGATTTTTCATCTAATATAAGATTTATAAAAAGTGAGCATTGTCTTAGTGCTTGCACCCCATCCATTACCTTTCAAATATCTTAATAAGTTAGTCAATCCTCTGCAAGACTCCACTTGTTTATCTATGTGTTTATTCCAGTTTAACTGTTGGTCCAATATCATCCCTAGATATCGAGTGGTTTGCACTGTATTAATGTTTTGCCTTGGATATTTATGTTTATAATATTATTTTTTACAACCCTACCTTTACTGAAGATCAACCCCAATGTTTTATTTGTATTCAGCTGAAAACCCCATTTTGTCATCCATTTACATACTTTATTTATTTGCTTCTGTAGATCCTTATATAATGTTGGCAGATGTCTCCCAGTCCTCCATATAGCAACATCATCTGCAAACTGTGACAATTTATTTGTTATATCATTAAATTCCTCACCTAAATCATTTACCATTATTGTAAAAATTGAAGGAGACATTACTGATCCTTGGGGTATTCCATTTTGTTGTTCATACAGTTCTGATCTATCATTGTTTACCTGAACAGTGAAATATCTCTTGCAGAAAATTCTCTAAATAATTATATATTTTACCGGTTACTCCTATCTTCTTCATTTTAAAGAGAGCACCCTCTCTCTAGCATTCATTATAAGCCCTAGCTATATCTAAAAATACTACCACAGTTTTTTCTTTCTTTTGAAATCCTGATTTTACTTCATGTTCCACCCATACTAAAGAAAGGGAAATGTAAGACCGAGGCTGCAAGTTACCGGCCAATCAGTCTCACAAGCTGTGTTGGGAAGACTATGGAGCGAATAGTCAACCACAGATTGAAATGGTATTTAGAGTCTGAGCAGATCCTGGTGCCGGAACAAGCTGGATTTAGAGAATGCTACAGTATAGAAAACCAAGTTACTTACTTGTCTCAAGCAATAGAAGATGCCTTCCAGGAGAAGAAAAAGGTCCTAACGATCTGGGTCGACTTCAAGCAGGCCTTTGACAAGGTGTGGAAAGATGGCCTCATTGCAAAACTTAGGAGAAGTGGAATCCAAGGCAACATGATGAAATGGATCCAGTCATACTTGCATAACAGGAGAACTAGAGTCACTCTTGACGGTCTGCAGAGCAGAAAAGTGTTGCTCCATCAGGGGGTACCTCAAGGAGGAGTAATTTCCCCAACACTCTTTCTTGTTTACATCAATGACCTGGTGAAAGATCTCCCTGCAGGAGTTAAAGCTGCCTTATATGCAGATGACCTAGTACTCTGGTGCGCTGATGAAAACGTCACCACAGCAAATTATAGAATGCAGCGGGCAGCAGACATGCTAGTGTCATGGGCAGAGAAATGGCTTATCACAATAAACACAGACAAAACCTCCACAACACTGTTCTCCCTCGCCCCCAAGGACAAATCAGCTAACATACACCTAGGGACAACCGTGATCAAGGAAGAAAGCTACCCCACCTATCTTGGGGTGACATTTGACCAAAGGCTTACATGGAATAAGCATATTGAAAATGCAGAAGGAAAGGCCCGAAGACGACTAGGCATACTCAGAAAATTAGCAGGTACCAACTGGGGAGCAAATGAACGAAATCTAAAGAAGATTTATAATGGAGTAATAAGACCACACTTAGAGTTTAGCTCAGCAGCATGGTCATCAGCTGCTAACTCACATCTGCAGTCTTTGGACAAGGTGCAAAATCAAGCTCTCAGGCTCATTACAGGAGCCATGAAAACTACACCAATAACAGAGATGCAGAAGGTTGCTGGATTACAGACATTGTCCCATAGAAGAGACATAAAAACCATGATCCAGATGGAAAAGTACAACAGTATGCCAATGCACCCAATAAAGGCAAGACTAGATGATCTGGCATTGGGACGTCTAAAGCGTAGCAGCTTTGTGCATCGGGGGAAAAGACTTATAAGACAGGATCAAGAAGACCTATCCATGAAGACAACACCACTGAAGCCCACCCTATACCCTGTACCATGGGAGCAGGCCAGCAGTGCCCTCCAAATTAATACATCAGTCAGTGGTCTCACAAGTGGATGTGAGTATAATGATCTGCAAAAACGAACTGCTACATTGAGTATGATCCAAGAAAGCTATCCCGATCAATCATGGATACATGCCTATACAGATGGATCAGCAACTAATGCTGTTAGGAATGGAGGTGCCGGTATCTTTATCTCATATCCTGACAACCACTATGAGACTAGGCACATTCCCACTGGTAAATTATGTTCCAACTATACAGCTGAGGTTCAAGCTCTAGAGCAAGCTGCAAATATGATTTATAACACCAACTCTGACTGCCACCAGGTAGTCATCCTCACAGATGCACTGTCTGTCCTGCAAGCTCTCAAGGGTAGTAAACTCCCGCATCTGAGAAATGAACTAAACAGTCGAATTCATCATGAGAACTTGTCTGACGGTGTAAACATCAAAGATGCGATCGCAAGAAGAAGAAGAAGACTTCATGTTCCAATTTAATTATCTGATCCATAGTGCATCTGTTCTTCCTAAATCCTGACTGAGTTTGACTATATAAATTATTTTTTTCCAAATAAAACTTTAATCTTTTATTTACTATGGTTTCTAATATTTTACCTAGGTGGGAAGTTAAAGAAATTGGTCTGTATGAACTGGCATCATGGGCATCTTATTCTGGTTTTAGTATTGGAATAATTACTGCTGTTTTCCATGTTTTGGGAATTTTTCCTGTATTCCAAATTTTGTTAAAAAGGGATATTATAATTTCTATGGTACTTTTTGGTATGTGTTTCAAGATTTCATAGCTCAAGATGTCATGCCCTGCTGATGTATTTGTTTTGTCCTTTATTGTATTTTCAACTTCTTCCATTGTAATATCTGCATTTAAATATGATAAATTTTCAGTATTATAAGGTACTTCTTTACTGAGTTTTTTAAGAAGTGTTGCTCTTCTGTTGACTTCAGCCTTGTCACGGGAATGACTGATAATTTTATTTTACCAACACGTCCCATTTTTCTTACTCTCTTAATGTTTCTGGTTTCCTCGATTTTTTTCATACGTAGCCCATTATTCCCCTCTCAGACCCCACCCCGCGGTTTTATTTCGTTCTGGCCTTCATTATAAATTCCCCACTTGGTCAGTAGCGGTCAACTTACGATAATATTACCTAAGCTGCACCTGGCGTTTGTCTGACTAGGGAACGTTTCTTGCTGGTAACAGTGTTTGATCACGAGCGAGAAATAGTTTCTTTGAAGAAGCGGATCGATAGCGGGAGCAAAGGGGAGACAAAACTCACGTTCGTTCTTTGTGGTTGTGGCCCTTGAACGCCGCAGTGAGTGCTAGAATAATATTACATCTTATCTATGAAATTTTCTCGCGGTTGTTGTCTCTGATGTGGTCTCCAGAAATAACTTTTGTCTTACTCATGATTACGTTATACGCCGTACATCCGTGGGAACATGCGATGGGGTTTAGCGTCTCTGGTAGACTATAAATATAGATAGGTTTACTCAGTCAAGCACACTCGAAAAATGTTCCTGCCCGTAGATGACCAAATGGGACAGGCAGATGTTAGCACAACAGAACTAGATTGTGTTGCCTATTCTCGTCATCTCGGGGTAAGTAGATATCTTTTATAATATATATATTCATGTTAGCTTTTATATATACCTGATAGGAGTGTGACTTGAATTATTTTAGGTGATTTCTCCCGGTAATTAGTTCAGTGATAATGTAGCGCCGTCTACTGCCTTAGTTAACGGGTGCTTAAGCAGTAGGTGTCTCCCAGTGGTATTGTTTACAATGGTTTAATGGTAAACTTACGATAACAGATACTTACTAGTCAGTTCAGTGCTTACCATGGATCAAGAGTAGGCTAAAATAACTGTCATTACTGTAAGGAAATGTCAGCGGGGTAGGTTATTCACTTAAAACTGAATAGTGATGTGCGGGCACTATAACACTGAATTATAAGAGATAGTCACTTATTACTTTCTGATAGAAACTTCTAGTGGTTGTGTGGAATTTTATATGCCTACTTGTGTAGTTAGACACCAGTTTATAACTTTCAAGGCAGTCCAGAAAGCAGCCACCAGTCAGAGATATTATTATAGCAATAACATTGCATTTTCCATGTATTCAATTTTTGGGAGGTTATTACCTTTACATTTTTTGTGTATCGACCCCAAAGGGGCGCATACCATTTATTATGTAATATCTAATGCTGTATTTTATGTAAATTCACTTAATGTTGTAAGATGAATCACATATCCACTCAGCTGGAACTACAGGGTTAGGTTTCCTGTATGTTGAGTTGGAAGAAGACGGAGTAGAATTTGCTGACAGGTACATGTATGTACAAGATATATTAGCCTATGCGGGCGCATGCTGATAATTGATAGAGTGGAAGTAACAGGAGAGCGACTCATATGGATAAAGACAGCCCGAGACTATCACAGCAATGAAAACAATAATTCAAATCCCATAGTGTGGCATAACTGTTTATTATAACGTTATTGTAATTTCTTGTTTGCTTGATATAAAGGTTGTCTGTTTTGGGTCTCAGTTTCAGGGCACCCCATTGTTACTGTAGGATCCCAGTCAGGCGACGAACGTAATATTCTCATCGATCTCACTGTTCCTGAAATTAATTAGCACCACGAGTTGTCACCCATACCTGAAGTACAACCCTTTTTCAACGCCCTCCCTCTAATGGGAAATAAGCTCATGCAGTGTATAACGAGCCAAAGCAAATCTGAAAACGCAGTTGGCAGTAGTGGTTTCCTACTCGCCTCTTGATCACCAGTCAGAGCATTGTGGCTTCCATCATATCTATCAGCGCAGCGTCTTCAGCAGAATTGAAAACACCAGACTGTGTGCTTAAACGGAGCACTCAGTCACAAATAAAGTTCAAGCCAGCCAAACCGGATTTAACATCAAGTACGCAGGCCTAATTTCACGTGCCTGGATAATAGCGCAATGGACCGGTTGTCCTAAATTGACCTCGTCTTGTGTGTGTTTTCTGGTCATTCAAAACCCCGCGGTCAGCCGAATATAGACAGAGTAATCTACAACCTATCTCGTTATTAGGGTGTAACCAACGGTGCATGGATAGCGCCTACAGTGGATTTATCAGTGTATTTCATCACCTATAGAAGGATATATACATATAAAGACACTAACGGGAGATATGGAATGTGGTTCCACAAAAGCGGAAGGACTGAGAACTTTATTTATTTCTCGGTGTTCTACAGGTTTTATGTTGGTGGTTTGTGTGTCCGTGGGTGTTTAATTGAATACTTGTTAACATAATGTGAATATTGATGCCTTTCTTATGTTGTTGTGCTGATATACATTATTTTCATATATTTTCTTCTTTCAAGAACCTTTAATAAATTTTACTCATTTATTAACGCGCTGTTCACGACCCTTCATCCATACTTAATATTTCAAGCTCTTACTATCGTCTCTATTTGAACAGAGAAAGGAGAGAGAGCGGGTGGTGCTTAAGACTACATAAGTGTGTTGAGGCTTGGAAAGAGAGATAGCTTTAATGAATCCTCTGCCAAGTGGTCTCAAGTTCACCCTATTTTACACACTATCTGTGTAAAATCTATAATTCTGTCAGTCCACTCTCATTGTCGATTTCACTACAATTGTCTGACTCGACAAATACTCTAACAAGTTAACTCAACCACGACAAGCCTGTCCTAGATTTTCCTTAGAACTAACTCTATGGTAGTACCTGGTCAGCACCTCTGCTTTCTGCCAGTCAGTCTCTGCCCTTTCAGGTCTTTTTATATGAGGTATTATCATATGTTTAGTTCTGCCTTTAATGGCTTTTAACTTATTCCACACATCTGTTGTAGAGTTATTTGTAGGGTTCAGTGTTTGGCAGAAATTTCTCCAAATGATTTTCTTTTGCCTTAAGTATTATTCTGTTTGATTCATTTCTTATGTTCTTATAAACATCTAAATTATCTTTAGATCTATGCTTTCTATATTCTTGTAGAGCTTGGTTTCTTTGTTTTTGAATTTCTGTACATCTAACTGTCCACCATGGTACTGGGTTTTTGTTCCAATGTTCATTCTTTTTTTGCGGTGTGGAATTATGTGTTCTGGCATATATGCATTTGGTATATGTTTAATAGCTATTAGCAATATTTCTTTTGTGAGATTATCTGCAAATACATCTATATTTTCATTTTCTATATTATTCATTTTTATCTCTTCCATTTCTACCTGAAAAGCTACCCAATTAGCTTTATTATAGTAAAATTTCGGTTTTTCTACCAGTTTGTTAGGTTTGTAATTATCTTTTAGTGTTATTTCAATGGGTAAATGATCCGAATTTGTATCCCCAATAACTTCCCATTTTGCATTAGCAAGATTTGGTGTTACAATGCTTATATCAATGGCTGTGTCTTGCTGATTTGCACAAGGGTTAATTCTTGTTACCGATCCATCATTCAGTATTATTAGTTCATTGTTTTCAATGAAGTCCAACAGTAGTTTCCCTGATTTGTCTATTATATTGCCTCCCCAAGCTGTATGATGAGCATTGAAATCTCCCACTATGATAGTTCTGTTGTTTATTCTTTTATTCACGTCTGAGATATCTCTTTCGTTTATGTTTCCACTTGAACAGTAAAGGTAAACTATTTTAATTTCTTCTAACTCAGTAGACACTGTTATAGCTATTCCTTCATAATTTTCTGTTCTAAATGATTCCCAGTCAGTTATTATATATGTTTTATTAATTAGAAATGCCACACCTCCTCCTTTTTTAGTTTCTGTCCTATCATTTCGAAAGACTTCATATTCAGGGATGGTAAAACGTTGACTCGGATTAAGATTAGTCTCTTGAATGGCAAATATTACTTTAGATTGTTTAAACATGCCTATTAATGCTGGTATATTTTTTTGGCACTTCTGCAATTCCACTGTTCTGTACGTCCATTATTTAATTGTTAAGTTTATTATAAATAGTGTTGTACTCTTTTACTCTGAGAAGTGTATAATATATTTATTTATTTGTTAACAACAAAGTCTCCTAGATTTTCAGTTTCTCTGTTAAAATGGCAAACTACTGAATGAAAAAAATTGCCTAGAAAAATCACAAACAGCCAGTAAAACTGGGGTTGATTGCCACGTCCTGTAAAGGATAAGCAACTAACTTTTTTAACTGTTAAAGTGAGTTTGTAGTTCACTTTGAAGATTCAGCATAAAGGCTTTCACAATGTTTGATACAGAATGGATAAGTTTTTTGACAATCTGTCATTATTTCATTCCACATTTCTTCTTGTCGGTTTTTATCTGTTCGTTTTTGCTCATGAGTTGTCTTTCTGACTCAATCCTTTTCAGTAAATCTTCATTCTCTTCTTTGAGTTCTGCTAATTTAGCCACATCTTTAGCTACTTCATGCTGTATTTTTCTCATGGTTTTCAAGATTTCTTCTGCCTTTCTCACTGTATCTTCTGTTATCGATGATTTGATTATTTCACTTTCTTCTGGTAGATTGCTATCTTTTGTCAGTATTTTTTTGGACATTTCCGGTTTGACTTTTAGGGTGAACATACCGTCTAATTTTAGGAGCTGGACCTGGTCAGACACAATTTGTGCCACTGTTCACCTACTGCGAACTGATTTACAAAGAAACAAAAAAATGTAAGGAAGGCTAGAGAAATGTAACATCTGTTCTAATCAGAAGCTAGTAAAACTAACATCCGCCAGTTCAAGCAGAAGTGCAGACCAACTTCCGGATAATGAAAACGAAAGATATTACATCACGGAAGTATTAATTGAATGTTTCCTGCACGTGCATTGCTACTATTGTTAGTTTACTTTATAAAGTAGTATAACAAAACAAGACTACAGCAAAGGCGTTGAACTTTTTTGAGAGCGTGTGCAAGCATTGGCAACGATCTTCTTAAAAAATATTTTGCGTGCCCATGGGAATTTTGAGCAGCAGATTACAAATGTATAATTATTATATTTGTGTTTTACATTTTCCTTATGGGGAATTTGACATAATTTGTGCGCTCTCTTCTCCTCTCCGGCAGTATTTAACTACATTTGTTGTGCGTACTGAATTATGTGCATTATTCAATTGTTAGCACATCCTAATTCCCTACCTTCCTACAGGTGATTGGTATTTTCGTGTCAATTTTTACACTCCTTCCATTCATTTCGTGTCGTGTTTGTTTACCTGAGAGCTGATTTCCACGAGCCCAGCTTGGCTGGCGAGGTCATTTTCATGGAGTTTCTCCGTGTATGTTTACACAAGGAGTGCCGGTCAAGGTGCGATCCGGTGGCAGGTACAGAAACGAATGATGTAAGGAAACTTCCGGACAAACTGGTTATGATCAGGGTAAATGTAAGAAGTTGTAAACAATAGCAAGAACTGTCGGATGTTGCAACTCCATGTACGGAGGATGACTGTTTGAAATTTTCAAACGCCTGAGTCATACAGAATACTACATGAGGAAAAGTTTTCATAACATGAACTATTTAATGTATTGGCTGACATTTGAGGCGCGAATAAACAATCGCTATGATTGAGAGTTTGTCGAAAACGCCAGGTGGAAGTGTGGGCCGGGAACCTACGATATAATGTAGAAAAAGTTTGACATACGGCACTGCATTCCAGAAATTGTCAACGTAGACAGCTCGGACCTTGCCACAGAAAAGAGTAGAGTTGGATTCTGAATTTATAGGACCGAACACACAAAAATGTATTAAGAGCATCTCTGTACATCAGTAGAAACTCGCCAATATTAATACAGAATCCGCAATTCTACAGGACCACTCACAAGTCACAGAGGAATTCTGAAATAGAAATAATACCCTAGACGTGTGTTCGAAGCATCTGTGTTAAGTTGCCAAGACTATTCTACTGAGCAAGAAATCTATCATCCCTAGCGGGGTAAGTGGTAAACATAAATTTTGTGCTATGAATTTGATAGGTTTATACTGGCTAGTGGTGTTAAAGATTCATACTAGGCTGGCAACCTCAACATGTGAAAAAGATACATTCATGAACCACCACAGCTAGCGCTGGTGATTGCTTCATGCTAGTTCTCACGGAAGAACCAAAAGCAGAGGTATCCGCAGGCTCCGAATGGAGCAGGGAGTGAGTGATGATTACATCAACTTGTGAATAGTTGTATGTTATCATTTGGTGAATGTATGTAAATTTAATATGTTCCTTCAGGCACAAGCCACAGCCGCTGTCCAGTCACAAATTTTTCCTTAAATTAACAGACATGCTGGTGATTTTTCATCACATGCCTTGAGTGGTATGATGTTCGCGCAGGGAGAGTAAAAAATCTGAGAAAACAAACGGCTGACGGACAGCGGGAAAAGGCGCCTGATCAACATCGGGAAAATAAATATTTAGCAGCGAAATTTGTTCTTTTATTCCCTCTAAAGTTTGTGGTACCAGTACGAGGCGACCCGACTATTTGTGGTACGCTCCGGAGAGACCATTTGCTGTACTACTAGACTGTGGTTCAAAGCTTGAGATCGATACTTGAAGATTCTTGCCTTGACCAGGAGAGGTTACTTTCTGAACTGATCTGGAAACGTGCCCCTCACCACAGAGACGAATCTACGGAAAAGCAGCATCGGCACTTCAACATTTTGGCAAGTCCCATTTTTAACAGGCCAAAACCAAAGAACTGTATTCCAGTCCTAAAACCCAGTTTCAATGACGAAACTTATTTTTTCATAATCACCAGTCATATTTTTTTACATTTGTTTCAAAGGAATTGATCATTAAAATTGTACATGTTGATTTTGACAACCTCACAGTTGAATTAATAATTACAGAGCGAACTGCACACGTGTGAATCCGGATTTTAATATATATATATATATATATATATATATATATATATATATATATATATATATATATATATATATATATATATATATATATATATATATATATATATATAGAGTTATATCTACAACTGAAGAGCCATTACGAACAATAATAATAATAATGATAAGAGGAATTTCGCTGAATTAAATCAGCTGGAGGAACGAAAGGCGGCGGGTTGGATAAAAAGTTATCGTGCTCAGACCCATTCAGCATTGTTCTTGACTTCTGAAATTATCATTGTGCTTCTACCTCGAGGTAGAAGCATCATTAGCCTTCTATCTACAACTCTACCAAGAGTAATCTTGTGCGAAGGTAGACACCTTTGAAGACCCACATTAGATACCCTAGGTTTTGGGCCACTGTTGGACCACTACTGCTGAGCAAGGGGAGACAACCCGTGACAGGGAACAGAACCAAATGTTTGAAAACTTCTTAAAGAATTATGTTTAGGCAACCAATAGCTTTTCTGAACTGTTTTAAATGGGACAGCTTTAGGAATTACGGGAGCCGCGGTAGCACAGTGGTTAGTGCACTGGCTTCCTAGCTTGGTGGTCCATGGTTCGATCCCCAGTTGAGGTGGGATTTTTTAGACCGCAAACGGCTCCGGGGTCGGCCCAGCCTCATAAAATTGGTACCAGAACAACTCTGTGAAGGTTAAGGCGGCCGGCGTGATGCTGACCACATCACCCCTAGTGTGTCGATGGTCAAGAAAATACGGGCCTAACACCGTATTTCCAATATGCTTCAATAGGCGTGTAACCAGATCCTTTACCTTTACCCGTTTAGGGATAACATGTTATTTATAACATTTATATTTTTTAACTAGAAGTAAAACGAATAAATTAGCAGCATGGGCAATAGATTTTGTTTAGGAAAAAAGAAGAATCCTGAAGCTTATTGACGGGTATCCAGTCTTACTACTAACAAAAGTACAATACAGAGAGAGTATAACAAATTAAAACATATATACTGGCTCGTATTATGAATATAAAACATACAATAATCAAGGAAAAGAAAATAATCATATATTACTCTTAATGAGACTTTTGCCGCTGCATAAACGATAACAGACATTTTATATCAGGCTTATATGTGGTTGCTATGAGAGCTATGTATGCAGTACTAGTTTCATCAGTAAACCTACTCTTATAATTAGACCTGACAGATAATCTTCCAAATATAATGCAGTCAGATGTGATCATTTCTTTATGTATAATGTTTATATTATTCATGAATGAATAAAGCGTGTTGAGTGTGTTTTGTTTTAACAGGTAAAAATTAATGACATTGATATAAAAATTAATCCACAATTAACTAGCTGACAAAGAAAATACGCATAATTTATAATAAATAATGGTTTGTATACTGGGCCTGCGAGGATTTCAAACCGTATCATCCGACGTCACAAATTCTCGCAACCGCTCAACGGGAGCCAGGTTCACCTAGGACGTCTCTTGTGAAAACTTCACTGCTCCCAGTTGATGAAAATTCATTCACTGCTTCATTTGCAGTGATGATGGTTATTAGTTAATTATTTATTGTTGGTGAGGTATAACGAATCTTGAGGCGGAACTACATCCTGTGTGCAAAAAACAAAACAAAAACAACATTTTTTACGTGCACCTTGGGCACGCGTGCCATACGCTCGCCACCCCTGAACTTCAGCTTCCAGCAAAATTTACAGTATCATTAAGAAGTGTCGTGTCGGCATTTGGATGTTTATTCTTTTAACCTGATACAGTCATGGCGTCTTGACGCCTGTTTCCTTCCAGTGTCGCGTGACTTATTTATCTGCATCTTTCTTGTTAAATTGTTAACTGATACCAGGTTTACACGTTTTCTCTTTTTACGACATGTCCAAAAAAACTTTGCCTACACGCGCCCCTGGTGACTGATCAGTGTAACAGCTTTCTGTTGTTGTATATGACTTTCTGGAATTTTCTTCTATCTGCCTAGATTCTGTTCCATTTTACATAAGTATTCCTCGCATCGTTCTGAATAAGATAACCCTGCGTTGCCTCGAATGTTCTTCTTTTTCGTTTAGTAACACAGTAACAAACGCGCTTCACAGCTCTGTAAGCTCGGCCCTTCTCTGCCACCGAATGCCTGAGTTGGTATGGATGTTCTTGATGTTCTTCATGTCGAGTCAAACTGCCTTTGTTTTTGCAATTCTTCACGTGATGTCAGTTAATTAGACAATGTCTGTTAGATCATCGTTATCTAGCATGCTCCTCAACGCTCTGTGTCCAGAGTACATAACTTTCACAACAAATATAAATTTGTAGATGATATAACGAATTACTGATTAATAATAACTGGTCATCCGCTTTTACTCTATGCAAAATAATGTACGAAATACTTATTTTTTTTTTTTTAGTTCAGTTGGGTAAAATTAATAAAAGTGGATCCCTAAAACGTGTTCCCACTAATACATTCCCCCCCCCCTCCCCCCCCCCTTTCCAAACACCCCTTTACTTGTTATATGATTTTGAGACATAACTAAATTTTAGTTGTTCGGAACGGTTGTAACTACCGCCTAGTGAAATTAATCTGAATAAAATGTACTTGGACAAGTATATAAAGATCAGAAGAAAGTTGGTCTTTACTAGAGACGTGTTTAGAACTTTTAAAAGACTCCATAACATATTTGTTTGAAGATTTAATCGGAACGGCACCATTCATCATCCGATGTCCACCCCTTCAAATACGAATCTATATTCGCATCTCATTATTGCTCTTACGGTAAAACCCTAACGTTAATGGAGTTATTTCGCCTTATTTTATATTATTTTAGTTATGCAATATCGACTGGGCCAATGTCAATCAAAACTTGAGATATGTATATACACCAATAAAGAAATCTTGAAGCGAAGTTTCAGCTCTTATACGATTAAAGGATCATAGAGATTTTGGGTGCCAGAGATTCGAAACGCGACAAATACACACAGCGGATTTAGTCTTAAATAAAAGTGCTTTTTTTCAAATTAAGTCGCCTCCTGTTAGCTTGTTTGTGTGTTCCTTGCAAAAGTGCAACGATTCATTATTTAAACAAATCGGGAGCTCAGTAGCCCTCTCTAGTTTGATAGAAAGTCGACCAGGGCGTAAAGCATTGATGTCAGTCTATGTGGAACTGTCGACAGCCGCTTTGTGGCTTGCTGTAGGGAGTGAACAAAAATTTTTCTAAGTCCACAGCGCTGAGTTTTTCTGGTGTACTAGTGAAAGGGCTGCGACTCTGGGGCATTGTTGAGGATTGCTTCATGTCTGCAGCATGGCGCATTCCTCAAATGATTATATCTCCGCGACTGATGTCGATGATTGTTTCATGCTTACAGACATTTGGATTTGTGCTCGATCCGAATGGCTGTATCATGGAACACCTCAAACGAATAGAGATATATCTCATCGACCGATGTCGATGATTGTTGCATGTGTGCATGCATTTGAGTTTTGATTACACTCGGATCTGCACCATGGAACATCGCAATTGAATATAGATTAACGACGTAGTATGCATATCACTATGCATGACGCATATGTCTTTATAACGTCACTCGACGTGTGGGCTTCGGCCCCAACGGCAGCGTATGGCATGTGTGGCCATTGCCACTATATAATTCGACTTGTGGGTTTTGACCCGAACGGCAGTGTGTTTCAGAAGTGTGGCCATTGCCACTTATATTGCGTGGTACAACCACTTATTTATGGATGTGTGGCTGGGAAGCCATTTGAGCAGTGTATTTCTTGAACCAAACGTAAGTCGTCGTATGAATAACGCAGTTTGCATAATTATGGCAGATTAGCCTGGCGTGGTATGCCAAAGGAACATTATGTTACTAGCAATAGTGTAAGACTAGTATAGATGGATATTGTACAGCTAGCGGCAAGCGTAAGCCTAGTGTAACGGATATTAAACGACTAGCAGTAGACGTAAGCCTAGCATAATAAGTGTATTGCAGAACTAGCAGGATAGTTAAGTCTAGTTAGCCTCTGAATTTATGCCAAAGGACATTGGCCGTTAAAAGGAACTGACCTCTAACCAGAACTCTAGATAGAGATTGTGAACATGTGCTTATGAACTAATGAGAACTCTTACAGATCGTACATGAATGTGATGTGACTTTTGTTCCCATGTAGTTGGTGTCTGCTCATGGTATGAAATTACTAATTAAATATTTTGAGTCGTCAAAATCACAGTCTTATCAACTGTCGTATTCGGAGTTGAGTTAAATGCTATTTATCTTCAACTGATCATGACCAGTGATGATTAATGTCTTAACACGCTGCATCTCACACTGCCAATATAATCAATAAGACAAGAGACTAATACAGGTCAGTCAAGGGTCGAATATTTAATATGAAACATGTTCAGCACAGAATGTATCACAAGGGTTAAAGCAGACATTATCGATACCAACGGACAGTATTACGGAATCCTACAAAAGTGATAAGAACCCGAGGGACTTTGACTCTATAAACTGAATACGCATATAATAACTTGGTCATCCACAAATACTAGAAGTCATCGAAGCACCCAGAATATACTGGGGTCCCGGAAGAGCCCGTAACATACTGGTGTCAGAAAGTGTCTGGATTTCGTGAATACTGGATTCCCCCCCCCCCCCCTTCAAGTATCGAAGAAAGTTAAACTGATGATGAACGTTTTAAATGCAAAATCATTCATTCAATCCTAACCGGCAACTGAAATGCGCAGGACAGAAAGTGACGTCACTACATCGATGCCGTCAACGTTAGCAGACAACATTGCCTGAGAGAATCCGAATTTTCTTCCACCAAAGAGACTGATTCACGCAGATAGAACGGTAATCTTCCACTCGAGAACCTGAACCAGTGGAGAATGTATCTCTTCATCAAATTCATCTGAGGCTGCGACGCAGATCGATTGAAGAAACTACGTTCGAAGACCGAAGCAATACTTTCAAACGGTTCCCTACTGCGAAGGTCAAGGTCTATCATCAATGGACCTCAGCTGTTGAAGACACTTGGATTAGAATTACATGCATTCATGTATTTCTCAGAGGGACAACTAAACAGATAAGTTCTTGATTTTACTTGGGCGCTTGAACATTATCATATTGTCCTTGCATTAGCTTTGGTCTACAGTTCATCATCACGTTACTTACTTTTTACTATCATCTGTGTTTCCCCATTCATGTTTTTCGTATATTCGTATATTCGTCGTGTTTAATATTGACTGGAATTTTCCCAGGAAAGCTTCAGTGAATGTTAACTTCTATTAGATTTGCATGCTTATATTGCTGACTGAGGATCTGACTGATTATATTTTTTCTTTGGAGTCAGGATATAAATGTTTCTTCGGTTCGCAATATAACCATATTTTGTGTACTTAGCAGTTGCGTCAAGTGAATTACGTCCTCTTTATTTACATAACCTACTTTCAGTACTGTTGACAATTGTTGTCGTGTGTGATCTAAAACTTCTTTGTCTACACGTTCGTTTATGACGACTTGTCTTGTTATATTTTTGTGATGTAAATTCTTTTCTTTCTTTTACTGCTTACTGAGTATAAGTCTCCTTTATTTACTTTATAAGTGTAAAGTGTTGTCGTATAATTGAAAAATCATTTCATTGTAAATCATTTGATTGTTTTCACTGTCTTTGTCACATGTTCTCCGAACTTGTTTGTTATTGATTAATATATTCATGTACATATTATAGTGAGTTCTATAGTCCTGGTGTATATTATAGACTATTGAAGGTACTCAGAAACCTATTATCATGTCTACACTACAGGAATTCATTGATATTGGGAAAAGTTATGGAAAATCAGGAGCAGAACTACAAAGTTTTGCAGATACGAAATATGATGAATATTTATCGCGTCTGGAAAGAATGGAACAGCGCGAAATGACTAAACGAGCTGATGAGCTTAGGAGGTTTGAATTAACCCAAGAGGGGAAATAAAAGAAAAAGAGATGGCTCAGAAGGAAAAAGAAATATCCATGAAATTGGAATTAGAACGACTGACTATAGCTCAACAAGATAAAGACAGAGAGCAGAAAGATAAAGAATTAGCTCAACAAGAAAAAGACAGAGAATTTGAGAAGGAAAGAATGGCACAACGAGATAAAGAATTAGCTCAACAAGAAAAAGACAGAGAATTTGAAAAGGAAAAAATGGCTCAACGAGATAAAGAAATGGAATTAAGGAGAATGGAACTTATG
Organism: Oreohelix idahoensis; assembly: GCA_024509875.1. Lineage (NCBI taxonomy): Eukaryota > Metazoa > Mollusca > Gastropoda > Stylommatophora > Oreohelicidae > Oreohelix > Oreohelix idahoensis. The sequence continues at coordinate 488,364 of JAMPIV010011233.1, forward strand.
CAACTGGATCAAGCACATAAAAATGCCATGGAAATGGAAACATTAAAACTTCATGCAGAAAAAGAAAAAGCTTTAGAATTAGCTAAAGTGCAGTCTGAACAGACTAAGACTGCGGCTGGTACTAATATTTTCTATCCTAAGTTAAAAATGCCACATTTTGACCAGACTCGCGATTGTGTTGACTCTTTTATATCTAGATTCATCATCAAGGTCACAGCTCTGAACATACCCAAGGAAAGATGGAGCAGTCTTTTACTTGATTTTTTGACTGGTGACTCACTTAAATGTTTCATGAGTCTTGATGAAAAGAGCAGAAGCGATTTCGATGTCGTAAAAGAGGTATTACTAAGACGTTTCCAGTTAACTGAGTCTGGATTCAGAGATCGCTGTGGCGAGAGGTTTTGTTTGGCTCTTGGATCAGTATAGTACTGACAATTACAGAAATAGAATTCCTGCAGAAAATGGTGGAGTCCCAGTGTCTGAGAGAACTACTGGTATCACAAATTAGTTACGGCTGTGAATGTTCTGATCTCGAAACAATAGTAGAGAGGAGACCGACATAAAGTGCCACCTCCGCTGTGTAACTAACTGTGATATTAATAAACAAGGAAACAGATTTTTACTTAACAATGATAAAATTGACAAGTCGTTCAAAATACAATTTCCTTATATTTTATTTAATATATATACACTATCTACTCTGGTGCAGAAAGGTGAATGTTGCAAAAAAAAATGGAATGAAATGAATTGGTAAGTTTACATATGATTTACAAATATTTATATTTATAAATATTACAACACGTTTTCCAATTATAGGAACAAAAAATTATATCAGCGGTGCTGTTAATTAAGGATATAACGTTTATCAGCTATGCTGTTATTTACGTATAATTTATCCACTATGATCTTATTATTGTCTCTTGCTACGCTAATTCACGTTTTCTTCATTGACAGTTCTATGCTCACAATGCCGACAGAAATGGTACTAATGTGTACTCATCTCTCTTAAGTCTGTTCTTCTTTGTTTGGTTCACACCACCGGCAGAGTATCGTTCCTTTAGCCCACCCAAGACTGAGGGGGACCAAAGATGTAGAGTCTGGTCAACCTCTATGCTCCTGCGGAGTTCCAGGCAGCGGGATTGACTCGAACATACGACCTCCTGTAACAAAGCAAAAATAGGGGCTAATTTCTGTCCTCAAGCCCACCTATTTCTAGTGTGAGTGAAATGAGCGTGTCTCCGATGTATGCATGTGGGATGAATGACAACATGGCTCAGTATGATTTAGCAATAGCGAGACAAGACAGGTGTCTACTTGCAAAACATTCTTTCTGATAAACTAATACATGGATACATTCAATAATATAGATTCAATACATGAATACATTTTATACATGAATACATCCCATAATATAAATCAATACATGAATAAATCCAATAATATGTACACCTAGGTGTGATACAACAATGTCCTTCCCCCTATACTATCTCACGCCCTCTCTGACAATAGCTGGTAACATATATCCTAACAATATTGTTATGTTCTTATGATAGGAGTATATGAGACGAGGACTGGTTGGTGATATTTCAGGTTGGAGTTATAGGAGACAATAGATTGGAGTTAGATGCGACAATAGAATGAGTCCTGACAAGGACTGTTTTGGTTATATTGGAGTTGGTCTTATCTGAGACAATAGATTGAGTCCTAACAAGGACTGTTTTGGTTATATTGCAGGTTATAGGAGACAATAGATTGAGTCCTAACAAGGACTGTTTTGGTTATATTTACAGTTTGGAATTATCAGAGACAATAGACTGAAGTTATAGACTGACAATAGATTGAAGTATAGGAGACAATAGGTTGAAGTATGAGTCCTATTAGTCTTCGTCTATTCAATCATAATAGGAAATACAATCATTATACTTAATTCCCCCCCCCAACATACAATCAGTAACCTGATAGGTAGTATAAATGACACACAACAAATACCAACGGTTATCGTAAAAATATTTACCCTCCTAAGATTTTAAACTGGCCAGGTTTTGACGCGACTTAGTGAAGTAGGTTGCAGGTCGATGCCCTCAGGTAAGTTACCATAAATCAAGGTGACAGCTTCTCCCTCTTCAGTCTGTATCTCTGGCGTCAAGTTCGGGGTTGCGTGGTTAGCATAAAATCCGCCCGATTATATAGTCAAGTAACTACTTGAGGAAAGCTTTCGGTTGGTTCCTGGCGGAGCAAGTTGATTGGTTTCCTCCGGTTTTGTACCTGGTCTCATACAGCCTAATTTTATTCAGTTTTCATCGGCCATCTTGCGTGAACAAGATGGCCGTTAATTTATTCTGTCTCAGAGACTGGTGAACGTTGATTGGTTGAAGCAAATCTGTATCTCGACATAGTGATTAACAAAGTAGTGGGTTACACTTCGTTTCACGACAATCGCTTTCATGCTGCTAAACCAAGCAAGGATGCAGATTTTGGTGAATTCATTGCATCTATTAAACATTTCCTTAGCAGATGGATTGATCTATCTGGTATAAATAAAACATATGAAGGTGTTATAGATCTTATGCTGCGAGATAAAGTTTTATCCGCATGCAGCACTGAATTAGAAGCATTTTTACAGGAAAGACATCCTAATTCTATCGATGAGTATGAAAAACTCGGAAGACAGTATCAAACCGCACATCAGAATAAAGATCTTCATAGATCGACTATTCGAGATCCTATGCCTGTGTGCGCTGCACAACATGATCACAGACCTCGATCGAAGAGCTTTGATGGACGTTGTCGTTCAGATTATTATCAATCCGACAGAGGTTTTTATAACTTCCGTCGTCATCGCTCTCCTTCGAATTCATATCGACGAGGTTATAGAGGATATTCACCTCATGATCGTGGGTATCACAGAGGCAGGGATTATGATGGTTCACATCAAAAAGGATACTATAAACAGAGATCATCTTATGGTAGAGATGCCAGGAAAGATGACTCTACTGATTTTTATTATAGCAATAAAAAAGTCAGTCAATAATAACAAAGGTAATGCCAGATCTCCGTCGAGAGACAAAAATAAAAAGAGACATGCAAATAGTTGCAGTGTGTTAAAAAGGAAAAAAGGTAATGATGATAATGATCATGCGAACGCATGTATGGTAATGAATGATACATGTTATGAGTGTCAGTCGAAAAAACAGATTAAAGTCTACAATTACACTTGATTGTGGTCATTGTATGCCAACAATGTCGGCATGTGTAAATGTCGGTTATCTTACATTTCATCCCGGAATATTGGATGGTAAGGTAGTGAGAGTTTTGCGTGACACGGGGTCTTCAACGATAGGCATTAAGCACTCGCTTATCGAGCCCTCTGCTTTTACAGGCAAATCAGTTAAGTGTGTCACATTTGGTGGGAATATAGAAACATTCCCTGTGGCACGAGTATACATTGATACTCCTTTTTACACAGGCACTGTCTATGCCTGCGGCTTGAGAGCACCCATAACTGAAATTATAATAGGAAACATACCAGGAGTTAAAGATTGCACTCCTGAGGAGATTGCAATGTGGGTTGAATCTCACCCACAGGTGGCAAATGCTGTTGTAACGAGAGCACAACAGTTAGCTACGGACATGGCTACACCACCTCCTCCTCCTATAATGGATACAATTATGTCTCAAGTTGGCACTGTTTCACCTTCTGTTTTTGCAGAAAAACAGAAGAGTGACCCAACTTTACAAGGATTGTTTAGCCGAGCAGAACAAAAAACTATTAAATACACAAGAGGGGCTAAACAATGGTTCAAGATAAAGAAATCAATACTCACTAGATATTATGATGATGGCAAAACAATTATACATCAAGTGATAGTACCTAAAGAATACAGACCATTGGTCCTACAAACAGGTCATGACTCCCCTATGGCAGGGCATATGGGGATCAAAAGAACATTGTTTCGTGTTACGTCACAATTTTATTGGCCTGGGGTTAATAAAGATACAAAGTTATACTGCAAATCATGTACAACATGCCAAGGTATAGCACGTAAGGGCAGTTTCCATACGGCACCCTTACAGATTACAGACGTGCCTGAGAGACCTTTCAAAAAGATTGCAGTAGATATAGTGGGTCCGTTATCAATTGTTTCAAATAATGGATTTCGTTATATTTTAACTTGCGTAGATCTTTGCACGCGTTGGCCAGAAGCCATACCGTTGAAAACCATCACAACTGCATCCGTGTCTGATGCATTATTTTCGATATTTTGTCGAATCGGTTTTCCGGAGGATATATTGTCAGATCAAGGATCACAATTTACTTCCAACATTATGAGGGATTTAGAATCCATGCTATCTGTTCACCACTCGTTTTGTAGTGCGTATAGGCCTCAATCAAACGGTGTGTGCGAGCGCTACAATAGCACTCTAAAACAGATGTTATCTAAGATAACTGAAGAATGCCCTCGTGAATGGGATCGGCTTCTGCCGGCGGCCCTCTTCGCTTTTCGTGAAGTGCCTCACGAGAGCACGGGATGGTCTCCGTTCGAATTGGTTTATGGTTCGAATCCTCGCGGACCAATGATGATACTCAAAGATTTGTTGATTGGAGCGTCAATTGATACAGCCACTCGAAACAGCTACGAGTTAGTGATTGATCTCCGACAACGAATCATCGATGCGTGCACGTATGCATCCCAGAGTATAAAATCAGCCACTCAACGATCAAGATTATTACATAATCAAAAGAGAATATTAAGATCATTCAAACCAGGGGAAAAAGTTTGGTTGTTGCTACCTCATAACGATAACAAATTACTGATATCATGGCAAGGTCCATTTGATGTTATCAAACAAGTCACAGATGTTGACTACTCGGTAAACGTTAGAGGTAAAATCAAAACCTTCCATGTCAACATGCTAAAATTAGCAGTTGAAAGACCACAGGAATTAATTCCTGTCATTAACTCTATTGATGATTCTTCACATCATACTGCTTCTTTTGCAGTTGTTCATGAAGAAGATACTACTTCGTCTATCCCTTTACAATTCCAACTACCTTCTTTGCAATCATCGGAATCTTGGAAAGACGTGACTATTTCTTCGTCACTATCTTCGTCACAACAAGATCAAGTTCGGGATATTCTTATTTCTTTCAATGATGTTCTCACCGACCTTCCAGGTCAGACATCGCTTATATCCCATGATATTACTCTTACTGATTATAAACCTATCAAACTTAGACCCTATCCTATATCTTTACACCACAAAGATAGGGTGGAGAAAGAGTTAAAAGAGATGATACGTTTAGGTGTGATATCTCCTTCGGAATCACCATATGCATTCCCAATGGTGATAGTTAAAAAGAAGGATGATTCTTTACGTATTTGTATTGATTTTAGGCGATTGAATAAAATTACAATCACAGACGGTGAGCCTATGCCTCTTTTAGATGATCTTTTATCAGAATTATCTAATGCTACCTTCTTTAGCAAACTAGATCTCTCTAAAGGCTACTGGCAAATTCCTCTTGCCGAAAATGCCAAACCTTACACAGCTTTCACAACTCCTTTTGGGCTCTACCAATGGAATTATATGTGTTTTGGGTTAGTGAATGCGCCAGCGACGTTTGTGCGCATGATGATGCGCCGCCTTCTTGGCGATCGTAAAGATGTCATCACGTACATCGATGACATCTGCCTATTTCATGACTCGTGGGAAGACCATATTGATGGTTTAACTTCCCTTCTACATACGTTACGTATGCATGGTTTGACTGTGCGACCTTCAAAGGTCCAAATTGGTTGTCAGGAAATTTCTTTTCTTGGTCACCGCATAGGTAACCACAAACTGTATCCTGACGACAATACAGTCAAAAGAATTCTAGAGATTTCTACCCCTTCAACTAAGAAACAAGTTAGAAGCCTTTTAGGCTTGATAAACTATTACCATAAGTTCATCCCGCATTTCGCACAACTATCTACACCTTTGTCCGCACTGTTGACCAAAGGTAGTCCTAATAAGGTACGTTGGGACAAAGATTGCGAAAGCGCTTTGGTAACAATTAAGAAATTATTTAGTAATGCACCAATTTTGTTATTACCAAATATACGTATTCCATTCATACTTCAATCAGATGTCTCGAGTTACTCCATGGGTGGTTGTTTGCTGCAATGTTACAAGGAAACACTCCATCCATGTTTCTATGTGTCGAGGAAACTGACTCCGGCTGAACAGAAGTATGCGACAGGTGAACGTGAGCTCCTGTCTATGGTATGGTGCCTGGAGAAGCTGTCAAGATATCTCATCGGCACGCACTTTTACATTATGACAGACCACAGTCCTCTTACTTACATAACAGCTAGAACTATGCGTAACGCTAGAATACACCGATGGTATTTGTTGATTCAAGAATTTTCATTTACGATCCTGCCTATTGCTGGATCAGACAATAACTTGGCAGATCTTTTATCGCGCAACGTCTCTGAGAAGAAATTGAATTAACTCTTTAGTCACCATGTTGACAAGTGCTATTATTAATGTTATAAAATTTAATGTGTCTACTTAAAGATTATCATAGTTATAAGTAGGTAGTACTAATATTAATATATTCGGGAGACGAGCGTCTTCTCCATCACTATCATCCGTGCCACAAGTGTCACGTTTGGAAGTGAGGGGGATGATGTTGAGGATTGCTTCATGTCTGCAGCATGGCGCATTCCTCAAATGATTATATCTCCGCGACTGATGTCGATGATTGTTTCATGCTTACAGACATTTGGATTTGTGCTCGATCCGAATGGCTGTATCATGGAACACCTCAAACGAATAGAGATATATCTCATCGACCGATGTCGATGATTGTTGCATGTGTGCATGCATTTGAGTTTTGATCACACTCGGATCTGCACCATGGAACATCGCAATTGAATATATATTAACGACGTAGTATGCATATCACTATGCATGACGCGTATGTCTTTATAACGTCACTCGACGTGTGGGCTTCGGCCCCAACGGCAGCGTATGGCATGTGTGGCCATTGCCACTATATAATTCGACTTGTGGGTTTTGACCCGAACGGCAGTGTGTTTCAGAAGTGTGGCCATTGCCACTTATATTGCGTGGTACAACCACTTATTTATGGATGTGTGGCTGGGAAGCCATTTGAGCAGTGTATTTCTTGAACCAAACGTAAGTCGTCGTATGAATAACGCAGTTTGCATAATTATGGCAGATTAGCCTGGCGTGGTATGCCAAAGGAACATTATGTTACTAGCAATAGTGTAAGACTAGTATAGATGGATATTGTACAGCTAGCGGCAAGCGTAAGCCTAGTGTAACGGATATTAAACGACTAGCAGTAGACGTAAGCCTAGCATAATAAGTGTATTGCAGAACTAGCAGGATAGTTAAGTCTAGTTAGCCTCTGAATTTATGCCAAAGGACATTGGCCGTTAAAAGGAACTGACCTCTAACCAGAACTCTAGATAGAGATTGTGAACATGTGCTTATGAACTAATGAGAACTCTTACAGATCGTACATGAATGTGATGTGACTTTTGTTCCCATGTAGTTGGTGTCTGCTCATGGTATGAAATTACTAATTAAATATTTTGAGTCGTCAAAATCACAGTCTTATCAACTGTCGTATTCGGAGTTGAGTTAAATGCTATTTATCTTCAACTGATCATGACCAGTGATGATTAATGTCTTAACACGCTGCATCTCACACTGCCAATATAATCAATAAGACAAGAGACTAATACAGGTCAGTCAAGGGTCGAATATTTAATATGAAACATGTTCAGCACAGAATGTATCACAAGGGTTAAAGCAGACATTATCGATACCAACGGACAGTATTACGGAATCCTACAAAAGTGATAAGAACCCGAGGGACTTTGACTCTATAAACTGAATACGCATATAATAACTTGGTCATCCACAAATACTAGAAGTCATCGAAGCACCCAGAATATAACGAATAGCCGAACAAAACGATACCCAAATTTTTCAAATTCGTCCTTGACATAATCACTTTTCCTAGTTCTAAGAAAATATGTGCCTAAAAATGCATTGTGGAACGAGGAGGGGAAAGGATAGATGAAATGCTAATTCGTTTCGCATTGATTTTAAACTAAAAGCCAATACTAGCACAGGGGCAAGCCTTGCCTTAGGGGTTTCCCCAAAATACGAAGAAAAAGTTAGAACATGTAGACAACTCGTGTCACAAAAACAACCTTGGCTCTTATTTCAAAGGACGTAATTATCACGTAAATAGAGAAGACAGCACATGGAAAAGAATTGAACGTGTAGTAGACTAAAAATAAAAAACACTAACTTAAGAAAAAAAACTGTGTACTTCTGAACCAAGCCAACTAGTCCCATATAAATTGTATATTCGTGTACCTTAGGACTTGTTGACAAAGAATATGGTAATAGTTACGCAAATAGTCCATTAATTAACTAATTATAGCCATAATACTATAGTGGATCCGACCAGACTGTCAAGTAAAGATCATGCCTGCTTGTAATTTTTTATGGCATGTTTTGAACAAACGACTTTGGGTAAATGAGGTTAAAAGGTACGGGATATTTGATTGGGTGGATTTTAAAGGAAGGCGAAGTATGATTGGTTGACCTAAAACTAAAAATATATTTGCCTTGGAAACATATTGGGAGTTGTTATTTGAAACGATAGATTCAAAAATAAATGTAAACATGGTCCCATTGGACAAAGCAGTAGATACTGGTACGAAACGGGGACTGTTCACTGCCATTTCAAGTAAATTTTGTGTAAAGCAAGATCGATGAGAGCAGGCGGAGAAATTTTCTAACATAGGAAAAGCCTGGACATAGGGCAGATCGAAAATGTGCCATATTCTATTGCCTAGTCATCGTTTACTTGTGTTATTTCCTTGCATCTGTGGTAAGATTGATTTTCTTAACATTTTATTCAAAATAAAATTTGAATGTGAAATACTAAAATACGACTGTAAGTAAGTGAGTCTATGGCAGACTCAAAACAGAGTCTAGAGATTGATCTAGCATATGAAAGACTATCAGAGAGGTGTAGACCAACTAAATTATATAGGATTATCATCAGGAGCATAATACCTATCCTATTGTATGGACAATAGATTATTGCTGGAATTGCAGAGGCGTTGTAACTATTAGGGGAGAGGAATACTGGTGTACCTGGTCACATAAAAAAAACTGCTGAAAGGGATTGTCGTAAAGAGCTGATCTTGCATGTTTGTTTGTAATGTGCCTGTACTGGTTGTTGAGTATTATTGTAGGCTGTTGATTACGAAGGAGGCATATCCTTCTGATTTCAGAGGGTTTTGGTTGCTCTCAATAACTGGTGCCAGACTACAGTGGGCCGATATATTCATGCCACAGTCTTGCCTTTTTCGGAGACAACTGTAAACCACCATCATTCTTGAAGAAGTGGGAGCTGAAGGTTGTCGTTCAGCGAAGTGCAGGAAGATTCCTACATCATATTACAAAGATAGGTGCATGTTTCGGCACCTGATCGCTCAACTAACATTATATTAAAATAAGAGACTGAGAATAGTGATATAAACATTCCATCAGTGTCCACAAAAACTTACAAACAACATGCAGAGATGATGATAATAAACAATCAACCAGTGTATACTAGAAGTCACCTCAGTTAGACAATACAACTACCCTCTTATATAATAATATGTGTATTATGGTCAGAAGACCCATTGTGTAAATTGATTGATGTAATTAATTTCTATGATTTCACTTTGATTGTCAGTCCTGATTCCAAATAAATCAGATTCAGGACAATAAATTGAAAAACATTAACTTTACCAAACTTTCAACCACTGACTTACTAAAGATAGTCTTACTAAAGATAGTCTTTTAAAGTGTAGTTCGTATGTGATTGTCGTGGTACTGTTGTGTTGTATTAGATAATAAAATAATTTGTGTAATTGTTTATATGTTTAGTTGGTTAATGCAACCTTACACTAACATTTCATAACCCTAGACACCAAACGTAGTCATCTTACATTCTATCTAGAATAAGTCTGAATGAGATCATAGTGGTGGTAGTAGAAAGGTGCCCTGGAAATTTACTCTAATATTTATTATATTCAGGGACCTTCACAGCTGACCTCATTCAGTACACTAAGATTTCTTTACAACAAACTGTATTAACATCAAACCCCCCACAGGGCAACAGGCGATGTATACTATAGGGAGTGTGTCAGGTACAGAATTTCAGTGGCTTGCGGCGCGCAGTGGCTAAGGCTCGTCGGCTGCGCGCTCGTGTCTCAGTGTGTGTCCTTAGTTGTGAAGGGCGACGGAACGAACGGAATAATTTGTCTTCTCTTTGTTACTTTCACAATTGCCCCCACGGCTGGCGTTGTGGATTAAAAGTTGCTACCGTAAGTGAAATGGGTTCATTTTCGATACAAGACAACAGGAAGCTGAGACGCTTGGGAGTCATGACCCAAGTGGGCCCGCCCCACTTAGAGTGTAAAGGAGTAATCGGGCCGAAACACTTGTCGGATGGGGGACTTCTTCTGATGATCAGATTGCTTCCTGTCGTATCGCTCTCTAAAGAGTTTCCTATCATCATAACGCGATGATTACCACAAATCTATATTAATTAAGGAGATGAACAAAAATCCCAAGGACAGCAGCTACAAATATGTAACAAGAGCGGGAGTAAACGACCGTTAGTGCTATTATATGTAACTAATTTGTGCGCCCGTAAAAAACAATTCATCTACCCATTTATTGATGACATCAGCAGTTTTACTGTTCGAGGAAAAAAAGAAAGAAATAATGAGTGGACATATGGTAATAAAGAGAAGCAGACATGAACCCGGGAAATCACAATGGACAAGGAAATTACATTGAAGCAGGGAAATTACAATAAAGCAAGCAGGGAAATTATAATATAGAAGATAAACAACAATGGAGCAAGCAGGGAAGTTATAAATAAATATTAGACAAACATAAAGGTATGTTTTCAGGCACTCGTAAGAAATAAAGAAGTAGAAAACTAGACAACAGAAAAACAACAGACTTACCCAGGACTCGAACCCAGGACCTTCCGTGCGACAACCCCGCCTAGCTATGCAAGCGAATCACACTATAACAGAGCAGGCCACCGGCTATTCAGTTCTCTTCGGCGGAAGAGCATAAATGCAATAAACACTTCGATAAACTGGTATAGATTTCTTCTTTCACTGTTCAACTCCCCCATGGAACATACGCCTTCAATAAATGTATGCCATGTCTTCCTGTCCCGTGTCGTCCCCTCAATGTCTATTATATCTTCTTCATCCCCTTCATGTCTGTCTCCAGTTTTCTTCTCTATGTATTCTTTTGTCTTCCCCTACCTCTCTTACCCTGATGATTCCATAACAAGGACTGTCTGGTAATGCTATCAACACGTGTCCCCAATGTGTGTCATATCCATCTCCAGCGTCTTCTTCTCATCTCTTGTTCCACTGGCACTTATCTGGTTCTTGTCATCAGTTCCACATTTGGGATCTTGTCATACCCACTTCAATCCTTCAATTCTACGCAGCATCCATTTATGAAAGTCTGTACCTTTTTGAGTGTGAACACTGTTTGGTTTTTTTTTTATTATTATTTTTTACGTTTTGTAGCCATTCTTGAGTCTATGTATCTGGGACCGAAGACGCAGCAAACGAGATGAATGCAGTCAGCGCCTCATAGCTTGACTGCTTGCGTCAGGGTCAGCGAACCAGAGCTGACCAAGACCCTACTCCACCTCCAAGTGGTGGTCCTGGAAACAGGCTGCATCGCTGCAGTCTGGCTGAGAGAGTAGGGATCGAAGAGGGAAGGCAAACCCGGTCCAAAAAAATGCTGTGCTGAAGTCTGATGTGTCGGCCGAAAGGCGCAAATATCGCAGCTCCGCTGTAAACGGACACATCGCAACCAACGTCCTTTTCAGGACGAACGAGGAAGAAGAAGAAGAAGAGTCTATGTATCTAGTATTTTTTTTAGGCTTGATGCATCCTGCTTTTCTAAATCTTTGCTTCTGATACCGATTACACCATCAGCGCACAGCGAACTGTGGACTTTTTATTATTTTGTCCACAACGTTACTGATTAACACTTGGAACATTGTGGGTGACATCACACTGCCTTGGGGTATTCCTTATTCTAATAATCGTATAATCTATTATTAATCTAACACTCCGCGCCAACGGGAACATAAAACGTAACAACATTCAGCATAAAGTGTTACACTTTACTGGGGATAAGTTATGTATAATATGTTAATTTCTGGTGCAATGAAAATGTGTTCCAGGGTAGGCCGGATTTATGTTCTACTATATCATCCTCATCATCGTAATTTTCATCATTTTCATTTTCGCTCCTCATGGAGCACAGAGCCACCAATGCAGCAGGAAGCCTGTAACAAGCATTCACATGCGCTTGTGGTGATGGTTTCTGCAACAATTTGTTTTACACGATGAGTCCCGCCAGCCTCACACACAGCCTCCTATTATTCGTCTTTAACGACATGCCTGAGTGAGCATGCGCAGTAGTGCTATTTTTTCTTTCCCTCATCAGGCACCCCCTGGACCAACATGGGCTGTTCTATTATAAACACGAAATGATCAAGTTGCCGTCGTGTTTACTATTCAGTCTGCGCTATTATGCCGTTAAAATTATTATTTGCGTGAGTGCTTATCGTCGTTTGTTCTCTCAGCTCAAAAGGTTAACATCGTGACCACTTCCTTTCAGGTGATCGTGGTTTAGCCATGTTCATTCTGCCATGTCGTCATATCAAACTTGTTTCATTTTCTTTGTCTTTTTTTATTTTTCTATTGTCACGATCTTATTAACTTAATTTGGCTTGAGTAAGACCTTCTTTCCCATCTGGTTCTCAGGGGTCTGAGATAAAGAAAAAAAAACATATGATCTCTGATCCACAAAGGAATGTTGCAAGAGGGATTAAGTTGAGATACACGGCACTGGCAACTCTACCATCGAAAATAAATTGCTGCAGAAGCCATAACTGCAAGAGCATATAAGTGCTTTTGTACAGGTTTCCTTATGCGGGCTAGTACGGTGGTGGTGGTCACATGCTCCTTAAGGTGGAAAGGAAGGAATGTTGGCAGGCAAGTGGGAAGGAAGGAAGGAAGGCAGGCAGGGAGGGAGGGTAGTCGGGTAAGTGGGAAGCAGGCAGGCAGGAAGGACAGCCAGGTACTCATTTACAACTGGGTAGACTGGCGCGTAACTCCACCGTGTTTCGAATTCGGTACCTTTCTTGCGGGATACCAGAGCTCTAACCACACTACCAATCGGAAGCTCTATTCATGAGTAACGATATCTATTCACACACAAAAAAGTACATAAATAAATAAAAATAAACAAAATCCAACAAAATAGACGAAACAAAACAAAGAACACTGACTTAGATAGTACATATTCAGCTGAAGACACTTCTGATACCGACAGTACTGGCAATGGACACGGCTTTCCTTGGTGATGACGCAGTTTTTGGATCGCAGACACGCGTACCTGGGTCGCTCTAGCTTGGACGCCCTGATGAAGAATTTCTGGAAGAAACAAAAAATTGCATCACTTAATACAGTGTGGCAAGATCCGCGATTACCCCTATCTCAAATAAATAAAATGTTATTATTTATAAAGTCAAAATAAGGTAGAAATAAAATATTGGGTTGCGATTAGCTTCTTCGCCCTGCTTGCAAACATATCGCTTTCAATAGGCCTTACTGTAGAGAAAATAAATATAACATGTTTGAAACAAATCGAGGCGTAATTTTTGTTCTAGACGGAAGGAGAGACACGAAAGGAGGGGAAAGGAGGGGAAAGGAGCGACAGAATGCTACCATCAGCACACGTTGTTTGGAATCACAAATTGTAACGTATGCGCGATATTGCTAGTGGCAGATTTGAAAATACGACGCAAGGCCAATACTTGTATCGTCCTCTAGTCACGCAGTGGAAATATATAAACACACATACCGCTCTCATTTCCTGTATTGTAGCGTAAATTCTGACGAAACCCAGACATTGTCGTTTTAGTTTGAAAAAAGCGTTGGAGAGAGGGAAAAAGATGGTGTATATTTATTTAAAAGGAACTATCACACACAACACACTCATGTGTGTCGTCCAATGCGACTAGTATGGTGTTGTGCATGAGGCTGGCAACCTCACCATGTAACACAGATTGCCACCGAAACCACTAATGCAAGGGCAAACTCTCAGCTATCACACACACACACACACTCATGCATGTCGTCCAATGAGACTAGTATGGTGTTGTGCATGAGGCTGGCAACCTCATCGTGTAACACAGATTGCTACCGAAACCACTACTGCCCTAGCATATGAATACTTAATATGGAGGCAAACCACACTGTTGGCCCCATGCTCCCTCAGGAGCGGAGAAGAGAAATATATACCTTGAAGTGAGCCCACGTGCTCTCACAACCATTCCTCACATAACCATAATTAAATAATCATAAAATTGACATAAAATAATATTCAACTATATGTACAACAAATACTTTCAATAACGAGAATAAACCACCACCTCGCAACTGATCTATCTCAATATTCGTTACTGCATTCGGAAGCATGTCGTATATGACGACTGGTGCGCCTGGCAACAAGCGTGTCGTATATGACCACTGATGAGACTGGGAATCTCATCACATGAAACACATCGTTACCGAAACAAATCACTGCCATAGCATATAAATGCTTCATGCAGGCTTCTGTAGGATTCAACCGCACTGATGTCGCCCTGCTCCGCAAGGAGCAAACAGCAACATTTATGTCTCAAATGCGCTTTACGCCCAAGGAGTGGCCTCGCGCTCTCCAGAAATCTAAATACATATTCTCACCTCACAGTAACCCATTAAATATATACAGTAGAATTATGATAAGTAGGCTATCGTGAAATACACTTAATTACTTTTACATTAAAGAAATAAAATAATTACTCTTGACTTTAACAAAACTGGCATTAACACGAAAACTATCTCTTTCCTTTACTGGGGAAAATTATCTTAATCTGCTTCCCACCCACGTGTTGATTCACGCGATCTAAAACTGCGTAACATTAAGTGATAACTAGGAGTGTTAAATGCAGACTTGCTGGCGCCGCTTTTATACAATCACCACGTGGCGCTATCTTGATATTTTGCTAACAAGCCAATA
Organism: Oreohelix idahoensis; assembly: GCA_024509875.1. Lineage (NCBI taxonomy): Eukaryota > Metazoa > Mollusca > Gastropoda > Stylommatophora > Oreohelicidae > Oreohelix > Oreohelix idahoensis. The sequence continues at coordinate 503,574 of JAMPIV010011233.1, forward strand.
TCATCTAAATTCAAGTAATAGATGCTTCTCTGTCCAGTTTCATGTATAAAACACTCTCCTACTAAATTTGCCTTTCTTGCCCGGTCTGATGACTGACATAATTGCTCTTAAACTCTCACATCTGTGATTTGGGCTTTGCGTGCCTAATAAAACCGATCAAACATTATTTTCACTCATCTATCATTTCGAGACTGAATCATAATGTCCTAAAAAGACATTTCCTTTGGAAACACATCTATCTATATCACTAAACATTAAAACAGACTCGTGCTGAATACAATTTCAGAATTATATAAAACTAATTCTAATTTAAATTAACTCACGTGCTGATTCAGACTTATAGAACACGAATGCTAAATTCTACAAACTGCGCTTAAGAATTACAACTCACGTGCTCTAGTCCATCTGCTACCTACACTGGTCACCTCGTCGTTTGCTCTCTCGTGTGGGCTGAATCTTCAAATCGGCCTTTTGCCGATCGCTATTTCTTTATATAAACCGCGGTCGAATCACTCGCGTATCAATCTAGCTACTTAAATATCACACGCGATTATCGCTTTAGAAGGCATGAAAACACAGAAATATACACTATTTCTAGAGCAAAAACACAATTCTACACCACAACTCTATTTTTAAGGCTTTATTGTGGCCTCATTACATATCTTCTACTTCAGACTTTTCACAACCCAGAATGCTTCGCGCACATCGAAAATAATCTGCCTAGAAACAGGTAGGGGGCGGGCGTCTCCTTTTCGGCCCCATCACATATCTCCCTCCTGATTTTGTTGTCGTCCCGACAACATCACTACCTCTGGCGCTTCACTTGTAACCTCTCAGATCGTTGATGCTGCGCAGGACTCTTTCTGAGCGGCGATGCTTTGGGCTCAGATTCTGTATTCGGTACAACCCGGCTGGAGACACTCTTGGTCGTCATGTCTCCAGTTGTACGTTGTCGGGCTGTCAGCCGCTGTGGTCTTGAAGACTCGCTCACCGGTGCCGCGTCGCTGTCTGCCCGTGACATCTGCCTGTCAGTGCTTGCAGCTGTCGAGTTTGAAGAGGGATTGCTCCTGACGGGTTTTACACCCATTTTGTGTGGACGGTGGCTTACGTTCCCCACAATCTGCCTTTGATGAGTCTCCTCTGCTGAACCTTGATTTGCACTCCCTCCTATCTGCTTAGGACGGGTTTCCTCCCCTAGACGACGGCCAATTTTCTCGGCGCCCTTAGTGTGACAGTTGTCGTGGCCATCTCTTGGCTTGCGCCCTAAAGGCAACCTGGTTGTGGCAGTACGTCTCGGGAAAGAGCTCCTTGAGGGACAGGCGGCTATCAAGTGTTCAGTGGACTTGCATCGAAAACATCTCTTCGGAAGCGGGCCTTGAGGGCACTTGGCTGCCATGTGGTCTGACAGGTCTCCACAATTGTAGCATCTTATCTTTCTGGGCTTCCTCTGTGTCATGGGTCGCTTCCTGCTGCCCTTACACTCTTGACCGCCAATGCCGCATACATAAATTGCTTCCATGCCCTGCACCGATGGTTTGCTGTCAAACTCTACTCGTTCATTCTTCGCCAGACTCCGGAATCCCTTTCTGTAGATCTTGGTCTGATGTACGAATACATCAATACCTCCATCATCTGGCGTGATGAACCCCCATCCCCTGTGGACACTATACCACTTGCACATCCCTTTTCGCCTTGTCGGTGCCACTGCTTTTATTGGTGCTGTCAGCTCACAGCTTTCCTTGACAACAGCCTGACTCTCACACACAAGAAGGGCTAGTTGCGGTTCCTGCGGACACTCCTCCTCGTCTTGCGTTGGCTGTTCCGCGTTGGCGGCTGGCATGGTGCTCTCTTTCTCTGCACCTCCTCTTGTGCTGGCGAACTGGCCTCTGACATCTGTGCTATCTGGGACTTTAGGAAGGATAATTCTGCTCTGAGTGCCTCCTTCTCCTTCTGAACTTCTGCACTTGCTATCTGGACCAGTGTCTCAGGCTTTTTACTTTCACCATAAACAGCATATTCCCAAGGGAAATTCCTGGTCATCTCACTGACTGGTGGTTGCTTGCAGTAGGCTTTTTTGACAATTTCCAGTAACTTCTCAGGGCTGGCCTTGGCTCCACCATGTATCCGTAATTCTCTAGATACCCATGGTGTAACGTTGTTCCATATCATGTCTAACTTGTCTTCTGCACAAAAAGGCGCCACCTTCCACGCGGCTTCCACATCTTCCACAAACTCTTGCCAAGTGGGACCCTCCTCTCCACTAAACAACCTTATCTCTGGCTCCTTCACGTACAATATCTTCACAGGCGCATTAGCCATCTTGCTGCAGGAATGCACTGCTGGGTGTTTACAATATTTGTTCGTTTGCTGTTTGCTCAGTGTCACTGTCTGCCTTATCCTGCCGACGACGCCAATTGTGGTAGGGTGGGCGAGATGATGATGATGATGATTATATTGTGATATGTGATCACTCTCTTACCGACCCGAACAACAATAAAACTCTTGATTCTAGAGGCAGGGGCTATATTTATTTTTACAACCCATTCAGTGACAAAGCAAACATTAAACAAATAAACTAGCGAACATAACAAAACAAAACAAAACAAAACAAAACACCCAACAGTGCCCGATGCTAATCTGAAGAAGCAAACAAAGCACAGAATAGTTAAAATCATAATATAATACTGAATGAGAAACACCACGCTCTCACCTGTCAAACTGTCCTACGCCGCCACCTGACACACTCAACTATCACACACACACACACACTCATGTGTGTCGTCCAATGCGACTAGTATGGTGTTGTGCATGAGGCTGGCAACCTCACCATGTAACACAGATTGCCACCGAAACCACTACTGCAAGGGCACACTCTCAGCTATCACACACACACACTCATGCATGTCGTCCAATTAGACTAGTATGGTGTTGTGCATGAGGCTGGCAACCTCACCATGTAACACAGATTGCTACTGAAACCACTACTGCCCTAGCATATGAATACTTAATATGAAGGCAAACCACACTGTTGGCCCCATGCTCCCTCAGGAGCGGAGAAGAGAAATATATATCTTGAAGTGAGCCCACGTGCTCTCACAACCATTCCTCACATAACCATAATTAAATAATCATAAAATGGACATAAAATAATATTCAACTATATGTACAACAAATACTTTCAATAACGAGAATAAACCACCACCTCGCAACTGATCTATCTCAATATTCGTTACTGCATTCGGAAGCATGTCGTATGTGACGACTGGTGCGCCTGGCAACAAGCGTGTCGTATATGACCACTGATGAGACTGGGAATCTCATCACATGAAACACATCGTTACCGAAACAAATCACTGCCATAGCATATAAATGCTTCATGCAGGCTTCTGTAGGATTCAGCCGCACTGGTGTCGCCCTGCTCCGCAAGGAGCAAACAGCAACATTTATGTCTCAAATGCGCTTTACGCCCAAGGAGTGGCCTCGCGCTCTCCAGAAATCTAAATACATATTCTCACCTCACAGTAACCCATTAAATATATACAGTAGAATTATGATAAGTAGGCTATCGTGAAATACACTTAATTACTTTTACATTAAAGAAATAAAATAATTACTCTTGACTTTAACAAAACTGGCATTAACACGAAAACTATCTCTTTCCTTTACTGGGGAAAATTATCTTAATCTGCTTCCACCCACGTGTTGATTCACGCGATCTAAAACTGCGTAACATTAAGTGATAACTAGGAGTGTTAAATGCAGACTTGCTGGCGCCGCTTTTATACAATCACCACGTGGCGCTATCTTGATATTTTGCTAACAAGCCAATATCATCTAAATTCAAGTAATAGATGCTTCTCTGTCCAGTTTCATGTATAAAACACTCTCCTACTAAATTTGCCTTTCTTGCCCGGTCTGATGACTGACATAATTGCTCTTAAACTCTCACATCTGTGATTTGGGCTTTGCGTGCCTAATAAAACCGATCAAACATTATTTTCACTCATCTATCATTTCGAGACTAAATCATAATGTCCTAAAAAGACATTTCCTTTGGAAACACATCTATCTATATCACTAAACATTAAAACAGACTCGTGCTGAATACAATTTCAGAATTATATAAAACTAATTCTAATTTAAATTAACTCACGTGCTGATTCAGACTTATAGAACACGAATGCTAAATTCTACAAACTGCGCTTAAGAATTACAACTCACGTGCTCTAGTCCATCTGCTACCTACACTGGTCACCTCGTCGTTTGCTCTCTCGTGTGGGCTGAATCTTCAAATCGGCCTTTTGCCGATCGCTATTTCTTTATATAAACCGCGGTCGAATCACTCAATTCACCGCGCGCCACGCGTATCAATCTGGCTACTTAAATATCACACGCGATTATCGCTTTAGAAGGCATGAAAACACAGAAATATACACTATTTCTAGAGCAAAAACACAATTCTACACCACAACTCTATTTTTAAGGCTTTATTGTGGCCTCATTACATATCTTCTACTTCAGACTTTTCACAACCCAGAATGCTTCGCGCATATCGAAAATAATCTGCCCATGCATATTAATATAAGTAATAAACACAGAATGTATTAATACTATAAATACCAAACATAAAACTATAAATACTTCGGAAACAAGCACAAACAATTATAAAAACTTTTTTTCTTTATGAAGAAAATTATCCAATTATCCCGTTAAATATTTAATGCGTTATAATTAGGACAAATAGCGCCACTCTCTCTCTCTCTCTCTCTCTCTCTCTCTCTCTATATATATATATATATATATATATATATATATATATATATATATATATATATATATATATATATATATATATTCTTCTTTCTTTTTTTTCGTTCCTCCTGGATCATGGTACCAAAGGTACCACCTTCGAGAAGTGTCTTGCAGTGGCTTCTCTAAAAATTTGTTGTACATGAAAAAGATGCTAATTTAATGTACAACCCCTCTTTCCTCAAATGTATTCGCCTTTTACGACATGCTTAGCAAGGTGCAGTGGTTTCATTCTTTGCTGCCCAATATCCAGCCTCGGAATTTACACGAGTGTCAACGCGCTACTGTCGAACTGGCTCTGAAGGCTTGGAAATCTCAAACGACCATAACAGGGAGCTTAAGTCAGCTGATCTAGATCAGATGAAAGTACAAGACTAAAAGGGTGTAGTGGTGTTTGATGGTATGGTATGATGTTGATATTACTAAATGTAATTGTATGAGGCCAGCTGTGAAGGCTCCTGAGATAACATGTAGTTGAGAATTGTCAGAAGGCCTTTCTTGCTACCACTACGACCTCACACTTAATTTTTTTAATGAATGTGGCTACGTAAAGTGTCTAGGGTTATGATATGTAGGGTGGTGTAATAGGTTATAGATATACCCACAGATATTTAACAAGACTAATAATATTAATAAATGTTAAAATACACTGAACTAACTCACGTGTGTAAAATTTTTTGATAGAATTACATTTATTTTGTTCTGGATCAATTTTTTAGGTTGACCAGAACTTAAAAGGATTTAGAGATTATGAAAGAAATGCATGGAATATTATATCATAAATGCAATAGTGTACATATATATGTACTATACTAGTTAGTTTTATTAAAATGTGCTAGTAGTCATCTACTTGGGAGGATAGTTAATGTTTGTGCTGTTGGGGTGGCCTCATCACACCTGTCTATATTGACTACACAGTGTCCAGAAAATGGTGGGAATTTTTATGGGGGTATTAGTAACTACACAGCGTTGGTGAATGTCCAGCAGACCAGAGGCTCACTCATCTTGTAGTTGTAGCTCTGGTGCTGAAATCAGGTGATCCCACCTCTCCGTGCTGGCGGGCAATAATGGTGGTCTCTGTCACAAGTACTGCACAGATACACTCGAGTAAAGTCACCAACTGAATAGACACTGCTTTGTTGACAACAGAAACTCACAGCTCAGATTATGAATAAATAACACAGAATTGCTAGCAAAACTCAGCTGAGCTGCTGGCTATAGTATGGCGTCCCTAAACTTCTTACACTTTCTTTCATATGGAAATCACCACACTTTAAAATCTGTGTCTATCACTGAACAACTATTGAGAAATGACCCCAAATCCGCGTCTAAGCGCCGACAATATGCTTGTCTGTGGCCAATCACTGCCTAGGTTTATTTGAATTTCAAATTTCCTACACTAAAGTCATTTCAGTCATGCTTCAGTCAAGTATGGATGTTTATCTGTTAGTCTGTCCGTCTCTACTGGTGTTTCTACAAAATGTACTTGATTTTTGAACCAACCTTTCTCTCCCCTCCAAAATTTTGTCGTTAAAAGTTATATTTAGACACAGCTACCACCCAAAAACCCTCTCCTCCATACTAAGTAAATTTGAACACCTGCGTCCCAAGGTCGTGTTTTTTTGTGCAATTAGCGACACTTTTAGATTCAATACAGTCTGTCGATGATGTGAACAACACTGTCTTTTGTCATTATCTTCAATATTATCTATCCGTCTGTAAAATTAAGAACATATTAGTTCACTGCTCAGAATAGGCCATCCGGCCAGCTAATTTTTATATTCCTAACATTAATATTAAGAAAAAAATACTTTTTAATTTTTGTAATATTCCTAACATCTGCGTTTAGCCGCTGAATTCAAATCAAGGCCTTGGTATCGCGCAAAAGCGTCCAATAAATGACTGTGGCGTAACATATCTATGGTCCCTTCTGTCGAGTTGCTTACTTTTTATGTCAACTTGGGAAACGTGACTTTTCTCCGTTCTCCCCCCCCCCCCCCCCCCCCCCCCCCCCCCCCCCCCCCCAATTGCGTCTCCTTAGCCTTTCTAGTCTCACGCAATCTTTCCAGTCATATTTTTCCTTTTTGATCCTCCGTTCCCCTCCTGTCTAGCAAGTCAATTTTTATGGAGGGTGATGACCCGCGGTCTAGGCGATCATGTACTATTCGCAGCCTACGCATTATGTTTTTATCCTTAAATGTTATCTTTGGAGGTATTTTACCGTTGTATCTCTGTCAATTTCACTACACATCTCCCCACTTGAAAACATGCCTATGGCAAGTTTCAAAACCAGCGATACACATAGGTAAAATTACTCCTCACGTCTGCCACTACTCTAATTTTGATCACAGGGGTGCCGACTGAGGAAATCTGCACCGACATTCAATTTGCCTGGGATATATTGGATACTAAACTGATAAGGTTGAAGCAACAAAGACCACCTCAGCAATCTTGCGTTTTCATGCTTAGCCTGAGACAAGAACACGAGAGGCTGATGGTCCGTCTCCACCACAAAAGTCCTACCATACAGATAGATTTGAAACTTCTTTATTGCCCAGATTAATGCTAAACATTCTTTTTCGCTTGTGGAGTATCCTTGTTCCGCCTTATTCAATTTACGGCTTGCATAAGCGACTGGTTTCAGTTCCCCATCAGGTGAAGATGATCTTTGCAACAAAGCCCCTCCTAGTCCTACATTACTTGCATCGGTTCTTAAGACAAAGTCCTGTGTCAAATCAGGTAGTTTGAGAATAGGCTTGCTAGTGAGTTTTTCCTTTAACTCTTGGAACGCTAGTTCACATTGTGCAGTCCAAATAATTTTATCTGGAAGTCCCTTGCGAGTCAGATCAGTCAGAGGAGCACATATAGCGTTAAAATTTTTGATGTATTTCTGATAAAATCCGCATAACGACACGAATGATCGCACGTCCTTTTTTGTTTGTGGCCTAGGTGCTCTCTGCAGTTTTTCCAAGTTCTTAGGATCAGGGGTCATATTACCCTGATATACAGTGTGTCCCAAGAATTCCAACTCTTTGCATCCAATACAACATTTTGTTGGCCTAGCAGTTAAGTTCGCCTCCCGAAGTCTATCAAACAACATCTCCAGAGCTTCAATGTGTTCTTCAAATGTCTCTGTGGCGACGAGAATATCATCCATGAAATTCGTGATACATGGGTTATTCAGGGGGTCCAACAATTTTCGCATCATCCTTGAAAACTCACTCGGAGCATTTTTCAGTCCGAATGGTAGCATATTGAATTCATAATGTCCATCCGAAGTGCTAAAAGCCAAATAAGGTCTCACTTCAGGCTTCACTGGGATCTGGTAATAGCCTTTACTAAGATCCACCTTTGAAAAGTATTTTGCCTTGTTCAGTCTGGCAAATAACTGTTTTGTGTCTGGTAATGGATCCACTTGTCCTTCTGTGACAGCATTCAGTTTCCTGTAATCTATGCACAGTCTGTGTTCCCCAGACGGTTTTCTCAACAAAACGACACTAGAACTAAAAGATGATTCACTGTGCGAAATAATCCCCTCCTTCAACAAATACTCTATTTCTTCCTTCAATGCCTTCTCCTTCGCGAACGGAATAGAATAGGCTCTCATACAGATTGGGTTTGAGTCTACCAGTTTCATGTCATACTGTAGCAAATTTGTATGGCCTGGTTTATCTGTTAATACATCTGTATGTTCCTCCAGAACCTGTTGAACTCTCTCCCTCTGGTTTTTAGTCAGGTGCTTACTGACTTTTACCTGTGCTGCTGTTTCACAAGGATGTAATGGGTATTCATGTGAGGTGAGTGGTTCTTTTTGCATCTGGGTTGCAATAGCCAAGGTCAATAAGGGGTTGCTTTCCTGGAGTGGTCTGTCCAGATACTTCTTTAACAGGTTTACATGATAAACTTTTTCCTTCCCCTTTTTGTCAATTTTATAGTTTGTTCTAGACACCTTCTCTAGAACCGTATATGGACCTTGCCAACCAATTTGTAATTTATTCTGGCTTCCCGGTAGTAGAAGCAGCACCTTCTCTCCGACTGCCAGTTCCCTGTCCTTTGCCTTCCTATTAAAATATGCTGCATGTTTCTTCCTGGCTTGCTTCAAATTATCATTTGCCAGTTTCCATCCAGCTTTCAAACGAGTGGTCAGTTCGTTCACATATTGATACGATGAGGTAACAGTCTCTTCCGCCTTCTCATCTGTCCAGGTCCTTAATAGAGCTTCTAATGGACCTTTTATTGGCCTCCCAAATAACAGAGTTGCGGGAGCCATCCCGGTTGAACTATGTGGTACCTCCCGGTACGCAAACAATGCGGCGGGCAGGAATTGATCCCACAGATCCGGTTTTTCGTGTGCCAGCTTTCTCAGGATAGAAATGAGAGTCCCGTTGAACCTCTCTACCTGGCCGTTCCCTTGTGGATGGTACGGACTACAATGAAAGTGCCTGGCTTGAAATAGCTTAAAAACTTCTTCCGTTAGTTTCCCCTTGAACTGAGATCCATTATCCGTCAAGATTTGATGCGGGAATCCTAATCGGGTAAATATTGTAAGTAGTGCCTCTGCTACATGTTTTGAATCAATTGATGGCAGGGCTACCGCCTCTCCCCACATAGAACAAGTGTCCACCAGAGTAAGGATGTAACTGTTCCTCCTCTTGGTCCGAGTGAGAGGTCCTACAATATCCACTGCAACCCTCTCAAAAGGTGTTCCCACTATGGGCATTTCCCCTAGAGTTGCAGGAGCAGTCCAGTGCTTTGGAGCTACCCTTTGACATTCTGGGCAGGATTTGACATCTCTTTTTATATCCTCCGTTATCCCTGGCCAGAAGTAATGACAAGCTATACGCTGTCCTGTGGCGCTGATCCCCATGTGACCACTGAAGGGAATCGCATGCCCGAGTTCCATCACTTTATCTCTATATGAAGTGGGAAGAACCAGCTGGTTGTGACCATTTGTTCCAGTTCCGGCCTTCCTGTATAAGAGTTTGTTCTTCATGAAATATTCCCCCTTGCTCGGAGGTGTGTGGCATTTGGGCAATTTTTTAAAACAGGGCTTGAGTGTCCTATCCTCAGCCTGCGCCTTCCTCATCTCCTCTGGATGAGCATTTATAGGTTCACCTTCTTCCTCCTTCTTCTGTGACCTGGTCTGCACTGTCGCCATGATCACAGGTTTCTCGGGATTCCCTAAGAAGACGTATCTACACCCCAATATCAGAGGGTAGATTGGTTCATCTATCACTGCTGCTCTGATTTCTCCTTCCACATAGCGAGTTTTCACCGTTATCCTTGCGATGGGAAGTGTCATGAGTGGTATGTCCTTAGTCGCCCCTTGTATTTCCACTGTTTCTGTGGTATACTGACTTGGGTCCACTAGGCTAGACTTCACAACTGAATCATAATCCAAACCTGTATCATAAAGGCACCTTATGGTGACCCCATTACAAATAACATCCTCACAAACTGGGGGGTGATAAGGTTCCTGTTGTCCATTAGGATTACCCTTTAATCTTCGCGTCCCCGACTTCATTGCAGCAATGTTTGAAGGTTTCCTTCTACAAAATTCGGTGTTATGGTTATCCTTCTTGCACCATTTACACCATCTTTTTCCTTGGTTCAACGGTTTTCTTTCATTGAACTTTTGGTCATTGAACTGTGAGTTTCTGTCGCGATAGTCATTTCTTGGCCGCTCAAAGTTTGTTCTACCTTTATTTCCCTGCTCTCTATTATCAAATTTATTAAATTGCTGTGGAGCTTTAAAATTGTCTATGTGCTTCTTCTTAGCACCACTTACCTCTGCCTGGGCTGCCTGATACCTCTCAGCAACATTTAAAATTTCCCCCAACTTCTCTGCACCTTGTTCCATGAGAAATTTTCTCATGTCTGGAGCCATGGACTCTCTCAATTGCTCAATCATGATCATTTCTTTAAGATCTTGGGTCTTCCCCAGAGCCGTCCATTTCTCCAAATAGGTTTCTAGTCTAGCAGAGAATTGGTGGTATGTCTCCCCAGACAACAGTTTGGCATTTCTAAATTTCTTACGATAAAATTCACCATTCTTCTCGTACCTTAATAACAAAGCCTGCTTTAACATGTCATAATTGTCTTGGTCTTCCCTGTTCATTTTGGCAAATACTTCATAAGAAGTACCTCTCAATCCCTGTGATAGCTTTAAGCTCCACCTCTCTCTCTCTAACCCATATGTAGTAGCTAATAACTCAAAACGTCCTAGGTACCCCTCGATGTCATCGTCTTTTTCAACAAAATGGTCTAAATGAAACCCCATAGCTGAGTTTGAGGCTCCCAGACTGGGCGTAGCATCTGAGGCAAAAGGGCTGGCACCATTTTCAGGAGCCTGGCCTTGTAATTCCAGCTCCCTTAGTCGTAATTCGTGCTCCCTCTGCAACCTTCTATCTTCTGCCTCCCTTTCGGCAGTCAATCTTTTCTCTTCTGCCTCCCTTTGCTGTCGTTTTTTCTTCGGCCTCCAATGCCTTTGCCTCTTTGTCAGCCTCAATCTGCAACCTCTTAATTTCTCTATCAGCCTCTAACCTCTTCTCTTCAGCTAACCTCCTTTCTTCCCGTTCAATATATTTATCACATTCAGCCGTTACGTATTGAATTAAAATTTGACCATCCATTCCCATCTCCTTCGCGGTGAGCACAGCAGCTGATCTAAATTTTGCCAGCTCCGCCATACTTTTTAGACAATATAATAATATACAAGCTAAATCTCTAACCAGTAAATACACTAAGTACTTCTTATGACTATAGTCTAACTAATTCTAACTAACCAGTTAACTAATTAATTATTACTGGCTGTGAAGATTCACCAACTTTTATCTACAGGGACACTTTTAATTTTAAAGGGAATTTTACAATTTATTTCCCTACTTTTATTTCTCCCACCAGGAGATCCTAATATTACTGTTGGGCTAATTATCCCTGGACAAGACCCCAATTTATGTAGTGGTGTTTGATGGTATGGTATGATGTTGATATTACTAAATGTAATTGTATGAGGCCAGCTGTGAAGGCTCCTGAGATAAAATGTAGTTGAGAATTGTCAGAAGGCCTTTCTTGCTACCACTACGACCTCACACTTAATTTTTTTAATGAATGTGGCTACGTAAAGTGTCTAGGGTTATGATATGTAGGGTGGTGTAATAGGTTATAGATATACCCACAGATATTTAACAAGACTAATAATATTAATAAATGTTAAAATACACTGAACTAACTCACGTGTGTAAAATTTTTTGATAGAATTACATTTATTTTGTTCTGGATCAATTTTTTAGGTTGACCAGAACTTAAAAGGATTTAGAGATTATGAAAGAAATGCATGGAATATTATATCATAAATGCAATAGTGTACATATATATGTACTATACTAGTTAGTTTTATTAAAATGTTCTAGTAGTCATCTACTTGGGAGGATAGTTAATGTTTGTGCTGTTGGGGTGGCCTCATCACACCTGTCTATATTGACTACACAGTGTCCAGAAAATGGTGGGAATTTTTATGGGGGTATTAGTAACTACACAGCGTTGGTGAATGTCCAGCAGACCAGAGGCTCACTCATCTTGTAGTTGTAGCTCTGGTGCTGAAATCAGGTGATCCCACCTCTCCGTGCTGGCGGGCAATAATGGTGGTCTCTGTCACAAGTACTGCACAGATACACTCGAGTAAAGTCACCAACTGAATAGACACTGCTTTGTTGACAACAGAAACTCACAGCTCAGATTATGAATAAATAACACAGAATTGCTAGCAAAACTCAGCTGAGCTGCTGGCTATAGTATGGCGTCCCTAAACTTCTTACACTTTCTTTCATATGGAAATCACCACACTTTAAAATCTGTGTCTATCACTGAACAACTATTGAGAAATGACCCCAAATCCGCGTCTAAGCGCCGACAATATGCTTGTCTGTGGCCAATCACTGCCTAGGTTTATTTGAATTTCAAATTTCCTACACTAAAGTCATTTCAGTCATGCTCCAGTCAAGTATGGATGTTTATCTGTTAGTCTGTCCGTCTCTACTGGTGTTTCTACAAAATGTACTTGATTTTTGAACCAACCTTTCTCTCCCCTCCAAAATTTTGTCGTTAAAAGTTATATTTAGACACAGCTACCACCCAAAAACCCTCTCCTCCATACTAAGTAAATTTGAACACCTGCGTCCCAAGGTCGTGTTTTTTTGTGCAATTAGCGACACTTTTAGATTCAATACAGTCTGTCGATGATGTGAACAACACTGTCTTTTGTCATTATCTTCAATATTATCTATCCGTCTGTAAAATTAAGAACATATTAGTTCACTGCTCAGAATAGGCCATCCGGCCAGCTAATTTTTATATTCCTAACATTAATATTAAGAAAAAAATACTTTTTAATTGTTTGTGATGAATCACACAGAAATATGTTTGAGAGCACTCATAAGAAAGGTGAATCACACATAAATATGTATGAGGGCACTCATAAGAAAGGTGAATCACACAAAAATATGTATGACAGCACTCATAAGAAAGGTGAATCACACAGAAATATGTATGAGAGCACTCATAAGAAAGGTGAATCACACAGAAATATGTAGGAGAGCACTTATAAGAAAGGTGTATCACACAGAAATTTGTATGAGAGCACTCATAAGAAAGCTGTATCACACAGAAATATGTATGAAAGAAATGAGATGTTTTTTTAATGACAAGGTACATGAACTACGTCATCATTCATCATTTACTTTGCGCTATTAACGGAGAACGCAGTAAATAAATAAACAAACAACACACAAAGGTATGTTATCAGGCACCCAGTGAGAAATAAAGAAGTAGAAGACCAGACAACAGAAAAACAACAGAAGTGATAGGCTTACCGGGAATCGAACCAGGACGTTCCGAACGGCACCCACCGCCTAGCCCCGGGAGCGAATCGCCACTATCCACTCTGCCAGCTAAGCATTACAAAAGTAATGCTTCACGAACGGAGAACGCAGAAACTACTGCAGCGCGGGTCCCCCTTGCAGGAAGCCTGCACTAAACATTCATATGTTCTTGTAACAGTGGTTTCTGTTGTAATTTGTTTTACATGATGAGGCTGCTGACACCCCCCCGCACAACCTCATATACAGTCGCCTTGTACGACATGCCTGAGGGAGCAGTAGTATTATTCTTTCTGTGTCTCTTCGGAGACCCCCGATAACTTCACGGAGTCTTCGTCATCAGAGTAGAGATAATCGAAAACGGACGTAATTCAATCAGCTTCAAGACTCACATGTATTACTATTATTATCATTCTGAAAGAAAGGAAGAAAGAATGGCGAAACTGCATATTTACGGCTTTTTTCTTTTTTCAATACCCCTCGATTTTTCCTAGTTTCGTATACCACTTTTTAACTCCTTTTCTGCTGTACAGTCCGTGAACAGAAAATACACTCTTTAATGCATATCATGAAGCCGAATGTGGGTTTTACATTTGTGTTGGAGTCTCAAGATCAATTAAGAATAACATGGCTCCACTAACGGAAACCTTTCAGGCATAATTTAATGTACTAAATGTGGTTTATGTATACCGCGTCTCTTTTCGTTCGAGTCTTACAGGCTATGACGAACTGCATAAAATGCTATTTTTTACAGACTTTTCTTTAACTCGCAACGTATGTCACCCTGTTGTCACCTTCAAATCTTGCAATCGATTTTTCAATCACTTCCAGATGAGCAATGGCTCTGAAAATTGGCATAGTTGTGTATTCCCCATGACAATACAATAATCAGTCGTACAAATAATAAAATTAATAAAATTGAAATTAATATATATATATATATTTTTTGTGTATAAAAAACATCACTAAAATGGGTGATAACTGCAAATAATCTAGGTGTATTCTTTCCAACAAGATTGTCTCTCTTGAAACTTCATTGAATCACACAGAAATATGTATGAAAGAAATGAGATGTTTTATAATGACAAGGTACACGAACTACGTCATCATTCATCATTTACTTTGCGCTATTTACGGAGAACGCAGACCACTGCAGCGGGTCCCCCTTGCTGGAAGCCTGGGGCGCTTAAGCTTTCTCTTCTTCTTCTTTGATCCTTAGCCGCCGACCGTCAAAGCAGTCAGTGGTCATCACGCCTGGTTTGCGTCTTGTAGGGCAACAACAAATTGATTCCACTTTGCTCGGTAAGTGGCCATCCTTCGTACAGTGCCCCAACTCTGGTTCATTCTTTGCATCTCAGCCTCCACAGTTCTCCGCCAAGTTGTTTTTGGTCGGCTTCTCTTTCGTTTTCCTTCAGGGGTCCATAGCATAGCTGTTCTTGTGATGGCATCGGGGTCTCTTCTGAGGACATGGCCAACCCAGCTCCAGCGTCTGCCAGCTATGATGGTGTGCATGTCCTCTTGCTTGCTCCGAGTAAGCAGATCTTGGTTGGTGATGGTATTCGGCCAAAAGATTCGGTGAATTTTTCTTAGGCATGTTGTGTGAAAAGAGGACAATTTCGACATTTCCTTCTCTGTAACTCTCCAGCATTCCGCACCATAAAGAAGCACAGAAAGCACACAGCTCTGATATAATCTTAATTTTGTGCTTGTGCTGTATTGAGAGGACTTCCAGATGTTGTTTAGGCTAAAAAAGGCTGTTCTTGCCTTATTAATTCTGATGTTGATGTCTTTGCCTGCCCCGTCTGGTGTTACTATGCATCCTAGGTATGTGAAGGTGTCTGTCTGTTCCAGTTGCTGATTTCTTACTGATATGGGCTCAGGGTTGCTCACATTGAGCTTCATGGCCTCTGACTTCTTTAGATTGATGTTCAAGCCCACCTGCTGGCTATACTTATTAAGTCTATCAGTTTTTTCCTGGATGTGTTGATGTGAATGTGCTAGTAGTGCAATGTCATCTGCATATTCCAGATCTTCCAATGTAGAAAATGTAGTCCAGCTTATTCCTCTTGGACTGCCATCTGTTGTCTGGCGCATCACCCAGTCTATGACTGTTAAAAATAGAGTGGTTGATAAGGGGCATCCCTGGCGTACTCCTGTCTTCACCTCAAAGGTTAGGTTGCTCTGCCCAACGCTACATGTAAAGTTGGCAAAGAGGCTTTTTATGATTGACACTATGCAGCTTGGAATTCAATAAGCCGTCAGTATTTTCCATAAACTGTCCCTATGTATACTGTCAAAAGCCTTTTCAGAATCAACGAAATTAATGTACAGCTCTTTTTGCCATTCTGAGCACTGCTCTATAATGTTCCTGAGGGTAAATATACGATCTACACATCTTCTGTTCTTTCTAAATCCTGCTTGTTCTTTCCTCAGTTTGTGGTCTACTGCTTTTGAAATTCTCTGTATAATTATCCTGCATGGGCGCTTAAGCGCTCATCATATATTTTATCCATAGGTGTCTAAAGAAGTATAAAGCAGAAGTTAATTTCATATAGAATCAGCGACCCAAGCTTTTTGTCAATTTGATGTTACATTTTTACTGCAAGCTATAAAACGCCTTGAAAAATTATTTTTGGGTTTTTAGTGCATTAAAAGCCTGTGTTTAAAATATTTTTAAAAAATTTTTATTAACTCTTTAGCTAGAAGTGCCAGTCAGAGGTTCTCGTCAGGTATGGATAAATCACGAGTCACAAGTGATACAAGTACCGTAATCTTGCTACTCTTTACAAAACTAACAACTTTAGGACAGCAATATGGAATGTTCGTACACTGCTGGTCAACGAAAGACTTGTTGTTTGCGTTCGCTCAATTATATCTTACTCTTACATGCTGGCCTTTTTTGAGCGGTATGTACTTTGTGTCGTAGTTTACAGTTGAGCTGCGATATCTGCATCTTTTCGGCCCCACACTTCAGATTTCAGCACGCAATTTTTATGGGTTTGCTTTCCCTGCCACCTCACGCCTATATGTATGTTCCTGTCCAATATGTCGGACATTGTTTTTTGACGTTGGTGATTCTCTACATGTTTTTTTAGAATCCAGTCAGTCAGTGAGACCACACTGCTGCCTTGCAGGTAGACTGGGGACAGTCAAAGGCTAAGGTAGGCAACCCGAAATAAATGCCCGTTGAAATCGAATGTACTGGGCCACAGGCCTAACGAAACAGTACAACGTACGCCGCTCCATGATGACGTCATTACACCGAAAGCAAATTGTCAATAACTCCGTAGCGTTCCGCTGGGCTACACAGAGGCAAAAGCTAGAATTGCTGACAAAGCTCACAAAACACTCAGCATTCTATATGTGGTACAGAGAAAGTGCATATGGCCGACGCCAGCTCCTTTCGTGGAAAAGCTTTACGGGGATTCAAATAGCCTCAAACTGGCTACTGCTTTCATTGAGAACATTCAAGTGGACGTCTGAGAGTGTACGAAGAAGAAGAAGAACTTCATGTCCATACAATAGTGCAGTGAGATTACTGCGCCAGAGGACGTCGTTTGAGCTGACATGAAACTCTGCCTCATCGCCCGTACTGGGAGGCCCCTTTCAGGGGAAACCACATACAGCCCTGTGGGGCAGCGTTCGCCGAAAGTGAACGAAAGATTTAGAAATGCATTATTATCAGCCAATACAAGAGCCACACCTGATCGTAATAGTGACCACGCACTACGGTTTTTAAAAATAAACCACAAAAAAGTTAAAGAAAGCAAACAGAAAAGTTAGGAACATCAAACCAGACATAGAACTGTTAAGAGTGAATACTGAACTATGGGAGAAATATTGAATTACTGTAATAAATAGACAATACGCTATAGCAAAAATATGAAGTATAGACGAGCAGTGAGAAGTAAAGTAAAACCAATACATATCTTTATGTAACATAACTCCTTCATTCCTCTCTAGCAAGCCTCTTTATAACATGTAAACAAACGTTTATGGAACATGTTTTGTGCATTTGCATCTTACTTCACATTCGTAGTAAATGTAGGATGACTGTAATGCAGGAGCGGACTGAGCGTTGGGCATTTCCGGCGCTGCACGAGGGCCTACAGCTGCGATTTATACATTTTGAACCAGTAATCAATGTAGAACACCCGTGTGTTACCGGGGCCCGAAAGGGGAGCAAAGAATAGTAACACTGTTCCCTACCATGCATATCGTAGAAAGCGACTAAGGAGGGTTGGGCATTGGACTGGTTACCCCATCCTGTAAAAAAAATTTAAACCACAAAAAACTTCAACAAACATAGAAAAGTCAATTAAAGAAAATAAAACAGCCATCCAAGACAGGGGAAGGTCCTCTCGCAGGGAGGCGTATGATGCAACACAGAGAAAGCCGAAAGGAGTCTGTGTTACTGACTAACCTTCTTAATTCTAGGAGAACCTCCAGATTTGACACATGGAATGTTCAGACATTGAACGAACAGAGGAAAGCGGCACAAGTAGCAGCAGAAATGAGAGAATATAAAATCGAGGTTCCGGGACTGTGTGAAACAAAGTGGAAGGGGGTAGACAAGAAGAAACTCATCACAGGTGAATTGGTGCTGTCCTCGGGACATGAAGTCGAAAGTGAAGGGGTAGCTCTTAAATTATCTAAAGAAGCACAGAAAGCACTAATTGAATGGGAAGCCGTTGGACCCAGAATAATAACAGCTACTTTTTAAACAGCTAAAAAGAAAATAAATGTCATCCAATGTAATGCACCAACTAATGACAAAGAGTCTGTGAAAGAATCATTTTATACTAGACTACAGGAAATTATGGAGAAAGTAAAAAGAAGATGACACGAATGCAAAGATAGGTACAGTCAACACCGGCTTTGAAGAAGTCATGGGAAAACGTGGGCTAGGAATAATGAATTAAAATGGGGAACTATTCTCAAACTTCTGTGCTTCAAATCAACTGGCTATAGGAGGAAGCATGTTTCCACATAAGAGAATACAGAAGGCAACATGGATATCACCAGACCATAGAACAGAAAATTAGATTGATCATATATGCTTAAACAAGAAGTTTAGATCATCATTGCAGGATGTAAAGGTATATAGAGGAGCAGATGTGGCATCAGATCACCACCTTCTGATAGCCAAAGTAAAAATGAAACTCAAGAGATATGCAGCAATGCAAAATTATAGGCAACAATTTAATGTAGGACATCTAAGAAATCAAGAGACAAATTTGCGGTCACAGTATCCAACAAATTCCAAGTGCTCCAACAGCTGGAAGATGTAGTGAATACAGAAGACTATTGGCAGCAAATCAAAACTGTATGGAATAAGACATGTGAAGAAATACTGGGGAAAAAAGGGAAATACAACAAAAAGCATGGATAACAACAGAAACCATCAATAAGATAAAAGACAGAAAAAACAAGAAAGCAGAGTTAAACACAAGCAAAACTAGAAGCTCCAAAGCCAAGGCTCAAGAAGTGTACACAGAAGCAAACAAAGAAGTAAAAAGAAGTATCAAAAGAGACAAGAGGAAGTATATTGAGGAGTTGGCAAGAGATGCAGAAGATGCTGCAGCCAAAGGAAATATGAGAGAACTGTATAACAGCACAAAGAAGCTAACAGGGAAATACAAGCAAACAAGTTGCCTCATAAAAGACAAGAATGGGAACCTGCTCAGCAATATACAAGAGCAAATGAAGAGGTGGACGGAATATTTTGAGGACCTTCTCAAAAGACCAGCTCCACAAAACCCCCCAGACTTCCAGCCAGCAGAAGAAGAGCTACAAATTAACAACGAAGGAAGAAATAAAGAAAGGCATAAAGCTTCTAAGAGATGGAAAACCGGCTGGACCAGATGGCATTCCAGCAGAGGCCATCAAAGCAGATATCGACACGGCTACAGAGATGTTATATAAATTGCTTGGTAAAGTCTGGGAAAAGGAAGAGGTACCAGCAGAATGGAAGGAAGGATATCTGGTTAAGTTGCCTAAGAAGGGAAATTTACAAGAGTGCACAAGTTATAGAGGAATAATGTTACTATCTGTGCCAGGAAAAGTATTAAACAGGATTATCATCGAGAGATTAAAAGAGTCCATAGACAAGAAACTGAGAGATGAATAAGCAGGTTTTCGACACAACAGATCCTGTACAGACTAGACTGCCACTTTGATAATAATAGTTAACAAAGTCTGGAATGGAATTCACCAATATACATCGGATTTGTGGACTACGAAAAGGCATTTGACAGTGTAGATAGAGAATCACTTTGGAAATTGATGAGGCATTATGGAGTTCCACTGAAGATCATTAATTTAATAAAGAAAACATATGAAGACATGACATGCAGAGTTCTTCATGAAGGACAGCTTACAGAACCGTTTGGGATATGAACGGGAGTGCGACAGGGATGCCTCTTGTCTCCATTTATATTCTTCCTTGCAATAGACTGGGTTATGAGAACATCGACAACACACAACAGAAAAGGAATCCAGTGGACTCTGACTAAGCAGTTGGATTATCTGGATTTTGCTGATGACTTGGCTCTTCTGTCCCATAACCGTAATCAGATGCAGGACAAATTGAAAACACTCGATGAGAGGTCACAGCAATTGGGTCTGAAAATACACAGGGAAAAGACAAAAATAATGAGAATAAATGCAGGTGATGATAACAGGGTTGAACTTGAAGAAACACCACTACAAGATGTAGAATCGTACACATATCTTGGCAGCAATATAGACAAAGTTGGAGGGGCAGACAGTGATATCAAAATAAGAATACAAAAAGCAAGAGGAGCTTTCATTGCATTGGGAAATATATGGAGATCAAGAGAAATCGGATCCAACACGAACATAAGAATCTTCAACTCAAATGTGAAGTCAGTACTATTGTATGGCTCTGAAACATGGAGAAAAACAAAGACAACAACCAAAAAGCTACAGACTTTCATAAATGGGTGCTTGCGTAGAATAGAAGGATTAAAATGGTATGAAAAGGTTACCAACGTGAAACTGATGACAAGAACCAGACAAGTGCCAGTGGAACAAGAGATGAGAAGAAGACGATGGCGATGGATAGGACACACACTGAGGAAACCTGTTGATAGCATTACAAGGCAGTCCTTGTTCTTGAACCCCCAGGGCAAGAGAGGCAGAGGTATACCAAGAAGCACATGGACAAGAGAGCTCAAAACAGAGGTGAAAATGATGAGAACGTGGAAAGAACTTGAGATGATGGCACGTGACAGGAGGACTTGGCATGTGTTTGTTGAAGGTCTATGCTCCTTTGGGTGTGGAGGGTTATGAAAGAAGAATAAATGTAGAATCAGTAATCATGGAGCAATTATGTTTTTTTTTTTTTGGTCTTTTTTTTTTTGCCCACGGGACCCGAGCATTGTCAGTCCGCCTTTCATGCAGTGTATTCAAAAAAATATCACTAATCAAACGAATATTAAACAGCAGGTGCCATTAACAAAAATACACTAACGCCAACTTTGACTGCTTTTTAAACCGTTGCTATTTTTGTCTAATATCCGCCTAACATTCATAACTATTCAAGATCATATAATGGCTATTTATTAGTACTCAAGGCACGGCCCGTGAATTGATATGAGTATTCTGTAGCAAACTGAAGGTTTTTAAAATTCAGGATAACAGGTACAGGTATTTGCTTTTGTTACGCTCTGATAAGTTCTTGCTGTTATGACCTGTTGTGTGATATGAATGACTTAAAGATTGTGGATAGAGAACGCAGAGGTATCTACCTTTATTAAGTTTGATATGAGCGTTTTTTGGATGTTTAAAATCTCTGAGCCCTTGGTTCATTAGGTTTCGGATGACCCAAGGAGCTGAATTCTGCACACAACCATCTTCCGTGGTACATTTAAAACTATCAAAATTTGATGGAACGTCGAGCGAACGGTTCTTTGCCCACCATTAAAAAATTGAAGTCGAAACAGTCATAATTTTTACAAGACTACGGCTGTGAAAGGATCACAATAACTTGGTGACGGTGTACACAAAAATTGTGAACAAGATCACAGAACTTGTGACGTACACAAAATCGTCAACAGGAACACACCGTTTTTCTATTGTTAGTGCGCACTCTAGGGAAAAATATAATTTACTGAAATTTTTTTCAGAACCATTGGTCCCTAATGATGTCGTACTCCCCTCTGATCTCCTCGGTAGTGAGATCGGATACCTAGCTTTCTCAGATAAGGGCTGAACAATAGGAGGTCCCGTGTGCAAGTTGCGCAAGTAAAAAATCCCTAGACAGTTGGAAATCGTAAAGAGTAAAGTCTGGGAAAAGGAAGAGGTACCAGCAGAATGGAAGGAAGGATATCTGGTTAAGTTGCCTAAGAAGAGAAATTTACAAGAGTGCACAAGTTATAGAGGAATAATGTTACTATCTGTGCCAGGAAAAGTATTAAACGGCCGCTGCCTTGGCAAAATTTAAAAAGCAGGAAAACCTACTCACCA
Organism: Oreohelix idahoensis; assembly: GCA_024509875.1. Lineage (NCBI taxonomy): Eukaryota > Metazoa > Mollusca > Gastropoda > Stylommatophora > Oreohelicidae > Oreohelix > Oreohelix idahoensis. The sequence goes on from JAMPIV010011233.1 coordinate 525,749, forward strand.
CAAAGATAATTATAGAATATGTGATTCCTGTATACACACATTGAAATCCTCGTCGGTGCTACAGAGTTCGTGCATTGTGATGAGATCCTCCTTGTGTAATCTAAGGGTGGAGATCGGAGCACTGATGGAGAATTCCATTTGCAATGAAGATGGTGCTTAAAACCAAACCAAACTAGTGCATTTAAAAATAAAAGTGTGTAGCCGAAATTGTATTTACAGGCATACCTCGCTTTATTGCGCTTCGCAGATATTGCGGGTTTTTAAAAAATAAATTATTCATGTTTATTTTTTAGAACGTGCCTTCTTCTTCCGATAGTTTTTGGCTGTCCACCAACAAAAAGATTACGGTTCGCCGAAGGCTCAGATGTAAATACAGACATTCCACGAAAAGAAGAAATCATCACAGCAATCAAAGGGTTAAAGAACGGTAAAGCTCCGGGCCATGATAACTTAAATGCAGAGCTATTTAAGACAGACCCGGAGCTAGCAGCAGAACTATTAGAACCACTATTTGCACAAGTGTGGAAAACGGGGACAACACCATCAGAGTGGAACAAAGGAATAATTGTCAAATTGCCCAAGAAGGGAGATCTTGCAGACTGCAATAATTGGAGAGGAATCACTCTTCTCTCAGTTCCCAGCAAAATACTAGGCAGGATAATTATACAGAGAATTTCAAAGGCAGTAGACTACAAACTGAGGAAAGAACAAGCAGGATTTAGAAAGAACAGAAGATGTGTAGACCATATATTCACTCTCAGGAACATTATAGAGCAGTGCTCAGAATGGCAAAGACAGCTTTACATAAATTTTGTTGATTTTGAAAAGGATTTTGACAGCATACATAGGGACAGTTTATGGAAAATACTGAGAGCTTATGGAATTCCAAGCTGCTTAGTGTCAATCATAAAAAGCCTCTATGCCAACTTTACGTGTAGTGTTGGGCAGAGCAACCTAACCTTCGAGGTGAAGACAGGAGTACGACAGGGATGCCCCTTATCAACCACTCTATTTTTAACAGTCATAGACTGGGTGATGCGCCAGACAACAGAGGGCAGTCCAAGAGGAATAAGATGGACAACATTTTCTACATTGGAAGATCTGGAATATGCAGATGACATTGCACTGCTGGCACATTCACATCAACACATCCAGGAAAAAAGGATAGACTTAATAAGTTTAGCCAGCAGGTGGGCTTGAACATCAATTTAAAGAAGTCTGAGGTCATGACGCTCAATGTGAGCAACCCTGAGCCCATATCAGTAAGGAATCAGCAACTGGTACAGACAGATACCTTCACATACCTAGAAAGCATAGTAACACCGGACGGTGGGGCAGGCAAAGACATCAACATCAGAATGAATAAGGCAAGAACAGCCTTCTTTAGCCTAAATAACATCTGGAAGTCCTCCCAATACAGCACAAGCACAAAATTAAGATTATACCAGAGTTGTGTGCTTTCTGTGCTTCTCTATGGTGCGGAATGCTGGAGAGTCACAGAGAAGGAAATGTCAAAATTGTCCTCTTTTCACACAACATGCCTAAGAAAAATTCACCGCATCTTTTGGCCGAATACCATCACCAACCAAGATCTGCTTACTCGTAGCAAGCAAGAGGACATGCACACCATCATAGTTGGCAGACGCTGGAGCTGGGTTGGTCATGTCCTCAGAAGAGACCCCGATGCCATCACAAGAACAGCTATGCTTTGGACCCCTGAAGGAAAGCGAAAGAGAGGCCGACCAAAAACAACTTGGCGGAGGACTGTGGAGGCTGAGATGCAAAGAATGAACCAGAGTTGGGGCACTGTACGAAGGATGGCCACCGACCCTGCAAAGTGGAATCAATTTGTTGTTGCCCTACAAGACGCCACTAGGCGTGATGGCCACTGACTGCTTTGACGGTCGGTGGTTAAGGATCGAAGAAGAAGAAGAAGAAGAAGGCTCAGATGATGAAGATTAGCATTGTTTTTATCAATAAAGTATTTTTAATTTTACAGTAAATTTTTTTTTTTTTAATTTAGACCTAGCGCTATTGCGCACTTAATAGACATAGTGTAAACATGATTTTAGGTTTTTATGTGCACTGGGAAGCCAAAAATATGGGTGTGACCCGCTTCATTGTGATATTTGCTTTATTGCGGTGGTCTGGAACCGAACCCGCAATATCTCCGAGGTATGCCTGTACTTGTTTACTGTGGTAAACATTTCGTACACTTAAATTTACCGGTGCAAACGGCTTACGTTTGCTGTTTGGTTGAGAGAAAACACTTAAGTTTATCTTGTGTTTTCTCAAATGAATGAGTTTTGTGTTAGCAATTCAGGATGAAAGAGTTTAGTGGTCGGAATTCATGATGAAAGAGTTTTGAGAGCAGAGTTTGAGAAAGAAGCGGTGAAACAGAGAAGTGGTTGCGTCTTATGCTTACGGCTACAGATTTTGTGATGGAAGCTATTAGTATGGAAACGGATACAACATTGTAACGTTGTGATAGTTTGACTAATGTTTCTAGCGAACTATGTACATTGCACTGTTTAGTTAAGCCTGTGGCTCAGTGTACCCGATTTCAACAGGCATTTCTGTCGGATCGCCTTCCTTAGCCTTTGACCGTCCCAACCAGCCTGCAAGGCAGCAGGGTTGTGTCTCTTTTTGTCTAATCCCTACTTTCAACCTGTCCGGCTTGGGATACCCTCTCTGTTGGTAGCTGTGCTCCCACGAGCACATTACTTGAGGTCATGGGTGAAACACACCCCACTCTACCTAAGCAAGGTGGAGACACGAGAGAGGACCTTGATGATGAGATACCGACAACTTCTCGCTAACCACTGCTTTGAACAAATTTGTCGTGAAGTCTGATTCAAAACCCGTCATTTTTTACCCAAACGGAACGCCATACTGTATAAATACTATAGGCTAACCGAACCAATGAAACGCTGTCTTTATTCGGTTGTTTACAAATAACGATTAGGCATTCAGCATGGAGTCTCAAATCTGTGCAGACCCGTGGGATGTGGAATTTAACTACAGACTTAAGAGCGAAGTACAGCATGGCAGAGGTCAAGAAATCACACATAGGAATGTTCATTTATGGGTCTGTGCAAAGATTTCCTACCACGACAAGCATGGGAAACAAAGAGCCAAGGATCCAGACCCCGAGGACGACCCAGAGTCCGCTGGGAGGACAACATTAGACAATCTTTGAAGGACCGAGGACTAGAATGGAACCAGGCCAGGAGGAAGACAGCCGATAGAATAGTCTGGCGCTCTCTCTTCCAAACCTCTACACCTCTCGGTAGAAGGGGAACGACTAAGTAAGTAAGTAAGTAAGCAAAGATTTCCCCGGTAAATGCTATAGGAAGGGAGAAATCTCGAGTGAAATGCTTCGAGACATCAGGCAAGTCAAAAATTTTGCTGTTTAGGCTACGCATAGAATAAAACTAAAGAAAGTAATATAAAGTCAGTTATTTAGATGGATGCAGATTAATTCAGGGCATATTTTAAGCCTTAGATGAATAAAATCGCTCCAGGAATAAGGAAGATAATTAAAATCTTAGTTTTTCATATTTGCACATCGAGACAAAATTATACATACATTTTGGGAACTCAAGCACACTTCTCTTTGTCGCCGGATGTGACCTATTTAAGAACCTGCATCATGCAAATCGAGGCCATAATATTTTGAAAATCACAGCGAGCGCTAAAAGAATTAATGAACAGTGCCTTTGCCTTCTGTATCTGAGAGCAGACCATTATAACCATTAATAGCTCGACTGTATGTGCTTGAGGGTAAGAAAGAATGTATATATATAAATATATGTATTTCTATTGATTAATTACAGTGTGCGTTAGGAAGTGTGTAGACGTGTTTTGAACTACTGTGTAAATGTCTGGAGGCAAAAGAAAAGCCAATATATATTCAAATAATTGAGAATGGTAGCAGAAGTGTGTCTATAGTTTTAGAAAGGTATTTAAAGAATTATTTCTTGAAGAAATGGACCACACACCAGAAACATAGGAAAGTATGAAAAGAATTACTTTACTGTATTGTTTGAGATATCATTTAGTATTTTACACACGACCAAATAAATGTATGGAGGCGAATCATGGACAGATAGCTATAACCAAGGAATTAGAGTAAGGTATAGTCACGGTGAACTGGATTATGTTATTACTGGTATTGTGCCCTGTGCGTCTGCTTGCACATTGTCTGAAAACTGTCTCGCATCCCCTACATCTATAATAAAGGGATAGTGATAGAGAATATAGTGGTTAATCCAATATGTTTCAGGTTATATCCTGTCAACCCAAATACACATAAAAGAGTCAGCCACTACTCAAGGAACTACTGGTGCAAGTGCCTTTTGAGTTCAGAGGGCCAGTCACTAAGTACCTACTGCCTGGAGGAAGTTCAGTTAATCTTTCCTGCCAGGACAAGAGTGGAATCGGCTTCATTATAACAGATGAGTAGCCAAACAAGGCTACTGTTTAGAGTATCCAAGTTACACCACGATTACAGACATTAATATTACATAATGAACACCTGTTTGGGCATGGTATAAACAATCATTCATTAAATGTGAGAACAGATGAGTCTTTAAGAGATAAATCTTCTACAACTAGAGTGATTTCAACTAAGAGAGAACCTTCTACAAATTTAGGGATTTTTAATTCTTTGGAACAATTTTCAAATGTTTTATTTATTTACTGTTGTAATTGAATTTTGAGTTTCTTGAAAGATTTTCAAGCGGAAAATAAGATTTGTAAAAATAAATTGTAAATATTTACCAGCAGACTTACTTAAATTATTTAAGTTAAGTTACAATTCTTGTTGGTAGATAGTTTAGTTAATTACCCATAGCAGAGCTAATAATACTAATAATAATAATATTAACAGAGGAGGATCTGGAGAGGATTAAGTAGGAACTTAGAGTAATGCATTACCATCTTCTCTAGGAACTGATACAGCTTGATCCTACCTTTGATGTCTAAACACCCTTACTCTTTTCAGAGAAGGGGGTATTACTTATAAAACCAGTCTCTTATCTGGCACTATCCTGGTATCACCTGATACAACTTTGTGTCCAGGATACTTTATAATTTCTATAACAATCTACCCTCTCGTGACAATATTCAAGTTAAATGTCTGAAAGTGTACGAAGAACGATATTTTTCTTTGCACACATGTGTGCAGCTGCGTTTACGCATCGAGGCAATTCCTGCTCCTGTGACTCCGTCAGAAAGTTACTGTGTACAACTGGTGTATGATGCCTACATGGATTCTGTTGTCTTCACATGGGACAGTTTAAAAAAAGTGTGATACTGATGAAATCAACTGGTTAACCGAAGGACTTTGTGTCTAGGTTAAACGGGATGCGTCTCGCTAAAACAAAGCAAAACCTCTATTATATATATATATATATATATATATATATACATATATATATACATATATATACATATATATACATATACATATATATACATATACATATATATATGTATATATATACTGAAGCACATTAAAAACGCACCACTATAATATATACTGATGCCGAGAAGCTGGAAAAAAAAGTGCGGGAATGGATTTTCCCCGTGTTTGTCATGAGGTAGAGAGCGAATGGCTGCTGGAATGGAAAGTGCATGATTCAACCCACGGGTTTGTGTACAGACTACATGAAAACAATGAAAGTCACACGTGCAACACGATTCCCAACAGCTATGACCCTGAAAATGTGTACGCGTTGTGGCAGTAAAAAAAAGGAACCCGTTACACGCCCATTGAGGCATATTGGGAATATGGTGTTAGGCCCATATTATCTTGACCATCGGCACACGAGGGGTGATGTGGTCGGCATTACGCCGGCCGGCTTAACCTTCCCAGCGTTGCTCTGGTATCCATTTGGGGCTGGGTCGACCCAGGAGCCGTTTGTGGCCTAAAAAATTCCCGTCTCATCTGGGGATCGAACCAAAGACCACTGCGCTAGGAAGCCAGTGCACTAACCACTATGCTACCGCGGCTCCCCGTTGTGGCAGTATACTCGGTATAAAAAGGCCGTTGAGACAAAACACCCAGTACATGTGCTTGAAATGCCACGACTATCTGAAAACGACCGCCAACGAGCCATTGGTATGTCGGAGACCGGAATGAGCTCGCGGGCCATTGCCAGAAGGATGAATCGCCACCACAGCACTATTGTACGTCTCAATGAACGTTACGGAACCACTGGCAGTGCCCGGGATAGACTTCGGAGTGGCCAACCACGAGTTACTACCCCTGCGCAAGATCGTCATATTGTGCTGAGTCACCTAAGGAATCGTTCTCTCCCGGCAAGTCAAACAGCAAGAGCAATAGTGGGTAGACGTGGGCAAGTCTCTCGAATGACAGTCATATGACGACTCAGAGATACAGGCCTTACTGCAAGACGACCTTATGTTGGGCCAAACTTGACTCACAGACATCGTCAGCAGCGCCTGCAATGGGCACTGCAACATGTCAAATGGACTAGACTGCAGTGGAATGCTGTCCTATTCACAGACGAGAGCAGATTCAACATATCCTTTGCTGATGGACGTATGCGGATTTGGCGACGGTGTGGAGAGCGCTTTGCAGATTGCTGTGGTTGTCAGCACAACCGATTTGGAGGTGGCAGTATTCTCATTTGGGGAGGATTCAGTTTTCACCATCGCTTGCTTCTTCACGTCTTCCGTGGAAATGTTAATGCTGTGACATATCGAGATGAGGTTCTGGATGCATTGGTTGCTCCTGCGTTCACAAATTAGCCAGACTTGCAGCTTCTCCAGCAGGATAACGCACGTGTGCACACCGCATGCATTACGCAGCAGTATCTACAGCAGCAGAACATTGTGACGATTGATTGGCCTGCCCTATCACCAGACATGTCTCCTATAGAACATCTGTGGGACGAGCTTGGACGCAGAGTCTACAGGCAAGGTTCTCCAGCTAATCTGCAACAGCTCGAAGCTGCTCTTACACGTGAATGGGACTTGATTCCCCGGAATTTCCTTCAGAGACTTGTGCGTTCCATGCGGAGCCGCTGCCAAGCTTGTTTGCAAGCACATTGTGGACATACGAACGAACGAACGAACGAACTTTATTTTCAAAGGGTTTAGAATGGGGCACGCAAGCCCGTCTAACATTCTGCCCTTCCTTTCTCTCATCTTCCATACTGAATCCATTTATTCTCACACGTATCCTAAATATTACTTAAATAATAAAATAACAAAAAAGTACAATAAAATAAAATCCCAACATTGTAACAGTACAATAAGTTACACAGATTTACAGATGCGTATCATAATTTATTCTAAACAGGACAAAAGTAACTTTAAAACCTATATATGATGTTATGTAATTATTTAAGAACATAACGAAATTAGGGTGGCATATAATCTGCACTCATGATGTATTTGAAAAGTCTGTGATTGAAAGAATATGGACTAAGAGTATTTTTTAAGTCGTGTGGAAGAGTATTCCACAGATGAGCAGCAGAAAAAGCTAAACTTTTCTTGAATAAGTCGAGCCTAGGCTTGGGCATGTGTAATTTATTTAAGCGTTGACTGCGTCTTCCGCTGTATTTGAAAATAGGCCACAGATACGTTGGAGCATTCTGTGACAAGATTTTGTGAATAAATTTGGCTTTGTTGAAGAGAAGGCGCTTTCTTAGTGGTAATATGTTAAGATATGTATATGCGTCTACACACTGTGTGAGGTTTTTGTCTGAAATTAGGCGCACTGCACGTTTTTGTAATGAATAGAGTCTTTTAGTGTTGGACATGGTGCAGCCATCCCAAATTGTGGAACAATAGTCTAGATGTGTTTGTATCTGGGATGTATAGAACATTTTTCGTGTCTCCTCATCTAGGAAATGTTTTATTTTAGCTAACTGGTAAACTTTTTGTGCCGTTTGTTTGGTCAGTGCTTGTACATGCGAATTCCAACTTAAATGTTGGTCAATTATGAGTCCTAGTGTTTTATATTCATTTACATTTTCAATTTAAGAGGTTCCAATGTAGAGCTGAAGTGTTGTTTTCGGCGAGTTTTGTAATTTTTGTCTAGTTGATATTATCATACATTTTGTTTTAGTGATATTTATTTGCATGCAGTTTTCATTGCTCCACTTAATAAGATTGTCTATGTCGCTTTGTAATAATATTTCTAGCGTGTTGCAACTTTTATCACTAGTATAAATGGTACAGTCATCGGCAAATAGGTCGCAGAATGAGTGCTCGATGTGTAGTGGAAGGTCATTTATGTAAATGGAAAAAAGTAGAGGGCCGAGAATAGAACCCTGAGGAACACCGGTGTCAATAATAGTTGGGCTTGACAAGGAGTTATTGCACCACACTACTTGCTGTCTGTCGGACAGGAATGATTTAAGTAATGTCACTAGTTTAAAGTTAACTTTCATTGTTTCTAATTTTCTTATTAAAACAGCGTGATCTAACATATCAAATGCTTTCCTAAAGTCTACAAAGATTGCTCCACATATGTTATCGTTATTTATGTTTAGGTGCAAGTTGTCTATCATCTTAGTTAGAGCTGTGTGGCATGAATGCTTTTGTCGAAACCCTGACTGACTGTCAATTAGCAAGTCATTGCTAACTAGGTAATGTAGTGTTGCTTTATGTATGTGTTTTTCTAGTGGTTTAGAAAGCGATGATAAAAGAGAAATTGGTCTATAGTTACCAAGATTACTGTTATCTGACGAGCCAGGTTTGAAGAGAGGATATACTTTGGCAATCTTAAAGGCCGAAGGAAAATAACTTTTAGCAATACATTGATTATATATAAAAGTTAGTGAATCACTAATAGCTGGTGCGGCGTAACGCAGTATTCGATTACTAATTCCGTCAAGCCCTGATGAGCTATTATCCTTAAGGCCAATAAGATAGTTATACACTTCATTAACTGTCATAAAAGGAAGGTCGGGTGGAACTGAGTTTGTACATTTGTTCTTACAGAATGCTGAAAGTTTGTCTAAGTCACTATACGAAGGTGGTATTGTGGATTTCAGACTGTTTATTTCTGCGTGAAAGTGATTGCTGAAGTCGGTGCAGGTAAATGAAGTGTTGGAAGAGAATGAGTCTGGTGCATTACGTTTTTTCGCTAAGGTGTTAATTGCCTTCCACATTTCCTTACTATTTGATTTGTTCTGAACCATATTTCTAAAATGATTTTTCTTTTCTTTCCGAATTAAATATTGAACTTAGTTCCTGTATACCCTGTATGTGTTGAGGTCCTTATTTTTGTGAGCTTGATCTCTCTGCCCCATAGCCTCCAACACTTCCTGCGTGATCCACGGAGATTTTAATTGTCGTTTGACGCGAATTTCCTTAGCTGGTGCGTGCGTGTCAAAAACATTATAAAAATTTTTTTTCCAGTATTCAATAGCGTCATCCGGATCAGGAAGTTGGTAAACACGGGCGAGAGGTGCAGTTAGCAAGTCATTTATAAATAATTCCTTACTGAAATGTTTGAAACTTCTAAATGTGATACTTACATGTTTATTTTTTGGAACTTTACATTTATTCTTTGACCATGTACAGCATACTGGATAGTGGTCACTCATTGCAATATTAGGGACAGAGCATTCTATGATGTTTTCTGGGCAAGTTACGTAGATGTGGTCGATTAGTGTGGTTGATGCTTGTGTTACTCTTGTAGGCTGGTTAACTATTTGTTTTAAGTTGTACGATAATATTATATTTCTCCATGTTAGATTTGAATTGTGTATATCGATGTTGAAATCACCAAGAAGAACAACCTCCTTGACTGTGGCAAATACATTGTCCATCATTATGGTGAAATCTTCGTACCATATAGGTCCTGCACTAGGATTTCGATAAAGATATCCCACCAGAAATGGGCCCTGATTCGGTAGCTTTATTTCCAACCATACACATTCTTTCTCTGCTGTCTCTGAGTCGTTTCTGCGGCGAAAATTAAGGGAAGTGGAAATATAAACTGTTATACTGAGGATAGTGTGAATGAATTTTTTTATTGGTTGCATTTTTGGTTTTCTCCCTTGCCTGCACAGAATGCAATGAATTTCATAACAATCAAATGTACAAATTAATGACCAGCATGGATTCATAGGAAAATGAATAAAGATTCCAAATATGTAAACTTGTAAACACTTATATTTTATTTCCCACTCTGTTCCTGGATTATACAGGTGGTGCGTTTTTAATGTGCTTCAGTATATATATATATATATATATATATATATATATATATATATATATATATATATATATATATATATATATATATATATATATATATATATATATATATATATATATATATATATATATATATATATATATATATATATATATATATATATATATATATATATATATATATATATATATATATATATATATATGGGACCTAAGACATGTCAAAAGTGGGGAATGCAGTTAGCGACCCATGGCTAGACTGCTTGCGTCAGGGTCAGCGAACCAGAGCTGACCAAGACCCTACGCTACCTCCAAGTGGTGGTCCTGGAAACAGGCTGCATCATTGCAGTCTGGCTGAGTGAGTAGGGATCGAAGAGGGAAGGCTAACCCGGTCCCAAACATGCCGTGCTGAAGTCGTATGTGTTGGCCAAAAGGCGCAAATATTGCAGCTCCGCTGTAAACGAACACAAAGCAAACAACGTCCTTTTCAGGACGAACGAAGAAGAAGAATATATATATATATATATATATATATATATATATATATATATATATATATATATATATATATATATATATATATAATCATGCTAGCTGATTTGATGAACCCTGCACCTTTATGCTGGATAACACCAGAAACATTAAACACCATAACACTGAGAAAGGAAATGAAAAGAAAGAAACAGAAGCGAAGTACCCCAGGTTAAAGCAACTATATAGCGAACAGTACAGTCAGCTGGACAAGGAAGTTAAACGCCAAACCCGAGCCAACAAAAGGAATTTCCTAGACGATCTTGCAAGTCAGGCAGATGAGGGAGCACTGAGAAATGAACAAAGCACAGTATACAAAAAAACTAAATTCATCAGCGGAAAACGAGGTGCAAACAATATTACATTAGTAAGAGATAAGCAAGGAAATCTCATCACGACAGCAGAGGGACAGGAAACAAGATGGGCAGAGCACTTCAGAGAAACTCTGAACAAGGAACCACTAGAGACACAATTGAATGTTCCTGAGGCTGAAAACGATCTAGATGTAAATACAGACATTCCACGAAAAGAAGAAATCGTCACAGCAATCAAAGGGTTAAAGAACGGAAAAGCTCCTGGCCATGATAACTAAAATGCAGAGCTATTTAAGACAGACCCTGAGCTAGCAGCAGAACTATTAGAACCACTATTTGCACAAGTCTAGAAAGCAGGGACAACACCATCAGAGTGGAACAAAGGAATAATTGTCAAATTGCCCAAAAAGGGAGATCTTGCAGACTGCAACAACTGGAGAGGAATCACTCTTCTCTCAGTTCCCAGCAAAATACTAGGCACGATAATTATACAGAGAATTTCAAAAGCAGTAGACCACAAACTGAGGAAAGAACAAGCAGGATTTAGAAAGAACAGAAGATGTGTAGATCATATATTCACTCTCAGGAACATTATAGAGCAGTGCTCAGAATGGCAAAGACAGCTGTACCAGTACATTAATTTCGTTGATTTTGAAAAGGCTTTTGACAGCATAGATTGGGACAGTTTATGGAAAATACTGAGGGCTTATGGAATTCCAAGCTGCATAGTGTCAATCATAAAAAGCCTCTATGCCAACTTTACGTGCAGTGTTGGGCAGAGCAACCTAACCTTTGAGGTGAAGACAGGAGTACGACAGGGTTGCCCCTTATCAACCACAGCAAATCAACTCCGAGGTTTAATCCAGAAACCTTACCAGATTTCTAAAATCAAGGGAAACATGATTAGGGCTTCAGGTGAAGGCAGAGTTGTGACAAGAAATGTCTCGTTTTTCAAGAAAGTCAACGAAAACCTGGCCAGAGCAGCCAAAAAGAAATCACAGCCAGATGATGATGATTACTTAGATGACATTGTCAGTCCTGAGTTGCCACCAACTGCCACAGAACCAGCTGACGTCACCATGGACAACCACAGGCAATTACCGCAAACACGCAGACCACCGCCTAGACACCGAAATGTCCCAAGACGTCTCAATGACTATGTTTTGTATTGACAATGACTCTGTCTGTCATTAGTGATGTTTGTAGAATAGTTTGAGTTTCAGTGTGTTTTTGTTATTCAAGAAAGGGAGAGAATGTAGTGTCATATAATTAGATATGAGAGGAGAGTTACGGGACTTGGAATAATGGCCGTGGTGAGATGTTAGACATGTTTGTATCTCTATGTATAATAAATGTTAAGTACGACAAGAGTCTAGCATTGGTTCATTTAGAGGACTAAAATAGAATACCACACAATTATGAAAGTCTGTATCTTTTTAGGCTGAAGGTTTTTTGTTTTGTTTTCCGTGTTTCAAAGCCATATAATAGGACTGACGTGACACTTTAATTGAAAATTCTGATTTTTACGTTGGACATGATTTCTTTTATCTCCATAAATTTCCCAATGCGATGAAAGCTCCTTTAGCCTTTTGTATTCTTATTCTCACATTATAATCTGTTTATCCATAAGTGTATTCACTGCTAATATATAAATATAAATATAAATATATATATATATATATATATATATATATATATATATATATATATATATATATATATATATATATATATATATATATATATATATATATATATATATATATATCCTATAAACAGTCTAAATGCAGTCAAAAAGGTGCGCACTGCACCGTTCTAGCAAAACTGAACACACATTACAACAGCGCACAGGCTTTTAATTACCTTTTCATGGTGAACTGACCATTGCCAATAAGCCAAGATAAATTTGATTAGAAAAATCCAATGAAGTTGTAATGTAATGGAAAGGAATAAAATAACAACAGAAAGAGTACAATACAATTATTTCCACGTATATGTTGGCGAGTTACTTGCTCGCATATATATATATATATATATATATATATATATATATATATATATATATATATATATATATATATATATATATATATATATATATATATATATATATATATATATAAGGTGTTTCAAAAAGAATATCGGTATTTTATATGCATATAACTTTGGTTATTGAACACTAAAAAATATACAGTTTGCACCAAAAGAAAGTAAAACTGTCAAATTTTAATCTCTTACAATACAATCCCTCAATGTGTGCCCTCGTGTTACACGGCACGCATCTAAACGGTAGTCCAATTCTCTCCCTCGTGTTACACGGCACGCATCTAAACGGTAGTCCAATTCTCTCCCTCGTGTTACACGGCACGCATCTAAACGGTAGTCCAATTCTCTCCCTCGTGTTACACGGCACGCATCTAAACGGTAGTCCAATTCTCTCCCTCGTGTTACACGGCACGCATCTAAACGGTAGTCCTATTCTCCCCACACTCGCTCCAACTGATCCATTGTTATTCTTTCCATTTTCATTCATTGCGCCATCTAGCAGCTGAAATGAAAAACATTTTTTTTTTTTATCGGGTAACTGTCCAAACTCGGACGGTTTACCAATCGTTTGGTGCAAACCAAAAATTTTTACAAGCTTCTCTCACTCTATTGTCACCTTTAAATCTTGCAATCAACTATTCAATCACTTCTAGATGAGCAATAGCTCTGAAACTTGGCATAGTTGTGTTTTCCCTACGACAATACAATAATCAGTCGTAAAAAAAAAAAATTAATAAAATTAAAATTAATAATTTTTTTTTTATATTATATCATCAGTGAAATGGGCGATAACTGCAAATAATCTAGGTGTATTCTTTCCAACAAAAATGTCTCTCTTGAGAGAAATATCGAAACTTCCCCCTCCACACACACACTATCGCACGCGCGTGCACAGACATACACACAACTGACCACTACATTTAAAAAAATGTAATTTACAACTCTTATCAAAATTTAAAAACAATAAAACAAAATATTAACTTTCCGTGTAATCTACCGAATAATGAAATCCGCCGCCTGTGCTCTGGACTCGTTTATCGCAAACTGATAATGTCATTAGCGGATCGATTACATTTGACTTAAATTTAAAAAAAAAAAAAAAACACTAAAAAGAAGAAAATAAAAAGGATTTTTAAAAATATTTTAAACACAGGTTTTTAATGCACTAAAAAGCCACAAATAATTTTTCAAGGAGTTTATAGCTTGCAGTCAAAACATGTAACATTAAATTGACAAAAAGCCTGGTTTTTTTTTTTTTTGGTTTGTTAATATTTTTTATTAAGTTTGCAATTACCAAAATTATACACCTTCAAAATACCGATATTCTTTTTTAAACACCCTGTGTTTTATATATATATATATATATATATATATATATATATATATATATATATATATATATATATATATATATATATATATATATATATATATATATATATATATATATATATATATATATATATATATATATATATATAGTGACGAAATGGACGACCTCTATCGATCTTTGGTTCTCTCCGGCAGTATCGGTACATTTGTGGTACTGATTTTTATTAGGTGCTGTCAATTATCGCACTTTTCTTTCTTTCTTTCTTTATTTTTCTGCTAAGTAGCAGATATTTGATTTTATCAAATCACCTTGTAGGTGATAAATATCACATTTGCAAGGAGTGCTACCCAGATTTGTGGTTATAGGCGCAGATTAACACGTACATCGGTCAGCGCTATCAGTTTAAATCACCGATAAGACACGGATTTTGCGCACTCATACGACAGATAACGAGATTACTGTCTGTGTGACACCTGTGAGCAGACAAGTGTGATATAATCGTTTCTGGTCACTTAGTTAAAAGTAATCATGGATTTATTACATTTTAGACAATATGAGCCTACAAATGTGTTTGTGGGAGTGTATGCAGGACATCATATTACCATATATGAGAGACTTGACCTTTTGCAAAATTTTTCCTTTGTCGGAAATATTTTGAAAGTGCCACACCCGACATGTTTGAAATGATTGGGTCTTTCTGATTAGATTCATAACAACATTGAGGGGGAATATAGGCTGACCATTTCGCAGTTTTATCTCACTGTGAATTTCAAGTTCGCCAAGACCTCGCCAGAGTGAAGACTAGGTTCATAATTCCTATTTGTTAACCGGACCTTTTACTGGAGAACCAGATAAGACTTATAAAGCACAGGAAATCTCTTTCAAATTTTAATAAGGAACACCAGGACTAGGAAACTGAAGAAACACGGAGTCAGAGGGGGCCATCTATTGTAAAATTAAAGACACCCCAGACGCGTGTAAGAGAACAATTCGTCTCTTTTATTCATCTGAGCAAAAACGTCTGTAGCCAAGATTGGCGTAAGTAGGGCATTTTCATTCTGTTTTATTACTAACATGTGAACTAATATATATATATATATATATATATATATATATATATATATATATATATATATATATATATGTGTGTGTGTGTGTGTGTGTGTGTGTATATATTACCATGTGAAGTTTAATGTGTGAAACACGCTATTGGATGTCAAATTCATTTGGGGCTGGCAACCTCAGTATCTAGAATGATGATTCATGAACCACCACTGCACGGGCTGGTGATTGCTTTATTGATAGTTTCGTAAAGAGAACTAAAAGCGTAAAGTAGTTCCAGGTTCCCTGTGGAGCAGGGAGGGAAAGAAATGATGTACATTCTAAGAATAATACTTACATTTTCAGAGCAGTGTAAATGTCCCTATAAACATATTCACTTTAAAATTAATGTAAGTTTTCAAGCTTTAAACCAGTGTAAATGTCTATGTGAAAATATTCATTTTAAATTAACAGAAGTTTAAAACTTTTCCATAAGTGTAAATATAAATGGAACATAAATGAATTTATATTGTGAACACTTTTCAAACAGTGGAGATGTAAATGTAAAACATATTATTTCCGTACGTTTAACCTTTTCATTTAAATGTAATGTAAAGCTAAAGCTATTCAGTTTAAATGTAAAGGAAGTTTTATCCCGAGGGATTAAATTTAATTTTCATCGAGGGTAAATTCTGACACGGGCTGGTAGAATAGAAAGGGGGGGGGGAGGGGACGGGACATAACTGTGTCGGGAAAACGCCATACTCAGAAGAGCGTTTCGTTGCTATTTCCATTACCAGTTAATGGTGGTACCAGCAGAAAGTACTATCTCTGGAACCAAGTGAAGGTAGAAGTGGACTGACGTTTTGCGGGACACCAACATAAGAGGGTCTTATAGACAGACGCAGAACCAACTTAGCCGTTACTCCTTGAACGTTCTGGGAACGTGCGGCGCCTGAATTTTGACCAGAGACGAGCAAGAGCAGAGTGATAGGAACTGACCCAGCGGGAGAAGAAACTACCATTGGCAGCTAAGTGAAAATATCCGCTGCCAAAATTGACCTCCTTTATTCAGCTAAATCCCAATCAAGTGATGAAACCTTTTCCATAACTATTCAAATTATTTTCCAACTGTTAAAACTTAAAGTGATTATTAAATTTTGTTATCTGTAATGTTACAAATTTAACTTCGATTTAATCTTTTTAAATGTACTACATGTTTGTCTCAGTCAAAGTTACTAAACACACACTCTAAACAGAGCTATATATATATATATCTTATAATAATAAATTCCACTGATAAACTCAGCAGTGGGGGCTTAACGAGCTAGAATAAACCATTACTAAATTCTTCATAAAAGTATCGGCAGATTATAGAATTAACGTGCTTAGCGACAGCCAGCATTGTTTTCGCTTTTCTGAGTTTTGGCCACTGTTGGACCACTACTGCAAAGCAAGGTGGACAATTCCATCACACACACACACACACACATATATATATATATATATATATATATATATATATATATATATATATATATATATATATATATATATATATATACATACACACACATACATATATAATGTCAATGCTAGATATCCTGTGAATAATTTTCTAATAAATTCGACGGAAATGTATGTCAAGGATGAACATAAACCACAAAAACATCTTATTTCTAACCAGGCCTCCATTACTTTAAATGCAATTTCCTTTTCTCTCAACGCTGAAATTTTTCCACTGCTATGTGTCTATGATTTCAAGTCAACGAAATTATAGCCGCCCTATTTCAGTCGAATCGATTTTGGTCCTAGTGTTATTTAACTTTAGGGCCAAGCGTCTGTTTGTTCAAACACGTTGGCAGACTTGAAAATATGACTTCTTTAACTCCTTCATTTCTTTCTTTTTTTTTGCCCTATAGCAGATACTGTCGCAGGGTAGTGAAGTGTTAGAGACTTCACTTTACTAAGTCCAGCTTCTAGAGGTGATGTAACCAGTTCCCTTCCTCACTGCCTTTTCCTTCAAGAGCAGAGTCAAGTACCCATTTACAGCTGGGCAGACTGCAGCGCGATGTCATGTGTTTCGAGCCAGCACTCTAACCCCTGTGCCAAGCGAAAGCTTAACTCATTAATTACGGGTCATATTTTTGTAAAAAGTTAAAAATCTACTTATTTTTGTCTAGACTTACATTGACAGAAATGTCCTGTCTCGACCTACATTGACAGACATGTCCTGTCTAGACCTACATTGACAGACATGTCCTGTCTAGACCTACATTGACAGAAATGTCCTGTGCAGTTCTACGAGTGTCTCTGTTCAGTCGAATAAAGAATAAGGCTACTGCTCTATAACGCATATCGTACAAGACTACTAACACGAGGTTGTGGATGGGGTTGGCAACGTTATTGTGTAAAACATTTTTGCTACTGAAACCACCACTGCAAGAGTATGTGGATTGCTTGTGCAGGCTTCCTACCAGATGGACCAGCTGACGTGGTGGCTCCACGCGGAGTGAAAAGGAAAATGATGATGATGATGATGATAATAATCATAGACAGACAGAACTAGAATGAACAAGCAGATGTATAAAAGAATACATGCCCTAGAAATATGGACGTAGCACATTTCACTGAAACAGGAGAAACCCAATAAATAAGACCTAAAACCCCAGAACCATCAACAGAGCCATCATCTGGTACGTTAAACGCTATTGTCCTGCACGGACCATTGCAACAGGGGTATATACGAGAATTCGTTGGATAGCTTAATCCCCTGTTTAAACACTCGGTGTCGCCACATTTGGGGTACAAAAGTATGTCCACAGAGCGGTTGAAAACACAGGACGTTCGAGACTAAGCCACCTGGGACATAAAGATGATCGGCTTTTCATAGCAGCAGAAATGCAAAATCTCTTTCGTTTTGGGAAACAGCAAGACAAAAGACAAAGCGTCGTATGTCCCGACAAGAGGAAACCGCCCGTAGGGCATACAACAATGACACAGTAGACTGAACGCCATGAAAGCTAGAAAGGGGAAACACGGCAGGTTGCAAAGAAAAATAACTTTGTGACAAACAGTGCATAATTTCTCTTATCAGGCGACCAATCACAAGCCACGGTTTTTCTAATTGCCTGACATCACGCGTACAGCGAAGATAATGTTACGAGAGCACATCCACCTTTCACAGACTGACAGCGCCTGGCCTCGCTAGCAAGCACTCGAGTGTGGTATTGCAAGGTGGAAGAAGAGTTAGTGGATGATGTGCGAAGCTATAGGAACCACCTAAGAAGTTCAGTACATTCGCAGTGCCTGAGTGGAGTTCACAGGGCGTACCCTGCTCCATCATTTCATTCCAGTTTGGATTATAATTGCATGTCACTGTAATTTAATTCTAAATGTGTTCTTAAGGAATTCAAAAGGGAAAACTATTCCTGCAGAAATTTGTACCTACGCACTAAGTGTTTTGCGTCTAATCGGAAAGAAGCTAGAAAACCTTACGTCCAGACAGCAGAATCACAAGATAAGACATCATATACTTCCTAAGTTACAAGGAAGGAAATCCACGCTCGCGTTTGTAAACGTCTGTGGCGCTGCATTTTATTCATCTGTTTATCAAGTGCTCACAAGTTGATCCATCTATATATCAAGTTCAACTTACTCAAAAGCTTATCGCCTGAGTCAAGTTAAAGTACTCACAAGTTGATTCGTCTCTTCAAATCTTCAAATCACTCAAAATCTTATAGCCTGAACCAAATTCAGTTACTCAATGCGTCAGTGCAAACAGTGAATTCATCTACTCAAACCAGGTTAGCACGACGCAAATTCATTCAATCAAGCTCCATAGCACGAAACACGCTTGTTACGAGAAGATCATTTCGTGAAGAGCTCCAGCCTAATTATGGCCTTTTCAAGATTAGACAGTAGTCAGTTTCCTAAGATACATATGTCAACAGTTTGTCTACGCTAGAGAGATTTCAAAGCGTTGAGGGACATTACATCTTACAAGTTCTCACTACTACACGTGCAAACGTTTCAGCAATAAATAATCGTCTTGGAGATAACTCACACGTCTACACACGTGCACATCTGTGTATAATCATATAGTGGAGGAAATTTGAAAGACATATGGCCAGTCTACATTTGTCATTATTGCGGTAACACTTAATATATCCCATCATCATTTCACTATTTACACAGTCTCACTATCATATTTAGTTAACTACATTTTTAAATTTCATCGGTAAATTGTCATTTTACAATCATCCTGTTTACTTTTTACTAACCTTATAAGTGTATACATTTAACACAAAAAAAACCTATAGCTGTGTTGATAATTAATTCGTTATTTAATGGTATCACTCGTGCTGTCTGTGTTAAGTATTTATTTGCAGGCAACACGCTTCATTTGGGAGGTTGGGGGCTCTTTCTTTATCGAGATTTCAGGTAAAGAAGTTAATGTCGAAAGGATAAAAGAAAACTCTTCATGATTTATGAGAAAACACTATTTAGTGGAGAGCACTCGCCTTCTCTTCTTTTTGTCCCTATCTCGAATATGTCTCTTTCTTTCTTAACGAGCCAATTTCTGGAGACCTTCTTGACAACATTCCATAAGCCATCTCCATCATACTGTAACGGTACGAAAATTGGTGCCCCGCCCAGTATAACTGTAAGACACCGTCAAAACAACAGAAAAAATACCTTGCAGATCCATAACAGCCGATCTTAGATGCGTGGATGACAACATATCTAAGACAGAACTACATTTGTCTAATAAAAAAAAGTGGACGCATGGATTTAGCACTGCAGCAATTCTGATAATATGGGGGGGGGGGGGGGGTTTACAAGCTAGGAGGAAGAAGCATGTGGCATACTGTGCATTCCCCGCCATCCAAGGGGGCTCTCTAAATATTCAGAGTTAAAATACAGTGCTCTGGTTCTGGGCTCTCCCAAGGAGTTGTCACGTTCTACACAGAGCCACTTCTCAGCTCATTATAGGCCCATAGTGAGATCCTCATGCATGCAGCCAACCAGGTAAAAAGCCAGTGTTACGTCTGGGGCTCAAGTGACTCCTCCAAGCTTAGTGTGCAATGCTGGTTTATCAACATGTTTCACCACAGAAGGAATCCATGGAAGTGTGTGGATGATTTCAAGAGTCAATGCGGTTGTAATTAGCCTCACAGACAGGTTCACTTTCACATTTGAATACTATAGCATTGTGCCTAGCTGGTGGTCATATAAGGATGATTTCAGATTAGCCTCCATGCATGCAAGTCTTGTAGAAGCTCTGTATAGCATGGATCAGAGGTGCTGGAATGTTCTTCCTTGCCAAACAGTCCCAAAGTTTGCTCCAGGTGACCTTGTCAAACGCCTTTTCCAGATCTAGGAAACAAAGATACATCTCACTCTTATGCTTAAGGGCCTTTTCACTCAGCTACCTGAGAGTGAAGATAAGGCCTTGCGTACTTCAGTTTGCTCGGAAGCCACACTGGATCTCATCCATTTGTACCTCAGCCATGAATCTGAGTCTCTGCTCCAGGATTCAAGAGTAAATTTTACCAGGGACACTGAGAAAGATATGCTTCTATGATTTCCACATTGTTGGTTGTCATCCTTTTATAATGTTGGTGTTATGATGGCAATCTCCCAATCTTTTAGTACGGTCTTGTGGCATCAAGCTGCTTGAGGACACTCAGGATTAATAGGTCAGAGCCTCTCCTCACTTTTTCGACCGGGCTTGAGACCGGCCAAGGCGGAGTTTAAATGTTATCGAAAGTCTTACATACAAAAATGTATCGAAATAGGCACAGTAGATCTTGTGTTGTTTCATGCAACGATGAGTGTAGCTGTGGCGCTGATAAAAAGACAGTTAAACATCTGCTGCAAAAGTGACAAACATTTGAAGAACAGAGAAAGTACATTAGGCCGTCACCAGTACCAACTTCTGGACAAACTCTATGGAGATCCATCCAACCAGCGTTGCCACTCTCAATTTGGAAAAAACCTAGATATCGGCGACTTGGGCTACTTTTTTGGGCTAATTTGGCCGATATCTGGGCTATATTTGTAGATTTTGGGCTACTTAAGCCGAAATCTAGGTGGCGTTCTTCGACAATAAAAGAAAATGACACCTAAACGGGGAGGTGGGGGGGGGGGGGGAGAGACACACCTACATGTAGGTGAATCAAACTTGGAGTGGCAAAGCTGCAACAAACAACCTCAGATTGACCACCGCTTTCTTTAACTTATTCAAGTTGACATCTGAAAGTGTACGAAGATGGAGAAGAAGCATCGAATGAAATAAGTGATGCGTTTAGTTGTACTTTTTTTGTATTTTTAATTTGGAACGAGCTAAAAATATTTTTTTTATGTAACAGTGTGTTAGCGCCAGCTAAAAAGAATTCACATGAATGCAAGTCAATTATGTTTCGATAATTATATAATTAAAGTCCCCCAAACCTTTTAAATTGTATGTACCATTTTGTGTAGCTGATGTGGACCAAAGTAGGCCACCGCTAGAGTGCACTGCAATCATTTTTTTTTTTTGAAGCTTGTCTGAAAACGAGGACTAGTCCTTCTAGATGAGAGTTCGTGGGATCGGACGTTGACCTGAATACATATTAATATTAGTACATGCACAAAAACCATGTATGGCCAATAAAACAGCGGTAAGCAACCCGGGAGTTCTGGAATCTACTTGAGAAACACTAAGCTCTTTAAAGATGTACCCTGAAAAAATCATGTCTGTTTTTAGGTTTTAGAGTATTTAAAAATAGGTGCAGCCAACACATAACATTTATCTCTGCCGGGCAACCTCCTACGTGCAATTCAACCGATAGGGAGGTAGAAAATTCAAACTGACTTATATTTTACCAATGTTTATCTTCACTTCAAAGAGAAGACCGCATTAATATTTTATGCAGCTTAAGAATAAAGTGAATAAAGTAAGCTAGATCGTGTGCTTTCTCTGAGACCAAAGAAAAAGTGTCTGTACTCCAAAGAAAACCGAACTTTTAAATGACGGCAGTACAGATCCATGAAAATAAATGCAGGAAATGATAACAAGGTTGAACTTGAAGAAACACCACTACAAGATGTAGAGTCGTGCGCATATCTTGGCAGCAATATAGACAAAGTTGGAGGGGCAGACATTGATATCAAAATAAGAATACAAAAAGCAAGAGGAGCTTTAATTGCAATGGGAAATATATGGAGATCAAGAGAAATCGGATACAACACAAAAATAAGAATCTTTAACACAAATGTTAAGTCAGTGCTATTATATGGCTCTGAAACATGGAGAACAACAAAAACAACAACAAAAACAACAACAAAAAAGCTACAGACTTTCTTAAATGGGTGCCTGCGTAGAATAGAAGGATTAAAATAGTATGACAAGGTTACCAATGTGGAACTGGTGACAAGAACCAGACAAGTGTCAGGGCAACAAGAGATGAGAAGAAGACAATAGCGACAAATATGACACATTGAGAAAACCTGTTGATAGCATTACAAGGCAGTCCTTGCTCTGGAACCATCAGGGCAAGAGAGATAGACCAAGAAGCACATGGAGAAGAGAGCTGGAAACAGAGGTGAAAATGACGAGGAGAACGTGAAAAAAACTTTAGATTATGGCACGTGGTGTCGTGAATTATTCTAATCCCCATATATAAATTAAAACGTAAATGCAAAGCCTAACAAATAAATTTAATAAAAGGAAAGAAGAATGGTAAAGAACAGTGCTGTCACAATGACTGTACTCGAAATCCCCCTTGTTTTCTACTTCGTCGGCAAATTGGCAGAAAAGCAGGGACACGTGCAACACTAAACCCGCGTCGCGCGATACACAATTGCTGCCATCACGCGTGTAAGGCCACATGCACTAACTTTATTTCAATTCGACAGTGATAAAATTCACTACCCTTCCCAGAGTTAGGTTTTAAAATCCTGAAAAACGCTTATTGGGAAAGATGACATTAGATGGGTTTACGTTTGAAAACATGACAGTACCCAGACACCACATGGGGATTGAAGTAAACAGGAGGTGGTAGAAAATGCACATTTTGAACGCAGCCACCTAGCTCCCTTAAATTCGTATATTTGGGTTCCTTAGGGTTTGCTGACAAAGAATATGTAAAACGTTACGCAAATAGTCTAGGAATTACCAAGTTATGGCCAAAATAAAATAGTGGGGGTGCCTGACAGCATGAAATCGTTTCTGCTCATAAAATTTTTTTATAACGTGTTTGAAAAAAACATTACGTTACGGAAATAGCCTACCATGTTAACTCCTATGTGATTGGAGCGCAACAAATGAAAGACTAAACACGATTGGTCGGACTATAAATACTATCTTGTGTTGTCAGGGGAAACGTGAGAAAGGGGTACTTTTTTGAAAAGATGTGTAGACGTGGTGTGATTGGGTAGAGCTGCGAATATACACAATTCAGAGCGTCTGTTCATTGCCACATCTTGTAATAAACCTACTAAGAAGCAGTGCGTTGAGCACCAGTGTATATTTTTTTTATAAAATAAAGCCTGGGACATCGGCAGATCGGAGTTGTGCTATATTCATTGCCAGTCAACGAAACTGTTTATTATTATTTTCCATGAATTGTGGTAAGCTTGAAATATTCAATATCTTTTAATGAAAATTGAATGTAAATTGATAATTTATGTCTGTATATATGTGTGGTTCAGTAGCGAACATGATGTAAAGCCTATAGTGCTCCAGCCTGAACAGAAGGTGTCGGAGGAAAGTAAAACTGCATGGAATGGCCAAACAGTACACTGACACCTAGATTATTAACTAGAAATAAATAATGCTGGAATTGCAGAGGCGTGGTAACCATTAGGGAGGGAAATACTGGTATAAAGTATTTCAGATGAAGCTGACAGTTGGCCTAACGCTCTGAACTCAATGTTTGTGATGTATTGTGCTCAGTGTAGAAATGGAGTATAAATTAGTTCTGACGTAGAAGGTACAACCTTCTTGTTTCAGGGACCGTGGTCTTAAAGTTATTGAGCAGCACCTGGTCAGAGCTTTGCTGAAGCCAGAGGTGGACAGCATACTCCTTGGTCCATATAGCAACCAGTGGGGTGGCTCCAGAACTCATTAAAGTACTCAAGCAGAGGAGTCTCTTACTGCAGTCATCACGCAAGATAAGAGAGTGTGGCCATGGAGCTCAACATTATGTACCCCCATCTTAAAATGACATTATAAACTAAAATTAAGAGGGGAATTAAATTGTTTTAATACCAGGAACTGAGAACATCTCCAATACTAGTTCCCATAGAAACAAACTATTGAAGTCATGATGACAAATACCAACAGAGCTTGAACAAAACAAAACCAGTATTACCTCATGTTACCACTACATAACTGACACACATAGGATACCATTAATAATATATGTCACTATAATAATCATATTAATAAATTCTGTACATATAACTTGTAATTAAAATTGATTGTGATTCCTGGTTCCCTTTGTATTTGAATCAGGACACATATACATTCATGACAGCACTGAATACATATTGTTATTTGAAAAGTTATCAGTGACTCCTTTAAGATATCCTCTTAGAGTGTTATATGTATGTGAGTGTCACAGTGTTGTCAAGTGTGGTGGAATAAATTAAATTGTTTATCTGTCTGTTGTTGTTATGACTTACACTTCATCATACACATACCCTAGACATATAACGTAGTCATCACACTATTCCAGAATAATTCTGACTGAGGTATACATATGTGGCAGTAAGTAAGGTTATCTATAATACACTACTCTTATTAGATATAGATACCTTCACAGCTGATCTCAGTCAGTACACTAAGTCCCCTATAAATATTTATAACATCCCACTTTACCACATATATTGGGGTCTCGCCCTCGGGATTTTGAATCTTTCCCTATTACAAATATTGGGGGTAACTCACTTCAGGGAATAATAAGAATTAAAGGGTATCCTTGGGTGAAAATAAATAAGGTTGAGCTCACAGTGCCTGTGTTGTCCTAAGTTAATTAGTCATAGATACAATTGTTTAGTTGATTATTTTAGACATTTATCTGTTAGACAATGGCCGACCTGGCAAAATTTCGATCTGCTGCTGTACAGACTGCGAAAGAGTTAGGAATGGACGGGCAAATTATGATTTCTTATGTCACTGCTGAATGTGACAAATATATTGAACGGGAAGAAAGAAGATTAGAAAAAGAGGCCGAAAGAAAATTAGAATCTGAAAGATTGGCCGAAGATAAGAGAATAGAAGCTGAAAAAGAGATTAAGAGGTTGCAGATTGAGGCTGAGGCTAAGAGGTTGCAGATTGAGGCTGAGGCTAAGAGGTTGCAGATTGAGGCTGACAAAGAGGCTAAAGCATTGGAAGCAGAAGAAAGAAAATTAGCTGCAGAAAGGGAAGACAAGAGATTAGCTGCAGAAAGGGAAGCCGAAGAAAGAAGATTAGCTGCAGAGAGGGAAGCAGAAAAGGAGGAGAAGAGATTACAAAGGGAACATGAGTTACGACTAAGGGAGTTTGAGTTTCAAGGCCATGCTCCTGAAAATAGTGCCAGTCCCTTTGCCTCTGATGCTACTGCTAGCCAAGGAGCCTCAACCTCAGCTATGAATTTTCATTTAGATCATTTTGTTGAGAAAGACGATGATATAGAGAGCTATCTAAATAGGTATGAACTATTAGCTACCACATATGGGTTAGAGAGAGAAAGGTGGAGCTTAAAGTTATCTCAAGGACTTCGTGGGGCAGCTTATGAAGTTTTTGCAAAAATGAGCAGAAGTGATCAGGAAAATTATGACATGCTAAAGCAGGCTCTTTTGTTAAGATATGAAAAGAATGCAGAATTTTATAGGAAAAAATTTAGGAATGCTAAACTACTGTCAGGTGAAACCTATCACCAGTTCTCTGCACGAATAGAGACATACTTGGAGAAATGGACTTCTCTGGGGAAAACCCAAGATCTTAAGGAAATGGTCCTTATAGAGCAATTAAGAGAGTCCATGGCTCCAGACCTGAGAAAGTTTCTCATGGAACAAGGTGCAGAGAGGCTGGGTGAATTGCTAAATGTTGCTGAAAGGTATCAAGCAGCTCAAGCAGAGGTAACAGGTAATAAAAAGAAACAAGTGGATAACTTTAGGGCACCACAGAACTTTAATAAATTTGATCCTAGGGATCAAAACAAAGGTAAGCACCAGTTTGATAGGCCACGGTATGAAAATAAAAATAAAACCCCACAATTCGATGAAAGGAAATATGATGAAAGAAAATCTTTCAACCAAGGAAAAAGGTGGTGTAAAAAATTGTCAGATGAACAATCATGACACTGACCATTGCAGAAGGAAACCTGTGTACATGGCAACCCTTCAGGTCAGGTCGACCTCAAGACAGGAGGAGGATATTATGTTAGATACCACTCCAGAAGAGATGAGGAAGGCACAGGCTGGGGATAAAACACTCAAGCCTTGTTTCAGGAAATTGTCAACTTGTCATACAACTCCAGGCAAGGGAGATTTTTACATGAAAAACAAGTTGATGTATAGGAAGACTGGAGCTAGATCCAAAGGTCAGGGACAGCTGGTACTTCCTAAAAGATATAGGGCAGACTTAATAAGGAGCCTACATGTGAAACCAGATGGGGACCATGAGAAGATAGGTACCATCATTCAAAAGGTGGCTCACAATTATTATTGGCCCAAAGCAAGATGGGACATTGAGAATTTTGTAGAAAGGTGTAGCATAGCACATGAGGGAACACCCACAAGTGGGAACATTGATCAGGACCTGGACACGCCACGGGGCAAAATTAGGCCTGATAATAAAAAGAAAAATAAATTTGATAAAGTGGACCAAAGGGAATGGGAAGCCCCTTTTCACGGACAAGCTTCACTTAACTGTTTTACAATGGCCACTATGCGGAGAGTGCAAAAAGATGTCTTACCCCAGGATAAGCCGAAAATCCCTCAATCGGACTTAAACAAACTGGAGGAAGAGGATGTAGAGAGGAAATCTCTCATCAAGAATTTTAAGTGGGGAGAAAGCCCCAAAAGAAAAATTGGTAGCGGTCGTTTTATGCATGATAATTCTGGGAAGAAAAATCATCACTATAGAGCTTCGAGTGGAAGAGACCATACCGGTGCATGGACAAATAGGTCCACAAAATTAAAGGTCCATATGTAGCTTTGTTAAGAACGTGGACTGATGAAAAGGCAGAGGAAAACATTACATCTTCATACCAATATGTGAATGAGCTGACCACTCGTTTAAAAACTGGCTGGAAACTTGCCAATGAAAATTTGAAACAAGCCAGGAAGAAACATGCTGCCTATTATAACAGGAAGGCGAAAGACAGAGATTTGGCTGTGGGAGAGAAGGTACTGCTTCTTCTCCCCGGGAGTCAGAATAAGTTACAGATTGGATGGCAAGGTCCATATACAGTTTTAGAGAAGGTGTCTAGAACAAATTATAAGATAGATAAGAAGGGGAAAGAAAAAATCTATCATGTGAATCTCCTGAAGAAATATTTGGAAAGAGAACATCAGGAAGAGACACACTTGTTGACCTTGTCCATCGCCATGGAGATGAAAAAGGAACCACTTTCATCATTTGAATATCCATTACACCCCTGTGAGACAGCAGCACAGGTGAAAATCAGTACACATTTAACAAAAACTCAGAAAGAGAGAGTGCAACAGGTTCTAAATAATCATGCAGAGGTGTTAACAGACCGACCAGGGCATACAAACCTATTGGAATATGATATGAAACTGATAGACCCCACACCTGTCTGTATGAAACCATATTCGATTCCGTTTGCTAAGGAGAAAGCTTTGAAGGAAGAGATAGACTATCTGTTGAAGGAAGGAATTATTTCACACAGTGAATCCTCATATAGTTCCGGTGTTGTACTCTTAAGGAAGCCCTCTGGAGAACATAGACTCTGTATAGATTACAGGAGATTGAATGCTATTACAGAAGGACAGGTGGATCCATTGCCGGATACAAATCAGCTGTTTGCCAGACTAAATAAAGCTAAATATTTCTCAAAAGTGGATCTGAGTAAAGGATACTATCAGATTCCAGTAAAGCCTGAGGTTAGACCATACCTAGCTTTTAGTACCTCAGAAGGACACTATGAGTTTAATAGATTGCCATTTGGATTGAAGAATGCGCCTAGTGTCTTCTCTAGAATGATGAGAAAATTATTGGACCCTCTGAATAATCCATGTATAACAAATTTCATGGATGATATCCTTATAGCAACAGAAACATTTGAGGAACACATTGACTCTCTGAAGATGCTGTTTGATCGACTTAGGGAAGCAAATTTAACAGCCCGACCAACCAAATGTTGCGTTGGATGTAAAGAATTGGAATTTTTGGGACACACAGTTTATCAGGGAAACATGACCCCTGACCCAAAGAATTTAGAGAAACTAAAGAAAGCCCCGAGACCACAAACCAAGAAGGACGTGAGATCCTTTGTCTCATTATGTGGTTTCTACCAGAAGTATATCAAAAACTTTAATTCCATATGTGCACCGTTAACTGATTTGACACGTAAAGGACATCCAGATCGCATTACATGGACACCACAATGTGAAATGGCTTACCAAGAATTGAAGGAAAAGCTCACAAGTAAACCTATTTTGAAATTACCTGACTTAAGTCAAGAATTCATAGTAAGGACGGATGCCAGTAATATTGGGTTGGGTGCAACTCTACTACAGAAATCAGATGCATTGGATGGGGAATTAAGCCCAGTGGCATATGCTAGCAGAAAGTTGAATAAAGCTGAAATCAACTACTCAACTAGCGAAAAAGAATGTCTTGCAGTAATATGGGCAATAAAGAAATTCAATATTTATCTGTATGGGAAGGCATTTAAGTTGCAAACGGACCACAAACCTTTATCGTTTCTAGCCCAGGCTAGGCATGAGAACTCTAGGTTACTCCGATGGTCCTTGCTTTTGGCTCCCTATAATTTTAGCATTGAGTATATATCTGGAAAAACAAATTTGGGAGCGGATTTTTTAAGCCGCCATCCGTGTGATGAGAATCACCGTAAACCCCAGAAATAATAATAAATTTCTCTATGTGTATATAGAATAAAGGACTGACATATAATGTCTGTTTTAAGAGGGGAGATGTCGTGAATTATTCTAATCCCCATATATAAATTAAAACGTAAATGCAAAGCCTAACAAATAAATTTAATAAAAGGAAAGAAGAATGGTAAAGAACAGTGCTGTCACAATGACTGTACTCGAAATCCCCCTTGTTTTCTACTTCGTCGGCAAATTGTAACGCTTTCACGTTGATAGTAAAAGCCTACTGTATTATTACCCGCTTTCTTCAATGAAACGTGTGCTGTATTTCTTGGAAAAAACATTGAGATACGCAAGCTGATCAATGACCTAAATTTAATATTTCATTCATTCCATTTTATACACGGCGTAACTAAAAGACAGATGGACTAAAGGATAGCGAGAAGGGAGAGGCAGAAAAGCAGGGACACGTGCAACACTAAACCCGCGTCGCGCGATACACAATTGCTGCCATCACGCGTGTAAGGCCACATGCACTAACTTTATTTCAATTCGACAGTGATAAAATTCACTACCCTTCCCAGAGTTAGGTTTTAAAATCCTGAAAAACGCTTATTGGGAAAGATGACATTAGATGGGTTTACGTTTGAAAACATGACAGTACCCAGACACCACATGGGGATTGAAGTAAACAGGAGGTGGTAGAAAATGCACATTTTGAACGCAGCCACCTAGCTCCCTTAAATTCGTATATTTGGGTTCCTTAGGGTTTGCTGACAAAGAATATGTAAAACGTTACGCAAATAGTCTAGGAATTACCAAGTTATGGCCAAAATAAAATAGTGGGGGTGCCTGACAGCATGAAATCGTTTCTGCTCATAAAATTTTTTTATAACGTGTTTGAAAAAAAACATTACGTTACGGAAATAGCCTACCATGTTAACTCCTATGTGATTGGAGCGCAACAAATGAAAGACTAAACACGATTGGTCGGACTATAAATACTATCTTGTGTTGTCAGGGGAAACGTGAGAAAGGGGTACTTTTTTGAAAAGATGTGTAGACGTGGTGTGATTGGGTAGAGCTGCGAATATACACAATTCAGAGCGTCTGTTCATTGCCACATCTTGTAATAAACCTACTAAGAAGCAGTGCGTTGAGCACAGTGTATATTTTTTATAAAATAAAGCCTGGGACATCGGCAGATCGGAGTTGTGCTATATTCATTGCCAGTCAACGAAACTGTTTATTATTATTTCCATGAATTGTGGTAAGCTTGAAATATTCAATATCTTTTAATGAAAATTGAATGTAAATTGATAATTTATGTCTGTATATATGTGTGGTTCAGTAGCGAACATGATGTAAAGCCTATAGTGCTCCAGCCTGAACAGAAGGTGTCGGAGGAAAGTAAAACTGCATGGAATGGCCAAACAGTACACTGACACCTAGATTATTAACTAGAAATAAATAATGCTGGAATTGCAGAGGCGTGGTAACCATTAGGGAGGGAAATACTGGTATAAAGTATTTCAGATGAAGCTGACAGTTGGCCTAACGCTCTGAACTCAATGTTTGTGATGTATTGTGCTCAGTGTAGAAATGGAGTATAAATTAGTTCTGACGTAGAAGGTACAACCTTCTTGTTTCAGGGACCGTGGTCTTAAAGTTATTGAGCAGCACCTGGTCAGAGCTTTGCTGAAGCCAGAGGTGGACAGCATACTCCTTGGTCCATATAGCAACCAGTGGGGTGGCTCCAGAACTCATTAAAGTACTCAAGCAGAGGAGTCTCTTACTGCAGTCATCACGCAAGATAAGAGAGTGTGGCCATGGAGCTCAACATTATGTACCCCATCTTAAAATGACATTATAAACTAAAATTAAGAGGGGAATTAAATTGTTTTAATACCAGGAACTGAGAACATCTCCAATACTAGTTCCCATAGAAACAAACTATTGAAGTCATGATGACAAATACCAACAGAGCTTGAACAAAACAAAACCAGTATTACCTCATGTTACCACTACACAACTGACACACATAGAACATTTGTAATAATATATGTCACTACAATATTCATATTAAATACATTCTGTACATAACTTGTAATTTAAATTGATTGTGATTCCTGGTTCCCTTTTGTATTTGAATCATACAATTACTGACAGCACTGAATATAACTTGTAATTGAAAAAAAGTGATTAAGATTGTGTTTCCTGTATGTGAGTGTCACAGTGTTGTCAAGTGTGGTGGAATAAATTAAATTGTTTATCTGTCTGTTGTTGTTATGACTTACACTTCATCATACACATACCCTAGCCATATGACAGCACATGAATATTCCAGAATAATTCTGATGAGGTTATTCATATGTTGTAAAAAGGTTATCTATAATACATCCTTTAGATATAGATACCTTCACAGCTGATCTCAGTCAGTACACTAAGTCCCCTATAAATATTTATAACATCCCACTTTACCACACGTGGCAGGAGGACTTGGCATGTCTTTGTTGAAGGCCTGTGCTCCCTGGGGAGTGGAGGGTTATGAGTGAATGAAGTACAGATCCTGTCCGAAATTTCCTTAGCTTAAAATTTTTTTCTCCGCCACCTAAAGATCTACCAAATCAAACAATGTGATCTACCACTAGAACGCGATCGATTGTTTGCCGACTCCTGCAAAAAAAAAATAAATAAAAATAGAAGAATGGCATAAGTCTACCAGTCTGCCAAATGTCATAAATTAAGTATAGTATTTATGTTCGTGCTAATTAACATTTACTCACAGTAGCTAGTTAGTTGACCATGTCATGTCACAGGCAGGTTTGATCATTCACCTATTGTCACAAACGGCTTTGGTGTCTACAACCGAGATTTCATCATCATTTTCTTTTTCCCTCCCTATAGACCATGAAGCTATTATTGTAGCTTCTCTGCACCAAAAGTATTTCCGCCCTCTTGGCAGTGGTATGTAGCAATGTGTTTAAGAGGATGGGGTTGTCAGCGCATGCATACCTCACTGAAGTCGACTCTCACGAAATACCTGAGGAAGCTGTAGTCCTGTTCTGCATGTCCCACCAGGGACGCCCCGGGACTACACGGGGATTTTTTTTTTTTTTAAATATGATGACGAGAAATATTTCGTTCAACCTCTGATGAGTTATAATTAGGATATATATTGTTTTCAATTCCAAATAATATGAATAACTGTCGATAGGTGAAAGTGGCATCACATCTCTAGTCCAATCATTGTAAATAGGGCAAATCAAAATTAAAAATTTTGCGTGCATTTAGAAGGAAAAGAAACTAAACAAATTTTAAAAAAATAGAGATAAAACAAAGCAACCCCCCCCCCCCCCCCCCCCCCCCCCCCCCCCCCACCCCCCTCCCCCCCCCCCACCCCCCCCCCCACGCCCCCCCCCCCCCCCCCCCCCCCCCCCCCCCCCCCCCCCTTTTCCCCTTCCCCAAAAAAACATGAAATAAAAATACCGTAAAGAGTAGTAGGTGTGTAACGGTCCGGGTTGTTTAGTTAGATATTTTAATGACTTTTATCTGTGAAAAGTCATATGTTTTATAAGAACATTACCAGACCTTCACTTTCCCAATTACCATTACACGGGATCTGCCTAAGATTGTTTAGTCCTTAAAGTAGGTCACATTGACTGACTTTTTAAAATAGGTGTTCTATATTTGTGCCAAGTTGCTATTCCATCACCATTCCCTGTGTCTGGCAAGCTATTTCTTCAGGCAATCCAAAGTTTATTAAACATTATGAAGAAAGCTTTTTTTTACCGGAAAACTAAAAGTGAAAAACCTCGTATAGTTCGGGGGATCTCTGAGGCAACATGGAAAGAACAATGCTACTGTTCCATCAGGTGAGAATGAGGCTGGCAATCTCATCATGTAAAAAACACATTGCAACAGAAACTACCGTTAAGGGGTGGAGCTACAGTGAAATGCTGTTTTCGTTATTCATCACAGGATTTCAATGGAAATGCACATAACTAGTCTACATCAATCATAGATACGAATAATGACAAGTGTGAAGGCATCGCTTCATTGGTTGCCATGGAAGCGGCGGCTATGTTGGATACTATTGTTCTATTTTAATTTGCTAATGCTTTTTTTATTTATTAATCTATCAATACGAAATTTAAACAGAATGTTTATCATTGTTTTTTAAAACTTTTGTTAGATTGGATGTTTGCTAACTGTTGTACATTTTGAGATATATAACATTTGAAGTTTGTATCTTCTTCTTCTGCTATCAGTTTCCTATGCTCAGCAATCTAAACAAGGAGATGAGTTGCCTCCATGAATCCAGTCGTCAGCAGGAGGTCCTCGCGGGTGACCTGCAGTTTATCTTCCATTTTCGTCTCATGGGCCAGGTTTCAGCACTCACGTCACCAAAGAGAGCGCACGTTTGCAGAATGTGTTCCGGAGTCTGGGGGCCATTTTGGCATGTGCACTGGTCAGCTTTCACTTTGTGCAGGTGGGCTTGTAGTCTGCATTGTCCTGTGCGGAGCCTAAAAATGGTGATTTGCTGTGTTCTGTCTATCTTTAGGATGGGACCTTGTGTAATTGCTGCCTGTTCTCTGGCTCCATGCATTTTTGTACTTTCTTTTGATGAGTATCTTTGCTTCCTTCACTGTGAATCTGTGGTGAAACTGTTCCTTCTGGGTGCCTGCTTTTGCCAGTCTGTCGGCTGCCTCATTTCCTGCAATATCACAGTGTGCAGCAATCCACTGCAGTGAAACTTTGTTGTTGGCGGACAGCTGGTTCAGATGTTCTATGGCTGTTCTTGTTAAGAGATCTCCTGGTTCATTTTGAATAGTCTGGAGAAGTGACATGCAATCGCATAAGAAGACTATATTTGATCCTTTGAGTCTTTGTTCCTCCAGTATCAGTTTATATCTAAAATTCGTAACCATTTTTTCCAAATTTTACAACTTTATTTGCAATAAATCACAATTTTAATAAGATATTTATTTTAATCGGATCCGACAAAAGTGTTATTATTCTATGGAAAGTATTTGTGCCAAAGCTCATATTGACTGACAACAGAATGTGCAAGTTATAAGAACTTAACACAAAACGAGGTTCAGAGAAAATATATCTTTTCTTCATAGAAAAAGCACACTTTCTGAAAAAATACTGTTTACAAAATCATACTATACTGTACCTACTTAGAATGTGCTCTGACAAACAATTTTCACATATTTAGATTCAGGGAAATATAAGCTATCCAAATATAGACTACACCCGTGTGTTACCGGGGCCCGAAAGGAGAGCAAAGAATAGTAACACTGTTCCCTGCCAAGCATGTCGTAGAAAGCGACTAAGGAGGGTTGGGCATGGGGCCGGTTACCCCATCCTGTAAAAAATTTAAACCACAAAAACTTCAACAAACATGGACAAGTCAAATAAAGAAAATAAAACACAGCCATCCAAGACAGAGGAAGGTCCTCTCGCAGGGAGGCGTATGACGCATTGCAGAGAAAGCCGAAAGGAGTCTGTGTTGCTGACTAACCTTCTTTCTTCTAGGAGAACTTCCAGATTTGGCACCTGGAATGTTCGGACATTAAACGAACAAGGGAAAGTGGCACAAGTAGCAACAGAGTGAGGGAATATAAAATCGAGGTTCTGGGACTGAGTGAAACAAAGTGGAAGGGGGTAGACAGGAAGAAACTTATCACAGGTGAATTGGTGCTGTCCTCAGGACATGAAGACGAAAGTTCACACCACAGTGAAGGGGTAGCTCTTATGTTATCTAAAGAAGCACAGAACGCACTCATTGAATGGGAAGCCATTGGCTCCAGAATAATAACAGCTTCTTTTAAAACAGCTAAAAGAAAATAAATGTAAATGTCATCCAATGTTATGCACCAACTAATGGCAAAGAAGAGTCTGTGGAAGAAGCATTTTATACTAGACCACAGGAAATTATGGAAAAAGTAAAAAGAAGAGACATCACAATTTTGATGGGTGACATGAATGCAAAGATAGGTACAGTCAACACCGGCTTTGAAGAAGTCATGGGAAAACAGGGGCTAGGAATAATGAATGAAAATGGGGAACTATTCTCAAACTTCTGTGCTTCAAATCAACTGGCTATAGGAGGAAGCATGTTTCCACATAAGAGAATACACAAGGCAACATGGATATCACCAGACCATAGAACAGAAAATCAGATTGATCATATATGCATAAACAAGAAGTTTAGATCATCATTGCAGGATGTAAAGGTATATAGAGGAGCAGATGTGGCATCAGACCACCACCTTCTGATAGCCAAAGTAAAAATGAAACTCAAGAGATATGCAGCAATGCAAAATTATAGACAACAATTTAATGTAGGACATCTAAGAAATCAAGAAACAAGAGACAAATTTGCGGTTACAATATCCAACAAATTTCAGGTGCTCCAACAGCTGGAAGAGGCAGAGAATACAGAAGGCTATTGGCAGCAAATCAAAACGGTATGGAATGAGACATGTGAAGAAATACTGGGGAAAAGGGAACGACAACAAAAAGCATGGATAACAACAGAAACCATCAATAAGATAAAAGAAAGGAAAAACAAGAAAGCAGATTTAAACAAAAGCAAAACCAGAAGTTCCAAAACCAAGGCTCAAGAAGTGTACACAGAAGCAAACAAAGAAGTAAAAAGAAGTATCAAAAGAGATAAGAGGAAATATATTGAGGAGTTGGCAAGAGAGGCAGAAGATGCTGCAGCCAAAGGTAATATGAGAGAACTGTATAACAGCGCAAAGAAGCTAACGGGGAAATACAAGCAATCAAGTTGCTTCATAAAAGACAAGAATGGAAAACTGCTCAGCAATATACAAAAGCAAATGAAGAGGTGGACAGAATATTTTGAGGACCTTCTCAATAGACCAGCTCCACAAAACCCCTCGGACATCCAGCCAGCAGAAGAAGAGCTACAAATTAACGGTGAAAAAACCAACGAAGGAAGAAATAAAGAAAGCCATAAAGCTTCTAAGAGATGGAAAAGCGTCTGGGCCTGATGGCATTCCAGCAGAGGCCATCAAAGCAGATATCGACACGGCTACAGAGATGTTATATAAATTACTTGGTAAAGTCTGGGAAAAGGAAGAGATACCAGCAGAATGGAAGGAAGGATATCTGGTAAAGTTGCCTAAGAAGGGAAATTTACAAGAGTGCACAAATTATAGAGGAATAATGTTACTTTCAGTGCCAGGAAAAGTATTAAACAGGATTATCCTTGAAAGATTAAAGGAGTCCATAGACAAGAAACTGAGAGATGAACTAGCAGGTTTTCGACAAAACAGATCCTGTACAGACCAGATAGCCACTTTGAGAATAATAGTTGAACAAAGTCTGGAATGGAATTCACCACTATACATCGGATTTGTGGACTACGAAAAGGCATAGAATAGAGGGATTAAAATGGTATGACAAGGTTACCAACGTGGAACTGATGACAAGAACTAGACAAGTGCCAGCTGAACAAGAGATGAGACGAAGACGATGGAGATGGATAGGACACACACACTGAGGAAACCTGTTGATAGCATTACAAGGCAGTCCTTGTTTTGGAACCCCCAGGGCAAGAGAAGCAGAGGTAGACCAAGAAGCACATGGAGAAGAGAGCTGGAAACAGAGGTGAAAATGATAAGGAGAACGTGGAAAGATCTTGAGATGATGGCACGTGACAGGAGGACTTGGCATGTGTTTGTTGAAGGCCTATGCTCCTTTGGGAGTGGAGGGTTATGAATGAAATATAGACTAATCCCAATTTTCGTGTTTAAGCTGTTTTGACTTAAAATGCACTGTAACTTCTCCGTGTGAACGGTGGTTTGGTTTTAGAAAAGTAAGTGAGTGTAGATAAATGGTTTGGAAAAAATGAATGGAGTTGTTAAAAGACTGTTCGTCTTTGTTGAAGGGAAGTGATATGTGTGGAGGAGCAAAGGGAGGAAACTCCGTGGTTTCCACTTGGAAGATGGAGTAGTTATTGTTAGAGTTAAGCATATTAAGTGAGTCCAGAATTGTGGTGGGACAAATTTGCATGTAAAGTTTTTTGTAATAAGAATTGAAGAGAAGTGTATGGTTTTGAGTTTAATCATCAAAGGGAGATAACTTGGAATTACGTCCCTTGTAAGTTTTGGTGGGTGAGCAAGAAAAAAAATACGCACGAGAAAGTTGTGGTAGGATGAACACATTTTAGGAGTGAACGGAAAATGTTAGAACGGGGAATTAGTCAGTCTGATTTTGAACGCGCTGAGCGTAAGTTAGCAAGTGTGTGCTAGAGAGATGGTACTTTGGAAGTTCATTAGTGAGCGAGGTTCTTGATATTCATGTTTCTGGAAAACAAGTCATTTTTGATGTGGTTGGCTACTGTGGTTACAGACACGCCATAACAAGAGTTATGTTATCAAGTTGTCAAGGTTTTGTGTTTTTCAAGACAGCAGGTATGATTGCAGTTTATATTGAAGACAGATTGTTGTTAGATAAAACAGAGACAGACGTAGTGATCAGGTAAACTGGTAGAAAATCAACATCCCTGGCAGTGTAGGCCAGTCTTCTAGCAAGATACATCAGAAGGTCACTAAGTGAAAAGTTATAAAGATAACTAACTTTCTTAGAAGATCACCCAGGTGACATAGCAGTGGAGAAATTAGACGAGAGCAGATCAGTGACAGATATGTACAAGAATATGATTTTCGGATGTTCGCTGAATTGAGAAAATGTACGAATGGGAATTATATCAAGTTGAATGTATAAATCTATGAGATAAATTCGCAGAAGAGAGAAGCGGATTCTACTTTATGAAAATAAAACTTTGAAGTTCGTTTTACTGCTGTTGGAGTACAGTGTGTCAACAGAGTTAGAAACCATCAACCATCTGTACGTCTTGTCTAACAGTGCATTTCATCACCTGTTTACAGCAGAGTGTTTACATTGTCTGCTCACACATACTGGCCACTGGTTAGAGCAGTGATCTGAACCTCTAACATCAACACTATTCGAACACTATAAAGAAATGCAAACCTTAACCCACACTATCACGGCCACATCCCCTTAAAAAGAGCGCGTAAAAGTGTTAGTACAGGTGTCCAGTGAACCAGCAGTAGTTGTGACTATGCACCGTCGGGAGCGAAAAGAGTAATGGTGATGACTAAACTGAAAATCTATATTAAAGATACGACGCATTAGACGACGCTAACACTTTGTCATTCACCCACATATATTATTATGGTTTGCTAGATATACAGAATTCTTTCATTCATGTCTGGAACCTCTTAACTAGGGGTGCATGTACCCCCTCGGAGTGTGCAAGCTGAGTTCTGCTGGTACTTGTGCCGTATAATGTAAATATAGCCTCAGTAATCCTACATAAAACCACCTTTGCTTCCCCATTTAGTGTTTATAATTTTGCTACCAAAACCACGAATTTCGGTGTCGGTCTGACTCATATTTTGAAGCCACGCCTATTTTTCCTGTTTTACATGCGATGATGAGTGTTTACCAACTTTCGCACCTACCAGTCTTAACAAGGGTAGCGAACCTGGTTTGCTTACCTGAGTCTCTCACGCGAGTGGATCTGTCAATCATTGGTCATTAGACAGACGCACGTGGGGGAAAAGACCAGATCCTTGAAGAAATAAAAGGGGCGATAAGATTTTTCCTAGGACCTTTGATGTTCGCATACTGAGGGGGAGATAATGTTTGATCTACGAAAAAGGGGACGGAATCAGGAGGCCCGTTTTGCACGGCAACGTCTTCTTTTGTCGTTCAGCATCGCGAGTAGAGCGAACAGTAAAATCCTTTATCTTGGAAACGAAGCTCCTTGATTTTCCCTGCTATGCCGAAGGTGTGAATTGTCACATCCTTTAGAGATATTGCACACAATCTGTATATATATTGCGTTCTCTCCAAGTCAGTTATCAAGTCTCTCAGAAAATTTTGGATAATCTGAACGCGTATGCTAGAATCTATGTGGAATAATGCGTTAATAGCCTTCGTGTGGATTTATTCTGTTTACTGGTAATAATATAAGTTGTGCTTAAGTATTAAATGTGTTAAAGTTTTACCATTTTTATTCACCGTGATTCCCTAGCGTTAAGTCTAGTGAAATAGCAAACGCGTAGATATTTTCTTACCAGTTGTTCAGTTTAATGTAAAAATCCATCAACCATTTTTTTTCACCAGAAGATGCGGTTTAGCTGACTAAGTATAATGCTATGAGTGACGGATAAAGTGACAGAGTAGAATTCGCATTATATTTCATTGTGTGTAATTTTCTAAATGACTAGTGTTTAATATCATGTGTCAAAACAATAGACGCCGACAATCAACTAGCTAGTAATGACAGGCGATATTTGTCAAGGGCGCGTAGTTATAATTAAATTATAACTGACATTGTGCGCTGATTGTTTACCGGGTCAGGGGGCGGAAGGCGGCATGCCTAAAACCCAACCTGTACTCGCTAAGCGAAGCGCGATAAGATAGGCTAAGACACCGTGTGCCTTTTAATTTAATTAGGTGACGGAGAGGATAAGAGATCATACCCTTACGCGTGATAGTATAGGATATTGGCATTTTGGTTAAATGTTTTTTTTTCTTCCTAATATAGTGCTTGATCAAAGCCAGCGGCCAGCGGTTTTCTATTGTGGTCCTTTCCTTAGTTACTGAAGGAGTAATAGTTGTCGTTTTTTTTCCTTGGCGTTCGTCCCCAGTACAGGTGTGAACAGGAATTGCCAAGGCGACAAACTAACATTTTAACTGTAAATTTGAGTTAACTGGACTTACAAAATACCCAGATTATTTATTCAATTTATCAGCCCGCTGTGGCAATATACATAACATTATTTTCCCGACTTCTGACAGTCGTTTTCCCAAGTGGATTTTATCCAGGAGAATTCGCTGTTTCATAATCGGCACTCACCCAGAGCAAGCCGATAGGATTTATCATCATCATCTTAATTAACAGTCTTTTTTAGCAACCAGATTTATTCTTTAGCTATTGGAGTACTGTCTTCTATCTACTGTGAACAAGATCGCGGGGTTTTTTTTTTTTTTTTTTTTTGCTACATGAACTATTTGATGTGACATTGCATATCCAAGAATCAACCACCAAATTAGGCGTCCCCCTTATAAAAATTAATTATTAGTGGAGGGACTGGGGCCAATTCGGAGGATAAAACTACTGGATCATGATACATGTGCATGGATGTTTACGTTCAAGAGATTGTTACACCAAGTTTAGGTAAGGCGTGATTGATGTGGCCACGAATGACAGAGTGAGAGTGAATATTTTCCAGTTACGGAAACTGTACCATCCTTTATTTTCTTTGCAAATACTTGTGTATTTTACTGGATAGCTTAAGTAGGAACTTTGTTCTTTTCTTTACTGTCTTTTCTATAACCTAGTGTTAATCTTTGACCTTTTGGGTTATTGACTCCTTTTGGGATCTTTTTTTCTCAACAGGGGGGAGGACACTTATTGGGTTATTTTCCTATGTCTGTAAACATGATTATATTGATTTCTATATGTTTGATGTTGTAAAGTTTAAGTGATAATAAACTAAACAAGAACTTAACTTGTGTGTTGGTCAGACCCATATCCATTTACCATAGTTTTTCACGTTTGTGTGTCTTGTTGTCACATAATTGTGTGTGTGTGAGTAGTAAACTTATAATTATACTTATAGGGACGTTTGACAGATCGTCTTATACTAAAGATAGTCGTATAGATAGGCTGGACTAGAGAAACCACTCATTCCAGAGACAGATCTTCACCTTAATCTATTCACTCATGGAATCTATTCTAACACCTTTCTTTCTCATATACCCCCACCTTCTGCTCTGCTCAGACGGGACCACATATCTCTCTAACCTATTTAAATATGGACGACAGTACTAGACACGCAATATATTTTAAAATAAGCGAATCGTCATTACCAATCAATCAATACACTTTAGTTCCCCATGGAGCATAGGCCTTCAACAAATACATGCCTCCTGTCCTCCTGTCACGTGCCCTCAGCTCAATTATAGGATGACCTTTCTACGTCATCCTATAATTTTCACTTATGACTTCAGTTCTCTTAACCATGTTTTTTTTTCGACCTTTCTCTCTTTCCCTGGGGATTTCAGAACAAAAAAGTGACTTGTAATGCTATCAACAGGTTTCCTCAATGTGTGCCCTATCCATCGCCAGTATGTCTTCTTCCATTGGCACTTGTCTGGTTCTTGTCATCAGTTCCACGCTGGTGACTTTGTCATACAATTCCAATCCTTCGACTCTAGGCAAACACCCATGTGTGAATGTCTGTAGCTATTTGGTTGTTGTTTTTGTTCTTCTCCATATTTCAGGGTCAAGCAATAGGACTGGTTTGACATTTGAGTTGAAGATTCTTATTTTTGTGTTGGACTTCTCTTGATCTTCATACGTTTCCCAATACTCGATTTTAGTATTCTTATTTTGAAATAATTGTCTGTCACTCCAACTTTGTCTATATTTCTGCCCAGATATGTGTATAATATTGTCATAAGCACAATATACTACACATAACTCAAATGTGTTTTAACATAACAGAAGAATGACAATGCGAATTCAATACCGAACCTGTAACACTTATAAAACAACATTTTCTCAATAATAATTGAACAAAAGTAGAAGACTCGTTAATATATTAAGAATCACGTTACACGCCCATTGAGGCATATTGGGACTGTGGTGTTAGGCCCATATTTTCTTGACCATCGGCACACTAGGGGTGATGTGGTCAACATCACGCCGGCCGCCTTCCCAGAGTTGCCCTGCTACCCAATTCATGAGGCTGGGTCGACCGTTTGCGGTCTAAAAAAGTCTCACCTCAACTGGGGATCGAGCCATGGACCACTGAATTCGGAAGCCAATGCACTAACAACTGCGCTACCGTGGCTCTCCTTTAATCTATTAAACTCTTGTTTATTATCAAAAATAAAATGTTCAGTTTTCATATACTCTAACATTCATTATAAAATAATCACAATTATGAGTATACTGTACTTTTGAGTATAGTCACAGAAACCAGCTCTGCAAGGGCACACGAATGATTGGTTGAGGTTTTCTACAAAGAGAACAGCTGTTGTGTTGGCCCCATACTCCATAAGTAACGAACAGGACAA
This sequence comes from Oreohelix idahoensis, assembly GCA_024509875.1. Classification (NCBI taxonomy): domain Eukaryota; kingdom Metazoa; phylum Mollusca; class Gastropoda; order Stylommatophora; family Oreohelicidae; genus Oreohelix; species Oreohelix idahoensis. Next base: position 568,430 of record JAMPIV010011233.1, read on the forward strand.
TGATGATGATACTGTAATATTAAAGTATTCACGTTCTTCAAAATTCTGTCGAAACCTGGTGCGGGTTATATTCAAAAGGGGACCAAAGACGCATCAAAAATGAGGAATGCAGCGACCCATAGCTTGACTGCTTGCGTCAGGGTCATCGAACCAGAGCTGACCAAGACCCTACTCCACCTCCAAGTGGTGGTCCTGGAAACAGGCTGCATCACTGCAGTCTGGCTGAGAGAGTAGGGATCGAAGAGGGAAGGCTATCCCGGTCACAAAAATGCCATGCAGAAAACGGATGTGTCGGGCCGAAAGGGGCAGATATCGCAGCTTTGCTGTAAACGGCGACACAACGTAACAAACGTCTTTTTCTGGACGATCGCAGAAGAAGAAGGAGAAGATATTCAAAAGAATTATTTTCACTTTGTTTACAGCTCTTTGGAAAAAAAAAATGCTCGAAAAAACTCACAAAATGACTCACAATACATATGCCTCAAACGACCAATTTTCTCTTGTGTGCGCTGATTCTACATAAAATTAACTTCTGCTTTATACTTCATTACACACTTATGGATAAAATATATGATAAGCGCTTAAGCGCCCAACGCTTTTTGTCAATTTGATGTTATATTTTTTTTACTGCAAGCTATAAACTCCTTGAAAAATTATTTGTGGCTTTTTAGTGCATTAAATGCCTGTGTTTAAAATACATTTTTTTTAAACTTCTCTGTTCCCAGTCGTGGCACCTTTTTCATTATGTACGTGGGTATCCACAATTACTAAAAAAAACTCATTATCATCAATTTCCTTTCCGCTCCTTACGGAACATGGAACCACCACTGCAATCTGGTCCCCTTGCAGGAATCCTGCACCAAACATTCTCATGCTCTAGCAGCGGCGGCTTCAGTGGCAATAAGTTTGACATGACGAAGATGCCAGTCCCCCATGCCCAACCTCATTGTAATCGCCCGGTACGACATGTCTAAGAGTGCAGTAGTCCTATTCTTTCTTTGTTCAGAGAATCCCTAGAATTACACTGGGCAATATAATCAGAGGCGTCACTAGGGGGTTGCGGACCGCACCCGTGTGACACCATCAGAGGGGGTGACACCAAAATGACTGTCTATAAAATGTGTGTGCAGTGTTTCAGCAAACATTTATTATTTTTTATAAAAATATCCCTGTAGTTAATTATAACCACAAAAACATTTTTCGTAAGCCCAGCTTACATGTACTGTATCAATATACCTACAAGGCTAAAACTCTATGCTAGTTTACGTTTTTGAACCTTCTAATGCGCATGCGCATTGATTTCGATGAAGTGATTCACACGTTCGCAGCTTTAAGTCCAGGACAGGAAAGTTATGATTTAGTCGAGATGTTCACTAAGTGCTGAAATGTTTGTGTATTTCTTCTTGGTTATTTTTTTTTTTTTTTTTGGTATTATTTCATTTATGAGTATATTTCCATATGCATTTACGAGTAACATTAGTACAAAAAACATTACTAAGAATTCTGTATGGTCTGGTACGGGAGGAGGTCCATGGGGGTGACACCATGAGTTACCGCACCGAGTGACACCAACCCTAGTGACGCCTCTGAATCTAATTATACTTGATACAAAATGCCACACGTACACGATCGATACCATCTATGGCGTCTATATATTAACTCTGAAATATTATACTGATGTGTTCCAGGCGACAATGATAATCATCCGGCTTCTTTGCGAGCAGGGGTGATTAAGACAGAAGCTAAATCTCTCTTCATTCAATTCCGTTCACGTGTTGCATTGTTTCTGTTTCTGTAGCAATTTAAAAAAAATTCTTCCAGCAGTGGAGCCGCGGTAGTATAGTGGTTAGTGCACTGGCTTCCTTGCTCAGTGGTCTATGGTTCGATCCCCAGATGATGTGAGACTTTTTTAGGCCACAAACGGCTCCTGGGTCGACCCAGCCCCAATTGGGTACCAGAGCAACTTCTGGGAAGGTTAAGGCGGCCGGCGTGATGCTGACCACATCACCCCTAGTGTGCCGAAGGTCAAGAAAATATGGGCCTAACACCGTATTCCCAATATGCCTCAATGGACGTGTAACGGGATCCTTTACCTTTTTTTTACCTTTTCAGCAGTGTAAGGTTGCTGTCTTTACGCCGATCCGTCTATAGTGGTCTTTCACGTCATACGGCGTCTTGTAAACAAAACGTGGGCGAATTCTTTTGAACTCCAGATGTATTGATTAGGGCAGCCGGCAACCTGAGAGCTGTGGGATCTACTGCAGAAATACTGAGTTCTCTAAAGACCTACCTTGACCACATCATGTCGGTTTTCGGGTTTCAGAATGTTTTGGAATATGGAATTAGTTGCTGCCTATCTGTAAGTTTTATCTCTGCCTGACACTCTCCTTTCTGCGATTCCGTCAACAGAGATATGGAAAAGTCCAACAAAGTTATATTTTAACCGACTGTTAACTTTATTTCAAAGAAAAGATCGTGTATGTAGTTCATGAATAAAATTTATTTTATTAAGCTAGCTCATGGGTTTTCACCGGACACGCGGAAATAATACCTTTAATTCTGAAGATACTCGCGCTAAATAAATGCCCGTGGAAAAGGGATAGTCCGAAAATTACCTAGCTTAAAAATGTATTCTTTACCTCCCCCGTCATACCGAGATCTACCAATAGCCCTCTGGGATCTACCGGTAAATCAGGATCGACCGGCTGCCGATCCCTGGATTAGGGTCTCGGAAAATGTTATAATATGCGATATATAAAGCCCCACGGGACATCCGACGTGGCTTATAATAACTGGAATATTCTTTAATAACGCCACATACAATTATATTAGGCCTTTTCAGAATTTTCAAGGAAAAGGTCATGAATATTAAAAGCATTAATTAACTTGCACTTTCGTTTCACTTTTACAATGATGTGAAATCTTCACAATCATCATTATTCTTCATCTCTCTAAGGAGCATAGGGATTCAACAAATCCTCTTGGTCTCATTTCTCGAATTCAACAGTGATCTAGCCAGCGAAATGTCCATGCCATGAGCGGAAGCATAGGACATCGCAAAGTTGGATGTTAGATGAAACCATGGTGATAATGACAACATGGGAAAATATCTGTAGAAACATAAATAAGTCAAATCTAACGAGAAATATTATACTCAACACTTTGAACTTTGTGACAATCAATCCTAACAAAAGGCAATAATAAACATGACAACATCACAAAAATGCTGTTCTAAAAACAGGAAAAAAAAACTTGCCTCGGCAAACTTGAAAACAATATGCCAATCCAAAGACGTCAATGATCAATCGAACAGCCATTGACAACGAGAAGTCCGGTTATAGGTATATCGATTTATATAAGCATTTAAAAGGTTTATAGATTTAAATTGGTTTATGTTAATACCCTATGAAGGTTTGCGTTAAGTTTTTCGCGTTCTTCATTTTATTTATTGTTGATGCATTTTAGTAATGGAATGAAGGTTGGTGAAGCTACTACAGACAGAAGACAGAGATTAACTACAGAAAGAACGGAACTAATGCCTACTAACAAACCTTTATGATTAGATTTGTTGAAAAGATTGTGTAGACATTATTCTGCCAGTTATTTCCGAAGTAAGGGGAAAAAAAAAACGAAAGCATCGAAAATCGCTATCGGATGAAGTTTAAAGTTTTCATAGCTAATGCAGACAATCAGGCAAACTTCTGCAAGTCATTGAGCGTGATGAGCTCTTGGTAAATACTACTTCTCTGAAACAGTTTGAGCAAAATTTTCGCCACGGTACTCCTAGTTGACAAATAACTGTCACGAATGAATGACTGCATACCGACGGTGTATGGTATATGCTCATACATATCGCCGAATTAGCACTGTTTTATTCCATCTCCATTTCAGCTTGTTTTGAGAAAAACGCGTTCAAAGTTTTTGAGTTACTAGTTGAAAAGAAGGATGTATCATATTAAAAAGAAATGTTGCATGATGATCCATACTGTTAACGGTAAGATTTGTACAGGATGATAGATTAAACTACAGCTACCTCCGGTCTTATGCTGGTCGATTAGCGCCGTTTCTTTGCTATGACATTTGCCCGTTACACGTTGTGAGCTAAATTCTATAGAAGGCAGGAATATAACTTTCACATGCTCATCAAGTTCATTTAGGGTGTTGGGACGGTGAAGGAGCGTTGTCATTATTAGCATAATGAAGAATAACCCCTAAAATGGAATGCAGTTCTATGGTAATCCGTAACACAGAACAAGATCTTAACTGCTATAATGTGCTTCTTGAAGAAAACAAGAAGGTGTCAAAGCAAAGCAAGCTCGATTCTTCTTTTTTAAAGTTTCCTCGAATATCTTCTGCACTTTCTCATACGGATGTGTACAGCTGCGGCAATCTCACAACTGTATAATACAAGCTACAACAACTGCTGCAGATATGATACCTTCATTTTTCTCAAATACTCTATAGTCACCATCAGAACCCCAGGTCACTGAACATACCACGCAACTGCTGTTCTTAAAAACAGAAACATCAAACTAACCTCTGCAACGTTAAAAACTTAATGACAAACCAAAGATGTCAATGATCAATCGGACAGCTATTGACAGATAAACATCATTACTGAACGACTGGATAATACTGACGTACGTACATACAGAGTTATAGAGTCCTTCTTTTCTTTGATCCTTAGCCGCCGAGAGACAGAGAGACAGGAAGAGAGAATCAGGGTATTTTTCGAGAAATCGATCGGGAGCTTTTTCATGAAACCCTTTCATCTTCTTATTTTGTAACTATTAAGAACATTGTAATTTTCAGAGTTATTTAACAAATGATAACTATTAAAGTTAAAGAAGATTGCTTTTATTTACTTTGCATTTAATATATATATTCGTTACAAGCATTTATCGCCAACAGTTAAGAATATGATTTACAGTTGTTGTTGTTGTTTAACTAGGACTGCTGAGCTTCTCGCTCTTTTGCAGCCAATACCAAGTTGAATACTCCTTGGTATTATCTACACTGTAGATCTAGGTTTTTCTTGTGGCTTATCTACCATTCCGAAACATGCTGAGTTGAATTCATGAGCTCCAGTTTCTCCAGCTAGGCTTGCATTTAAAGGATCGTCACATTTTGTCCCAAGCTAGGAGTAAGAAGCGCGTGGCATATTGTGCATTCCCCGCCATCCAACGGGGCTCTCCAATTATGCAGAGTTAAAATACTGTGCTCTGGTTCTGGGCTCACCCAAGGAATTGTTACGTCCTCCACAGAGCCACTTCTCAGCTCCCTTCATCACTGGGTCCACAGTGAGATCCTCCTGCATGCAGTCAACCAGGTCAAATCCAAAGAATCACCCCTGGGGCTTAAGTGACTCCTCCTAGCTTAGTGTACAGTGCTGGATTCTCAACAAGTTTCACCACAGGGGGAATCCCTGAAAGTGTGTGGATGATTTCAAAAGTCAATGAGTGTGATAAAATACTCAATGTTACCCCCTGCTCTCATTTATATTTTTTTTCTCGTTCAAAAATCTATGAATAAATTCTGTATTTGACCTTGGTTGAAAGCAAGGGTAAAATCAAACTGTTAAAAATAAAACTAACGCATTCTTAGAATCTATTAATAGTACAACATGCGACAGTGTGTCGTTAGGCCCCGTTTCTTGTAACGCGTGGCAAATATTTGAATATTTGTTAGCGAGCGGAACTCCGCCTATGCAAAACTAGAAATCCTGGCTATAACGGAAACAAAGAAAAAAGGACAAGGAGTCATGGATCTCAATGGCAACACGCTGCTCTACAGTGGTGTACCCATATCCGAAAGAGCTAAAGGGGGTGTGGGTTGCATTGTGGCCCAAAATCAAAAAGATAGTATCAAGGGGTGGAACTTTGTCTCAGAGCGCATTATGGTTGTGAAACTAAAAGAAGGAGAAACCATAGTCAACCTGGTCATAGTGTATGGGCCAAATGAGGATGAGAGAGCAGAGGTCAAGGAGGAATTCTTCGAGCTGCTTCAAAGGACAGTGGATGACTGCCTAGATGAAGTTATCATGCTCGGAGATTTTAATGCCAGAGTTGGAAATGACCATGCTAGATGGGGTGGAGTTATCGGAAGATATGGAGAAGATACTCTCAATGACAATGGAAAGCGACTCCTCAGATTCTGCAGGGAGCAGAATCTGATCATTACAAACACAAAGTTCCCCCATAAGCGCATACATGCATACACTAGATGTGAACCAACAAAGAATGAGAAGTCAGTGATCGACTATGCCATTGTTCGGAGAAGCTCATTCAAATATGTCCGAGATGCAAGAGTCTGGAGGGGGCCAGAGATTGGAAGTGATCACTACCTGCTAACAATCAAACGAACAACTGAAAGAGTTGCTCAGCCTAGGAACTGCTCAACACCACGCAAGAAACCAAGTAAACGAGCAGGAGAAATGAGCATTAGGACCTACAAGCTGAGAGAGCCAGAAATTAAGACCAGATATCAGGGGCTTATTGCTGCAGCGGTGAGCAACACAGAAGAACAACCTGATGACTTGGAAACCCTCTGGATTAAATTCAAGGATATCATAAAGACAGCTGCTGCAGAAGCATGTGGTGAAGTCCGACTTGGGAACCAGAGAAAGAGGACATCTTGGTGGACAGAGGAAGTCAAAGAGAAAATAAGAGAGAAGAAAATGGCATGGAAACAATACTTAGGAGCTAAAAACACAACAGGACAAGTGGAAAAATATAGAGAATATGTGACACTCAGAACAGAGGTAAAGAACAAAGTGCTAGCAGCAAAACAGAAGTCCTGGGAAGAATTTGGAGAAAAGCTAGAAAAAGATGCACAAGAAAACCAGAAATTGTTCTATAAGACCCTAAAGAACATGAGGAAGGAAAAAACAATGCCCTCTCAAATTTATAAAGGACAAGCAAGGCAAATTGCTTACTGCCCCGAAGGAAGTAATGGGAAGATGGAAAGAATATTTCTCAGAACTCCTTGATGGTGAGCAAGGTCAAACATCAGAAATGATAACCACTAGCACAGAAGAGGAAACCAATGGTGATGAAGATGACATAAAGATGGAAGAACTGAAGGCAGCACTGGAGAAAATCAAGATGGGCAAAGCAGCAGGGCATGATGGTATAACACCAGAAATGGTTAAGTACATGGGAGCATCAGGTGACTTGTTACTCTTAAGGGTCCTACAGGCAGCATGGTGCAACAAGACCATACCAAATGATTGGGAGATCGCCATCATAACACCAATTTTCAAAAAGGGTGACAATCGACAGTGTGGAAACCATAGAGGCATATCCCTTCTCAGTGTCCCTGGAAAAATCTACTCTAGAATCTTAGAGCAGAGACTCCGACGCCTAGCTGAGCCACAATTGGATGAGGTCCACATCGGATTCCGAGCAAACCGAAGTACTCAAGACCTAATCTTCACACTCAGACAGCTGAGTGAAAAGGCCCTTGCGTATAAGAGTGAGATCCATCTTTGTTTCATAGATCTGGAAAAGGCGTTTGACAGGGTCCCTTGGAGCAAACTTTGGGACTGCTTGGCAAGGAAGAATATTCCAGCACCTCTGATTCATGCTATACAGAGCTTCTACAAGTCTTGCAGAAATGATGTGAGGACAGCAAACCATAAGTCAGAAGAGTTCAGGACCACCACTTATGTAAGACAAGGTGATATCCTATCACCTTACCTCTTCATACTCCTTATGGACGATGTCATCAAGGCATGTAAGGAGAGAACAAGAAAGTATTCAGTGGGGTACTGGAAGATGAGACAGGTCTATATTTCAGAGCTGGCATTTGCTGATGATGTTGCCCTGATTGCTAAATCAAAGTCACATCTCCAATCCAACCTGCAAGTCTGGAAGGAAGAGCTGGAGAAGAGAGGAATGGTCATAAGCAGCTCTAAAACAAAATCCATGGTGATATCACGAGAAGAAAGAAGACATCAGATTAAGCTGGGAGAACAGGTCCTGGAGCAGGTCGACCACTTTAAATACCTCGGAGCTATTATAGACCGAAAGGGAGGCATCAAAGAAGAGTTGGCCACTCGAAAAGCAGCAGCTGGGAGACTTTTTCAGGCCATAAATCGAGGATTCCTCAGCAAGAGAGAGGTTGGTAAGAAAACGAAGATGGCTGTATACCGCTCCACCTATGTCCCAGTCTTGACATATGAATGCGAGTCATGGGCAATGACTACAACCCATAAAAGCCAGATCCAAACCTCAGAAATGAGGTATCTGAGGAAGGACGTTGAAGTAACAAGAAGAGACATGGTACGCAACCAGACGATACGTCAAGGCCTAAAATGCCACCCCTACAGACCCAAGTAAAACAGTCCCAACTAAGATGGTTTGGCCATGTCTGCAGAATGGGAGAAGATCGGCTACCACGACAAGCATGGGAAACAAAGAGCCAAGGATCCAGACCTCCAGGACGACCCAGAGTCCGCTGGGAGGACAACATTAGACAATCTTTGAAGGACCGAGGACTAGAATGGAACCAGGCCAGGAGGAAGACAGCCGATAGAATGATCTGGCGCTCTCTCTTCCAAACCTCTACACCTCACGGTAGAAGGGGAACGACTAAGTAAGTAAGTAAGTTAGCGAGCGGGCAAGTCTCACCTACCAAACCCCACTTTTTCCTACACCCGTACTAATTGTTATGAACGACGGATAGACAACTTGGCATCGCTCCAAATCGCCACCGTCTTGAAAATACAAGGAGAGAAGGGAAGAGGTAGTTAAAGTGACAAAATTTAGCCTAACTTGTTACTTGGCAACTGAAACGAGTAACGCATGTGTGCAGAGAAAAAACGGGGGGAGGAAAAGAGGAAACTCAGATAATTATTTCTTCGGAAAGAAAGAAGAATACAGAAATAAAAAGGGATGTTTGAAATGTTATGATAATATTGTTTATTAAAAGATCATATTATTCCTTATAATGAATTACCTTGCCTTATAGAAAAGTATTGTAGTTGGAATAAATAAAAAGGAAAAGTACACAGATGAAAACGAAGATAAAGAAGTATATGAAGTTATAATGGATAGATAAAGGACAGTGGGTCATTTAATAATCACTTTTAACCTTTAAAATCGCACAATTAATAACAGAGCTATTGTAGAAATAAGAAATTGAGACAGGCAGACAAACGCGCTGATAACTGCTCAGTTTTGAAAATCTTGGGAACACTTTCTAACGCGTCTGTGAAAAAATAAAATTGGCTGGATTAAAATTTGATTGGGTACTGATATTGAAAAGGGGAGAGATAAAACTAAAGGGTGGCCAAGCGAACGCTGCCACTTGAAGAATAGTTGTTCACCTAGTCAGATTAAGAACAGTAGCAAAGCCTTGTGTGTGACCCATTGCCTTTGCGTCTGGACGGCGGCGATCAAGATTTGTGCCCAATGATCGCCAGTTAATCTATACTAGTGTATTATTTCATTGATTGCGGGTTTTTATATCGTACCAATACCCAGAACCAGAACTCCTGGAGAGGTATATTAGTGTGTGAGGTGGAAGCTGTTCACTCTATCACAAGCCCCCTGCCACTTGTACTTCCAGGAAGTGCGAGAGACTGGTCATTTATTGAAGATCTACACGTCATCAGCACTGTCAACCTTTGTCCCAGATAAGTGCATGTACTGGCACTTGAGGACATAATCAGACATTCCTGATATTCAAAAATAATTATTAAACATTGTACAAAGGAGGGGATGATGTATAAAACCCCAACCCACCATCTACTAATACCCAGTGTTAATATAAGATAGTGAGCGATACTACACACTGATGCGTATCATTTATGAATTATATGATGATGGTTGGTTATCAGCGCATGTCATGGTTCTGATATTTCTGTAGAATGTGTATGTAGATGTGGTTCAAGAACAAAAACAACATGTTCAATACTCTACAACATCAAGGACATAAGTCAGCAATCCAAGCAATAGGAACCGTCATTACGTAAACTCAGACCGTATATAAAGTCAGTATGAAGTACGTTGAAAACAGCCCGTTGAACGTTTTTTCATCTCATTATTTTTTTATATGTGATACAGGCCACAGTGAACAAAATGGTTTATCAAGCTATAAATGGTAGTAGGCGACATCAAATCAAGTCAATTATACACAGCAACATTCTATAACAGCAATAGGACGGTAAAGAATTACAATGATGAGTCAGATGCATGTTATATTTCATAGTGCTGTAAATGTAGTCAGGTGAAAAACTCCATCCTTTTCTATTACAGCCAGGAGATAACCAGATGTATGAGATCAGTTCACTCTCCTTAGTTTGACTTCAGCAAGACAGACACGTCTGCCGAAGTATAAATAATGTCCTCATTAAATATATCCCTCATAGATATTAAAGGTTTTCCCTAATTCTAGCTGCATATTAAACAACAGTAGCAAGTTTACATGGTCCTTGGTACATGCATCAACCGTTGCATAGTTAAATATGACAGCGACATGTAAGCTGGGAAAGTGATCAACCTTCGCGTGGCGGACGACCCTGTTCGGAGTACAGAGCGATCATTGATTAGAAATCGCTCACCCTGACCTCTGTACAACTACAAACAATCCGATTAGAGTTTATAATGAAAAAGATCAATTTACCCAGCTCATCGACCTAACATATTCAATAAAAATACTCACCCAGATATACACTACAACACTCAACACATTATCACGCCCTCCCTCTGTGCCATCGGGAGCCATACAAACACTAGTATCTCCGAGTCAAGTTATCACCCCGAGTAAACAGCACACCTATTCAAACATCAAGATTACTTTATCGAAATTTACTCACGACCTAACTTTTCCATGAATGTATATATAAATTTCATACTCGACAAGATAACATCAATTATATCACACATATGCGTCGTAGCGTGCCACTTGAAATAGTTGAAACTATTAGTCATGCTATAGAGGTCTACTCTACTCTCTCTCACGCGCCAACTGCAGCATTTGTCGCGATACCTCTCACACACACGTGGCGCAACTAAAGCATTCCTCGTATCACCATTACTTCTTGTATAGTACTTGTGCGCATGGTAATACCCAACTAACACCCCCCAGTAGCATGTACGATCTCTAAGGTCTCCAGGAATGGGTTACATAGAACTGACCTCCCAGCATGTGCCTCCAAAAGTCGACATACTGCGCCCTCCGGCTTACACTAACGCCGCAGACAAGCCGAGACTCAAATGCTTTTACACATCTTTTCAAAAGTGACTATATATTGGTAGCACAGTTGCTTGCCCTTGCGCTTATATCTATTCTGATATATGTGTAATTACAATAAAAACGATGTTTTTGACCACGAGAATTATAGTGTTAACGCAACAATCAACCATCTACACACTACGATAACGATCATAAAAAATGTATGTACATATTTTTTTTTTCAATTATAACAAAGAGACGCATGCTGAATAAGCGGCCCACGCACTTTTCTCGAATAGTAGCAATAGGCACTGCGATTATATGCTCTGATAATAGTAACTAATTTGCCACCAAAACAATAGGCTAAACCTTATAGAGGTGTCCTGGTGAGGATATTACCTCAACAAAAAAATAAAATATTGTGTACATCTAAAAAATATGCACACGGGTGAGTGTATAATGTCACAACACACATCACGTTTGCAATGTAAACACAACATATACGTATTGCCAAGAATTACCATATTAATCATATCATCATTTTAAACAGCATCACTCTATATTGTCTTTAAAACTTGGAATGTATCTACAAATCTCGAGATAGGAAAATTTATTATAAGCCTACATTCTTTGTCATGCTAGATTGACCATATCGAAGCTACCATAGTACAATAGTACTAAGTTAAACTACATGAAGATCATAGGACTAATATGACCCCCTATGGTTATTCCGCTGGATGTAAGGTGCTCATAAGTAGAACGTTACTTGAATAATTGTTCTAGTAAGGTAAGTCCTCAGTCCAACAATGACATTCTGAGAAGTACTAGTAACGGTAAATGACCCCTAGATGTTCTACTGACAACTATTTTGCTTATAAGGTTAGCAATTTTTGGAAGAAATTGTTGGCGTATTGTAAAAATTACGGCCCTTATAGTAACTGGGGCTACATCCGAGTTCATATTATAACTAGGTCAACAGATGGTGACAACCATAGATGTGTGTACATATAAAGTGTGATCAGATATGCTAATCTAGTTATGCTTGAAATATAGGTGTATTAATGACATCTGTAATTTATGGTTATATAGTACAAAGTATACGTTGAGTCATTGTGGGCTTCTAGTACTGTACGGGGATGTTATTGGGGCAGTCTTGTGTCCGCACCACGGTTAGCTCGTTCCGTGAAGTGAAATAGGTTGGGGGCTATAGCATACGCCGTGGTTGTGCTCGATCTCTGTGTCAAATGTATTAGTCTAATGATGTAGTTGTTGTTTGAGCTTATATGATCAAGGCTCTGGAATGGACTTATGTTGCGCACAGAGGAATCTTATGTAGTTTTTGAATTTGAAGCCGACCACCTGTCGAGATATAAGTTTTAACGGTGCTAGCTAACCCTTAGGTAGTTCCTATTTCTGGACGCATGTTAGTGGCTTCGCTAGTCGTGTACATACAGCGGTGTGAGAGTTTTTGCATTCCTTTCTTGCTTCAGTGATGCTTTCCAATCCCAGTGGATTCGAAGCATACATCTCCGAAGTTGTCGCAAAAAAGTCCTGTATACAAGGTCGTAGGTATCTTAAGATGGGAGGAGTAAGAAAATTATTCTTTGATTATGGTTAGTGAAGGATCTGGCACTAGCTTCAGGCCAACGGACCAGCTTTAGGGATCGAACCTTTCATCACAATGTTGATAGATGTGTGCCCATGATCGAAGGATAAATCTTTGGAATAAATCTCCCATAAAATTGAATTAAACCTAATAGTCTCCTAACTTGTTTCTTCGTTTTAGGAACAGAGATGTTCAGTATTTTGGAAATTGTTACCTCTCTCTTGTGTGCTCGAATTCTTCTCTGTTCTCTCGCATATTTTGTGTCTGTACCTCTCATCTGTCAACATAATAATATTCTCACCGCTACAACCGTAGTATTTCTGCATTATTGGGGACATACACTACTCTAATAGAACTGACGACACTAACGTGACACCACTTGTGAGCTCTTCCTTTACTACATACTTCCTGTTGACATCATATAGTATGAGGATGAAAGCATCACTGCTCTAGAGATCTCAAAAGGCATAACGTCCGATACATCATAGTAAGAAGTCGTGAAGGCCTCTAGGCTCTAATAGTCGTGTATTAAGACTGGTGATGCTTCTAACACAGAAATGATAAAATATTATTCTTGATTCCATTGATCGAATTGATTTAACTTATTTGGTAGCATAAATCTCCGCCCATAAAATTGAATCCTCTAAACCTAAGAGACTCCTAACTTGTTTCTTCTTCGTTTTAAAAAACAGAGAGATTATTCAGAGTATATTTTGGAAGTATTGTAGCGTCTTTTTCTGTATTCAGAGCAGACCATGACCAAACACGATTAGACCCAGGAAAGAGATTTCACCAAAAATCCAACAAAAAGCTTTTAGAAGGTTCTTTTGCTGTCAAATTATTCTCACGTAGATGTGGACAGTAAGTCAATATAAACCCTAAATAGTGATCTTCCAGGTATCACTGAAGAGACAGATGTCATCTAAGTATGCGATGACATCCGAACGATGTGACAGAATTCGACGCATCATGCGAACGAAAGTGGCAGGGGCGTTCATGAGACCAAAAGGCATAACATTCCATTGAAATAGACCCCTAGGTGTAGAAAAAGCAGTAAGAGGTTTGGCATGCTCTGCTAAAGGCACTAGCCAATAACCTTTAGACAAGTCAAGTTTAGTGAAGAATCTAGAATTAGAAAGTCTAATCAGTAGATCTTCTAACAAAGGCATCGGTGCAGCGTCGAACTTTGTGACCTGATTCAATTTGCGATAATCAACGCAAATTCGTATGTTCTTATCCTTCTTCCGGACAATAACCATGGAAGAAGAATATGGTGAAGTCGATGGTTCAATTATATTTAATTGAATCATTTCATCCAATTCCTTTTCCACTTGCGACTGAAAGTGTATAGGAATAGGATATAGGCCCTAACCCTAATTGGATTATTGTCGGTAAAGAATTATGTCATGTTCTATGACATCTGTGTGTCCAGGAATGTCAGTGAGAACATCCTGAAATGTTTGTAACATCGACGAGACTTGTCGATGTTCGTCACCAGAAAGATTAGGAGAAACAGAAACGTTTTTCCAAGATTCCGTGGAATGTAATGGAACCACTGGAAGGGGAAGGTTGACATCAGAGAAGGTAGCTTCCTCATCCTGAATGACAGACAGGGATGAATAATGACCGTGAGGTGCAGGAGCATCATCCGTTGCCTGGAAAATAGGCAGCAAATAGTCCGGACGTTCGTGAAATTCCGAAAGCATGTTTATGTGGAAAGTTTTATGCTTTCCATCAATAGCGACCGCATAGTCAACATCGGAAATCCGAGAGACGATTGCATACGGACCTTTCCATGCAATAAGAAGTCTATTTTCCCTACTGGGGAGTAGGACGAATGCTTTGTCACCTGGACAAAGTTGTCGTAGACATCTATTCTTGTTAGCAAACTGCCTTGCCTTCTCTTTAGCAATTTCTGATGAAGCAGTTGCTAGCTTACATGCCTCAATGATCTTTTGTCTAAGAGCAATGACATACTCATATGAGGATTGAGTTTCATCGCTAATATCATCGGCAGTGATGAGATCGTGTAATAAAGACATAGGGCCGCGTGGACGCGCGCCAAAGACAAGTTCGAAGGGAGAAAATCCTGTGTGTTCATTAGGGACTTCTCTATAGGCAAAGAGAGCCGCGGGTAAAACCCTGTCCCAATCTTGAGGATGATCTTCAGTTATCTTACCAAGCAAAGTCTTGAGCGTTCTATTCAGACGCTCAACTAACCCATTAGACATAGGATGGTAGATACTACTGAGAGATCGTTCAATATGTAAGGTAGACATTACCTGTGACATAGTGTCAGATATGAGTTGTTGATGTGCCATGGTCTGACAATATTTCACTGGGGAACACCAAGAGAGAAAATATCAAACAAAGAGCATCTGAGAGATCAGTAGGAGATATGCTCTTAAGAGGAATAGACACTGGCAAACGAATGCACATAACGACACATGTAAGGATAAACTGATGTCCTTCTGGCCGACCTTGACCTTAAAAGGGCCAATAATATCTATGTATGGCCATTTTCTGAAAAACGGCACCGATCCGAATACGACAGCTTATGTCTGCAGCCTGGATAGGCGCGCCAGCATGTCGTCGCGGTTAAATCTCTAGATTTGACCTCACTGACATACCTTGCATGATCGGCAGGAATCTCGATGTCCTTATTGACAGAGTAGGGTGATCTGTATAAAAGAACCCAGTAGGTGATTGACAGCTAGGACAAAGGAAATGCCGCAAGGACTCTCGACTTCGTATTCCTTCAAGCTACCTCTGGGTCGCTCAATCCCGTCCATGTTACAGTTGCTCTTAGTCTACACTTTTGCCAATGTTGGTTAAATTGCTCTTAGTTACGCAACACCAATGGGTTATCAATGGAATTTGCGGGAATGTCACACCCATGGAGGAGGGGGGGGGGGGGGGTGGAGGGTTTAATCTTGCTGACCATACGTCCCACATGTACGCCGTGTTTGTTTGGGGGGGGGGGTGTGTGGCGTTTGTAGGTGTTACACGTGTTTGACCCACATAACCAATAGGGGGGGGAGGGGGGGGGGGGGGTGATGGGTGCTATATACAACTTTTTTAAGGGGGGGGGGATTGGGGGGGGGGGGGGGGGGGGATTTTGGGGGGAGGGGGGGTTGGGGGGTGGGGGGGGGGGGGGGGGGGGGGTGGGGGGGTGGGGGGTGGGGGGGCGGGGGGGGGGGGGGGGGGGGGAGGTGGGGGGGGGGGGGGGGTAGGGGGCGCGGGGGGGGGGGGGGGGGGGGGAGGGGGGGGGGGGTGGGGGGCGGATTGGGCATGTTTGGGTACTCACCTGTAGCAGCAAGATCTGGACTGCTAGGGGAGATTGTCACTTACAACTGGTTGGATATAGTGGGTGAATAACAAGTCCAGATGGAGGGGTGGTGGTTTTAGGTGGGATGAGGAGTGGGTTTTAGTTTGCGGCGGTGAGTGGACGGTGGTAGGGTTTGTGTTTTAGATGGATTTTATTCAACCCGTAAATAGGGGGAGAAAATTGTGTTGTTGGAGGGTATTTTTTTATGGTTTTGTACCCGGGAGTTGGGTGGTGCGGTAAGGTTTTTAAACGGGGTTTTTGTGCGATAGTTTTTATTGGAATAGTAATTACTCTTACGATATGGTTTGTGGGTGAGGGTGGCGGGTTTGGGTTTGTGTTTTTTGAGTTTGTTTTGGTTTGTAGGATTGTTGATAGATATTGTTTTTTGTTTTTATTAGTTATGATTTGGTGAGGTTGCTACTTGAAGTTGATTTGAACCATGGTAGTTGTAGGTTAATTTTTGAGTAGGACATAGGTATGTGATGCTGGGTATTTAAGGGTGATGGTTTTTTGAAGAATATATTGGCCTTAAAAGGTTTATGGTGGGTAGAAGCTTGGTTTTTTATGAGGCGGGGTGGGATCGTTGGGTTGTAGTTAAGAGACTGGCAATAGTTGTTGGCTAGTGTAGTGGTCCGCCCCCCCAATTGGGTTGTGCACGTTGTTTTAGATGTGGTGTGTTGGAGTTTTGAGGAGGGTTGATATGGGTGGCCTTTGGGGCCATAGTGTTGAATAGTTCGAATTTTTTGGGTTTTTGTCTATAGTTTGATTTATTTGGAGGAATGGGGCGGGTGGGGGTCAGCCGGTTAATATGGGGGGGGGAGGGGGATGGCAGACCGTGAGAAAGTGTGGTTTATTTTTTTTTTTTTTTTGAAGTTTGCGATCTGGGTTGGGTGGGTTTATTGGGGTAGTTTTGCTGCGTTGCATGGATCGAGAGGGTTCGTGCGGTGTTAGGGTGGGGCCCACGGGTGAGTTATTGTTTTGCTTGGTGACAAGTGAGGTATAGACATCTGAAGGATAGGCTGGTTGTTTTTTGTGTTTTATTCCTTTGGGGTGGGGGTTGGTGTTGATTTGTGTGTGAGATTTTTAGAGGTCCCAGTTTGTGGGGTTGTTTTTGATTTAGTGTGAGTGTTGGTGGGGGGTGGGGAGAGTGCTGGGAGTTTAGGCAGTAGTTGGTGGGGAACTAGAGACGAAAGATTGTGTTGCCCGGGGTTTATTTAGGGGAAGGATTGTTAGGGTGGGTCATGCACGACAGGGGGGATTGGAGGTACCCAAGTGGCTGTGGGGGGGGGTACCCAAGGGGTGTTTGCGGTTATGTTTGTGTGATGGGATGTGGGCATTTACCATCCCCCCCGCAAAACTGTATATGGGCAGTGAGGGTGTTGAGGTGTGGTGCAAAAAAACCAAGTAGGGTTGTGTTTAAGTCTAATTTGCAAAGAAAGGGCTGAGTTTAGTTGGGGGGATGGGTTGATTGTAAGGTGGGGTTGGTGGGGTGTAAGCCTTTAAAGAAAGGCAAGTGTGTTGGGGAAGTCGGAGGTTTGGGCCAGTTGTATTGGATGTGGGCAGAGATTGTAGGAAGTAGTGTATAGTCAACATAGTGGAGTGAATTAAGGTGGGGTGGGGGGCCGCGTGTGGATTGGGGTCAGCATGCAATGGTGGAGAATGAAAAACCCGTGAATTGGGTAGGGGGGCTAGGGGGGAAAGGGGGGAATAATATGTGATAAAATGAATTAGAGAAAAAATGGCTTGCAATTTGTGGGGGGGATTTGGGGTGGTTGGAAGGAGGGTTGGTGAGGTGGGGGGAGGAGTGAGGAAGGAGGGGGGGTAGGCTAATGGGGGGTTGTGTGTGCTTGGGGTAGAAGGGGATTGATTTTAAATAGTTAAAAGGGGGGTGGGGGGTAGGCTGGTTTGGAAGTGGGGTGGGTGGGATGGTGATGGTGTAGTAAGGGGGGATGCTGTGGAAGGAAGGGTGGGGATTGGGGGTGTGTATGTGGGGAAAGATGTTGGGGGATATTTAGTTGGTGTGTGGGGGGGGTTGGAGGTTTAGGGGGATATGGACCGATGAAAAGTTAGGGTCCTTGGGAAGGTATTGAATAGGGTCGTGTGGTAATTGAGAAGAAAGTTAGTATAGAGTATATTACCTGGATGTGATAATGGTGGATCTATTGGTTGGGTGGGGGGGGGGGAGTAATTCGGTGTGGGGGTGGGGTGGGGATGGGGTGGGTGGAACAGGGGTGGGATATGGGGGGGGGTGGGTCAGGGGGAAGGGTTGGGTGGGGGGGGGGGTGGGGGGGGGGGGGGTGGGTGGTGGGGGGGGGGGGGGTGGGGGGGGGGGCAGGTAGTGGGTTGGGTGGGTGGGGGGTGGGGGGGGGGGTGGGTGGGGGGGGGGGGGTGGGGGGGGGGGGGGGGGGGGGGTGGGGGTGGGTGGGGTGGGGGGTGGGGTAGTGGGTGGGGGGGGTGGGGGGTTGGGGTGTGAGGGTGGGCTGGTTGTGGGGGGGGGGTGGGGGTGGGGGGGGGGGGGGGGGGGGGGGGTGGGGGGGGGTGGGGGGGGGGGTGGGGGTGGGTGGGGGGGGGGGGGGCGGGGGGGGTGGGGTGTGGGGTGGGGGGGGGGGGTGGGGGGTGGTGGGGGGGGGGGGGGTTGGGGGTGGGGGGGGTGGTGGGGTGGTGGTAGGTGGTAGTGGGAAATTGGGTTGTTGGGGGTTGTTGGGGATTTTTGGTGTTTGGGTGTGGAAATGGTTTGGTGGGGTGGTTTTTGGGGTGCCACCTCAATTTTTGTGTGGGTTTGGGGTGGGGTTACAGTGGGTTGGTGGGGGTTTGGGTTGGTGGGGGGTGGGTTTGGTTTTGGGTTGTGGGGTGTGGTGGGGGTTGTTTGGTGGCAGGTGGGGGGGGGGTTGTTTTGTGGGGGGTGGGGGTGGGGGGGGTTTGATTGGGGGGGTTGGTGTTTGGTGGGGGTTGTGTTTGGGGGTGGGTAGTTTTGGTTGGGGGTTGGGGGTTGGTTGTGGGGGGGGGGGTTTTTTGGGTTGGGGTTGGTTTGGGTGGTTGTTTTGGTGTTTTTTATGTGGTGGGGGGGGGGGGGGGTGGGGGATAGGGTGGTGGTGGGGGGCAAGGGGGGGTGGGGGGGGTGGGGGGGTTGTTGGTGGGGGGGTGTGTGGGGTTTTTATTTTGTGGGGGGTGGTGGGGTTTTGTGGGTTTTGTTTTTTGGGGTGGTGGGTGGGGGTTTGTGGGGGTGGGGTTTTGTTGGGGGGGTGGGGGGGTTTTTGGTGTTGGGGGGGGGTGGGGGGGGGGGGGGGGGGGTGGGTGGTTTGGGGGTGGGTGGCTCGTGTTTTTTTGGGGGGTTGGTTGTTTGTATTTGGTTTTATGTGGGTGATTTTTTGGGGGTTGGGGTGTTTTTTGGGTGGGGTTTGGGGTTGGTTTTTTGTTGTAATTTTTTTTTTGGTATTGTTTGGTTTGTGTGTGTTTGGGGGGGGTTTGGGGGTGGGGGTTGTTGGGGGGATTGTGGTTGGGGGGGTTTTGTGGTGGTTTTGGGGGGGGTTTGGGGTTTTGGGTGTTTGTTTGTTGGGTGGGTTGGGGGGGGGGTTTTTGGGGGGGGGGGTTTTTTTTTGGGGGGGGGGGGGGGGGGGGTGGGGGGGGTTGTTGTTATTTTGGGGGGTGGGGGGGGGGGGGTGGGTGGGTGGGGTTGGGGGGGGGGGGGGGGGTTTTGGGGTTTTGGTTGGGGGGGGGGGGGGGGGGGGGGGGTTTGGGGGGGGTTGGGGTTGGGTCATTTGTTTGGTGGAGGGGGGGGGGGGTGGGGGGGTTTTGTGGGGGGGTTGGTTTGGGGGGGTTTGTTGTGTGTGGGGGTTTGTGGTTTGGTTTTGGGGGGGTACAGTATTTTGTGGGTTGTGTGGGTGGGTTGGGTGTTTGTGTTTGTTATTTAATTTTGGTGTGGGTTGTACGTGGATGGTTGGGTTTTTTGTGTGCAACAAATAATAATGGATGGGTTTTTGGGGGTTTGGGGGGGATGGGGGGTGGGGGTGGGGGAAAGGGGGTGGGGTGGTGGTGGGTGGGTTGGGGGGGGGGGGGGTGGGGGGGTTGGGGGGGGGGGGGGGGGGGGGGTTGGGGGGGGAGTTGTTTTGGGGGTGTTTTTTGGGTAGGGGGTTGGGTGGGTAGTGGGGGTGCTTGGTGGGGGGGGGTGCAAAAATGGTTGTTGTTGTTGGGGAGGGGGGTTGTTTTTGGTGGGGGTTGTTTGGGGGGGTGGTGAGTGTGGTGATGGTGGTTTGGGGGGGGGGGTGGGGTTTGGTTGTGGTTGGGTTTGGGTGGTGGTTTTGTGTGGGGTGGGGGGGGGTGGGGGGGTGTGTGGGGGGGGTGGGGGGGGCGGGGGGGGTGGGGGGGGGTGTTTGCTTTTGGTTGGTTGTGGGTTTTTGGTTTGTTTGTGTATGGGGTTGGGTTGGGGGGGGGTGGGGGGTGGTGTGTTTTTGTGGGGGGGGTTTGTTTTTTGGGGGTGGGTGTTTTGGGGGGGGGGTGGGGGGGGGGTTGGTGTGGGGGGGGGGGGGGGGGGGGTGTGGGGGGGGGGTTATTTTGTTTTGGTTGTGTGTGTGGGGGGTGTCGATTGTGGTTGGGGTTTGGGGGGGTTTTTTGGGTGGGGGGGGGGGGGGGGGGGTGGGGGGTGTGGGGTTGGTAGAGGGGGGGGGGGGGGGGGTTTGGGGGGGGGGGGGGGGGGTTTTGGTGGGGGTGGGGGGGGGTGGGTGGGGGGGGTTGGTGGGGGGGTGGGTGGTGGGGGTGTGTGTGGGTTTGTGTTTGGGTGTGTGGTGTGGATTTGTGGATGTTTGTTTTGACGGGAAATTGAAAAATATGGGAATGAAAAATGAAAGAGAAGAAAGCTGGCTTTCTTAATTCTGAATCTAATTCTGATTTTTTATCTTTTTATTCTGATATTTTCTTCTTTCTTTTCTTTATCTACTATATATATTCTTTTTATTTTCTCTTTCTTTTCTTCTAACTTTTCTCTAATTTCTTATCTTCTCTCTATATTCTCCATATCTTTTACTCTATCTTTTTATAATCTCTTCTCTATCTTACTATCTATTCTATCTTTTCTAATTCTTACTTGATTTGGTGTGTGCCCCCCGGAGGTAAAGCGAAAAATTCTTATAGGCCGTAATGGGTGGGGGGGTTTTTTATTATTCTTTTATAAGCGAAATTTATTTCTTTAAAGCGAAATGTTCCTTTAAATTCCTTTGTGAAGAGGGGGGGAGAAAGAGGGAAAGAAAAGGATAAGGATAACCTGGGTCTATACTCTTTTATCTCTATTCTTTATGCGGGTGTGTGGGTTCCTTGTGGGTGGGTTGGGCCGGGTGCCCGTTTGCAAAAGGGGGGGGTGATTTGGTGTGTGAAAAGGTGTGGGTAAAGGGGGTCCTGTGCTGTGTGTGGGCGTTGGGGTTGGGCGGCGCTGAGTGTTACGCCCGGGGGGCAGGGGTGGGGGGTGGGGGGGGGGGGGGGGGGGGGGGGAGGGGGGGGGGGGGGGGAAAGCAATGTGGGGGGGGGGCGGGGGGTAGGTACAGGCGAAAGTGGATGTCATTTTGTATCTTTTGTTTTTTTTTTTTCATTTTTTTTATTTTTTGTTTTTTGACTGTTTTTTGTTTTTTTTACTCGTGGGTTCTGGTGGGTTTTTTGTGTTTTCTTTTTTTTTATTTTTTTGTTATCTTCATAAGTTAAATTCAGATTTATGTACCGGCGGAGAAAGGGAGGGGAGGTAGAGGGTTCGGAGGTATATAAGTGTGTATACTGAGGTGGGTTTTGATAACTTTGGCGGCATTTGTAATCCGAGAGGTGTGACGGTGTGTCTATAGGGGCTCTCAAGTCGCCAAAAGGAGTTGTAGAGGTTTGTAGGGGGAACTTCCAGTGACAGCGATCAACAGGTAGTGTTTTATTATCATACAAATCATGGATTACGATGGTGGTCGTAAACCCCTCCCCTAGTAATCTTTTATGAGTGGCATCATCGTGTTGTTATCTTTTTACAGCCCCCCCCCCATTAGCCTTGCTTCTTGAATATCTCTTTTATTTGTTTTGTGTTGGAGGAGTCTACCATCGGACATTTTAACTTCTGAAGTGTTGACCTAGGTGATAATGTGTGTCTCCAGCAACAATATTAATAAATGATTATCACGAACAAAATTGGTAAATGATTTATCCAAGTTCAAGAACATCAAACTTACGGTTAATCTCATTACCACCCCACCCTCCCTCACCGCTTCCGACCCCCTCCGCATGAGAAAAACCCTCCAGGGAAAGTAAGGAAGATAATGGGGTATACTTCCCCCTTAGCCCCCCCCCCCTCCATCGTAAATCACACCCATCACCCCTGTATCGACCCTCCCCCTATACCATAGTGCCACAGCCCCGAAAAGGAAGGATGAATGGATGAATGGAAAACCCACCCCCCCCCCCCATAAACAATCCCCGGGAAACCTGAAAAGAACCCCCCGGAAAGGGCCCAAAAAAGAGAATCCGATCCCCCCCAAAGATAAACAGAAAGAAAAATAATAGAAACGGCAAATAAAACCTATCCACACCAATTGACACATAATAAAGTCCAACCATTAAAAAACGAACTAGATTATTTAAATCAGATCATGCCGCCTTGTTTCGACTATTAGGCTCTATGTATGACGAGCTACTCGGCACACCCCATGGCCGGTTTAGGCAGAGCTCTCACCAAGACCATAACACTATCTAGGGGCATTAGTATATAAGACGCATATGCCTCTTACTTGATGTTGACCCAATGTCCCCCCCCCGAGGTCCAAGCTAAAACCCGTTCCTGTACAGAAGGGAAACCACAAGGAGGGTGTTTGTTTTCTGTTATTTGAATTCGGTTGCTTTATAAATGTTAAGTTGTAAAGCTATGGTCCCCCCGGGGAGATGTAGAGTGATCTTGGTGAATTAAAGCGTAACGCGCGAGAGCACTATCTATAGTGCGGTGTCTCCAAGCATTACGTCGAGAGACGGCATGAATCTGAAGGAAATTACGTTCAATGAAGAAGGGATTGGGCTCGTTTCTAATATTATATCGTGTGTTATTACTACTCCCCGGTTCCTCACTGCCTGGGCGGACACAAAGATATCGGAAAAGGGAAGATGTAGGGAAGGATCTAAAACAAAAGAGATAACACTACATTTATGACGAAATGGGAGGCCATAAGGTTGAGAACGATCCCCCCTACCCCCCCCACCCTCAACCTCCACGGGATCACTTTAATCATATACTCCTATACGTATTTTCAGTATTGTTCCTATTTATATATTATTATCTGATAAATAAGCTCAGTAAAATTCCAATAATTCTTCTTCCTACCCCAAAGACGGGTTCCTCCCCCGTGCAGCCCCCCCTCAGCTCGCAGGGTCGGAGTAAAAGGGGGAAAGAAGGACCCAAAGACAGAGAAAAGACGGGGAATGGGGATGAAGAAACCGCAAAGAAAACAGAGAATATAGAGCTATGGGGAATAAGGTTGTGCCCCGAACGCCAAAGAAAGAATGGGATCAAAGAAGAGCCCTGGGCAAGGGCAAGGGTGACCCGGGTGTGTAAAAAGAAGGGACCCGACCCCCCCGGGAACGAATGACAAAGTAGCCCCAAGGCGAAGGAGATACGCCCAAAGGCACGAAAAGAGGCCCCCCGGGTGTACTGACCCCGGACAGGAATTAGCCCCTCCCCCCCCCCCCCCTTGAACTTCTGCCAGCTCTCTCATCATGTGTTTTAAATGTGTTCTGGTCTCTCCTCTTTCACTCCTTAACTACGTTACTAAAGCGGGGTAATCGCTTTTCTCCTTAAGCGGCAGTCGTTGTTACAACAAAACACTACTCCACCATTTCCTGTGCCCTATGCAGAAGGTGAGGGAACAAAACTCCCAAACACGGGAAAGAAAGAACAAGGATGCCCGGGGGCGATAAAAAGTAACAGGCGAAAGTCACGTTAGCCGGAAAGACCCCTATACATCACAGACCTCGAAAGGCAGATTATTAGAAGGAGCTATAGAAAGTGGGAAGGGTACGACCGAGGAAGGGGGGGCCCCGAGCCGGAAAAAAAAACCTGGGGTCCTTACTGCTACCCGTCGGACTAAAGCGGCCCCCCCACTTGCCCACCGCCCCCCTAAGGCATGCCTTTTCCAGCCCCCCCCTGGCACCCATGGCGCGGGGAAAGAAGGAGAGGCGGAGATAAAAGAAGTATCGAAGAGAGAAACCCACTAGGCTGGTACTGCCTAATGGTGATAAGAGCAGTGAAACACAATGATGTTAGTTGTTGATACAACTCAAGACGGATTTCTGAGTTTGTCAAGCCTACCCCGAAGTTTTCCCCCGCCGCCGGCCCCGGCCGTCTTACATTAGGATGGTGTTCCCCCCCAGAGCTCCGTTGACGGGCGATGTTGGTGTTCATATGATAGTGGGTTAGGGGCATGTGCTGTGGGGGTCAGAAATATTAGCGTTGTTTTATATCTGTAATGGAAAATACCTGGGGTTCTGGGACTGTGAATGTAGGATACAAGGCCGGCAACACGACGTACCAAGAAACAAGGGTGGGGACTGTGGCGCGCCTAGTGATGAGAGAGGGTTGTAAACGGTTTTTTAAATTATATGGTTCAAACCAAGGGAGTTAGCGGAGCGATGTATTGAGGCAACAGAAATCTTCCATTTCTTTGTAGTTAGCTTGTTTTAGGTTTACGTTGCATGAAGGGAAAGCAAGGAAAGACTCGAGTTTGTGGAGACAGGGACGTACGTATGGAATTCTGCTGCTGCTAAGGTATTAAGTCCTCATGAAGATCCGTTCATAAGTTGTTTTTCGTCTTAGATAGGTTTCAAGCCCTATGT
>JAMPIV010011234.1:0-27087 GCA_024509875.1 Oreohelix idahoensis
CATCCACAGGACTGGGACAGAGTACTCCCAGCTGTTTTGTTCGCCTATCGAGAGGTGCCACACGAACATACTGGCTTCTCTCCATTCCAGTTAGTCTTTGGCGCTCCACCAAGAGGTAGTATGGGACTAATAAAGGACTTATTGATTGACTCCGAGATGACTCAGGATACCCAGTCATCCTATGAATACGTAATTAATCTCCGGAATAACATTATTGATGCTTGCCAAACGGCAACAGCTTCATCTGAGGCTGCTAAAGCGAAAACTAGAACTTTCCAAAACAGAACTAGACGATTACGTCAATTATTTCCAGGAGATGAAGCTTATGTGTTATTGCCACATAACGATAATAAACTACTGATCTCATGGAATGGTCCTTACCAGGTTATTGATAAGATTTCTGATGTCGATTATGTCCTAAACATTAAGGGACATAACAAAATATATCATATAAATATGCTAAAACAGTTTCATACTCGTCCTGAACATCTACAAGCTATTTTTCATGAACTAGATGACACTTTAGTACCTACATGTCACTATTCTAATCTATCGGTTATCCAGGAAGAAGAATCATCTTTTCCTGAGGTACAGTTAGCGCTACCTGTACCTGTAGTACTACCTACTGAATCTTGGCGGGACGTAACCATCTCTTCGTCGGTTACACCGCAACAGCATCAACAGATTGCTGATCTTTTACAATCTTATGTAGCCGTGTATACCGTGCTTTATTCAGAAAACAGGCTATTACTCTAACAAGACGGAGGAAGCACAGACTACCCCATAATTTTATATTTTATGAGAAACAGAAAATAATAAATTATAGTGTCACATATTTAGGGCAGAGTCGCTTCTACACGCTATTTCTAATAGTTGGGTGATTTCCCCTGACCAATCGGATAGCTCAGATTTACCCCGGGGAATATAGAACAACGACGCCATCTAGCAGTTAGAATGAAGGAGCGAAACTGAAGAGGACGTGTCTGGTCCAGCTCTACATATTCCTTAGTTTGAGGAAATCAACTTCAACATTTATTATAAAATGTGTATTTCAGGAAATTGAGTGGTTTTATATTCCTTACTTGCGTAAGTAGTGACTATCTTTCAACGTATATTTTGAATAGAGCTTCCAACTCTGGTTGCAGCAGAACTAGGTTCGAGGATTGAGTCAATTTGCAAAACTAGTCTTACACCTCAAACCATGCTGAGCAGAAAATACCCTTGTGTTGGAAAATATTTAACTCAAGGAATACTTATGATGATAAAGAAATCAAGGACTAATCTGAAGGGATGAGAATATGTCGTCGAACCTAAAATAAAACGTTAACCTAAAGGAAGGAACACGGTGGAAAGAAAAAGTTCACCATATTTGACAAATTGAGTAGACCTATGAGATAAAGATGCAAAAGGGATTTTTGCATCGATGAAAGCATCTGATGATATGTTAGAACTTTATTGTTATTATTATTGTAAAAATGTTCTGAGTTCCAGACTTTTGTTGAAATTTGACTTCATGCTGAAAGATATTAAAAGATTTGCATGAAATAGAACGCTGTTGAAAAGGTGAATTTCTACAGTTTGAGATTAAGCTAAGAAATCTATCCATCTCAATTAAATTTGCTACATCAACACCTAAGAGAAGAAAATCGAACCTGGTGACCCAATCTTACAAAGGAGAGGAAAATATATCTCTAGCGGTCAAGGCTAGTTAACCAAACCTACTCTCTATAAAGTAAACTGAAAACCCTGCATACCCCGGCTCTGCCACATGATGGTAATATGATGCCGTGACCACTTCTCTTTAAAAAGCAAAAAACCCACCACTATAAGTCAAACAGAAAATAGCGATGATGGACCAATTAATGGAAAATTAGCCGCCGTGAACACCTCTCCTACAGCGACAACGGCTACACCACTTCTAGAAGACACATAGCAGCAACTACAACAACAACTATTTAAACATGGAGAAGTGTTCGACAACCATACAGAACAGAAAGAAGAGAATAGCAATGAGAGACCTCGCTTCGGAATTAAAACATTGTAGAAGCTACGCAGTCGATTTCCCTTGCATAAGAATAGTAGACGGATTGGTTGCAAAAGTTTATAAGATTGAAATAAAGGACATTGTTGAAATTCAACTAAAACCATTGAAAGTCAAAGAAGGGAGACCAAAATTGAATTTGAAACAACGAACTGAGCCTGCAGTCATTAGAATAGAGCCTCGGACAGAGAATGTCGCAGTGCAAACGAATGACAGGTTTAAGAAAAGTCTAATTCCAGTCAGGATAAAATCAAGACAAGTTACAGAGGACTTACTTGATTTGTGCAGTGTTGAAATGGTCGATCATACAGAAAAGATGACATCTGAAGAAGAAGATAAGTTGGAATGCACGGAGAGGTGCGAAATGATGGAGAAGTACAGAAAAGAAGTGGAAGAAAGATTTAGAGAGAGAGATAGAAGATGGCAGCAAGCAAATCAGATAGAGAAACAACACCAAACAAAAGCTCACGTAAAACAACTCAAAATTGATAATCACCGGCCCATTCCGCCTCTGACGACAAATACATCATCATCATCATCAGTTGCCATCTCCACAACAGAGGTTGGCTGTAATGGATCTCCAACGTCTTCTGTCTCTTGTCTTGGTGGTACACTCTGATAGACTCTTTCCCGTCCATCTCTTGATGTTATCTTCCCACTTATAGCGCTGTCTTCCCCTTGCACGTTTACCTTCAACTCTCCCTTCTGTTATGGTCTTCTGCAAGGTGTTATGCCTTTTTATGTGGCCAAAGTATTTTAGCTGCCGAACTTTGACCTCTCTCATTAGTTCTCTTTTCATACCTAGATTTTCTAGGACCTCCTTATTTGTTTTCATCTCTTTCCATGAGATACGCCCCATTCTTCTATATATCCACATTTCAAGAGCCTCAATTCTTTCTT
Organism: Oreohelix idahoensis; assembly: GCA_024509875.1. Taxonomy (NCBI): domain Eukaryota; kingdom Metazoa; phylum Mollusca; class Gastropoda; order Stylommatophora; family Oreohelicidae; genus Oreohelix; species Oreohelix idahoensis. The sequence goes on from JAMPIV010011234.1 coordinate 2,942, forward strand.
CCAAATGCTTATTCATCGTCCATGTTTCTGCACCATACAGAAATGCAGAATATATATAACACTTTATGATTCTCAGTTTTAATTTATGAGATAACTGTTTGGATGTCAGTATATGTTTCATGTTGTTGAATGTAGCTTTGGCCATTCCTATTCTCTTCTTGATTTCTGTTTCACATCTGCCATCTTCTGTTATTATATGACCAAGATATACGTAGCTCTTGACTTGTTCCAGGATTTTCCCATTTACGCTTATCTTTAATGTGGGTTTATCGTCTGTTTTGCTAATTATCATAGTTTTAGTTTTCTCAATATTAATGTCGAGTCCATATTCATGACTTATGCTGTTCACTTGCTTCACTAGTTCTTGTAACTCCTGTTCGCTTTCAGCTAACAACACGGTATCATCTGCATATCTAAGGTTGTTTATTGATCTTCCACTGATGTTCAGTCCTGGTATTTCCTGTATCTGTTTGAAAATTTTTTCGGTGTATAAATTAAATAGGCAGGGGGACAGCACACAACCTTGTCTGACACCTCTTTTTATGTCTATGTATGGTGAATAATTCCTTCCCGATCTTACTGTGGCAGTTTGCTCCCAATAAAGGTTACTGAGTATTCTTATATCTTTTCCATCAATACCTATGTCTTTGAGGCATTCAATTATTTTCTCATGATGGATTCTGTCAAAAGCCTTCTTATAGTCAATGAAGCACATATACATACTTTTTTGGACCTCTGTATATTTTTCTGCTAATCTTCTTAGGCAAAATATTGCCTCTCTTGTTCCACTGTTCCGTCTAAAACAAGACCAGTCAGAAAGGCCACCCTAAATTATAATCCATCCAGTACAGATTCGTCTGACATATCAGAGTCAGAGACGACAGACTCTGATGAGACCACTGAAGGCTACTTGTCAGACGAACTTGATCATACAACAGACGAAGAGGGCAGAAAATATTACTGGCCGAAAACTGATAAGACAAAGCAAAGCAAGACAAAGAAAATTGGCGGAATAGGTCAACCTACAACAGAGGAGCTGACGGCAGAGATAGACGTTATCCTGAGAGATGGTGACTTTGGCGTCCTCTCAATAAGGCTGGTGTATGAATTGCTGGAGAACAAGTTTGCTGTTGATTTATCTACACGCCGAGAAGAATTTCGAGAATTGATAAGAATTGCACTTACACGGTATGAACACAAGATGGTCACTACCCCACACGAGAATCAGTTTCCAGCAGCACCCACTAACACTCTGGTTCCAGTTGAAGAAATTTGTAAACAAACCACCAACACCCCATACGAGAAAAATTTCACAGATGTATCCATCAGGCCTATTAGAAAGCCAAAATATCGCTATAGACCCACAAGTTACATCTCCCTTAACAACACAGACTCTGACATGGACACTCAAGAAATACCAGAACAACTTTTTCACACCGACGAAATATCCAATATTCGCCCTGTTCAAACGTACGGTGAGATGATAACCAACAAGTATGAAAGAGACTGGTATAGATTCGCCTGGTCCTCGTTGCAAAACGGATACATCATTTGCTAGTACTTCATCCCCGGAGATTCAAGCAGCTGGCAAACGTACCTGTTTTTCTTCATCAGATGACTCACCGCCTGTCGTTAAATGCATGAAATTGCCACAAAATGAAATCAGACGAAAAATATTGAAGAAACGCTATCGTGTTTCAAAGCCCAGCCGAGAAGTGTTAGCCTCATCTCAACTAGTCAAAAACAACAGTGTGCAAATTACTACGCCCACTGTAAAAGACGTTAACGTACCACAGACCCAAGTCAGAAGAAAAATCAAGGCGAAACATACACCTGCCTCAAAACTAACAGATGTTCCCGCCATGCGAACCCCAACCACAGTGAAACCATCACCGCAATCAAAAGATGTTAAGCCATCACCGCATTCGCCAATGTCCTCAGAGCCCCAACAATCAGCAAATGCAGTGTCACCCACAGTTACTCAGTATGATTCTCGCCTAAGCAGTCGGGAGATTATAATGCTAGAAATGATGAAACTCCTATAAAAACGCCCCTCAAGTCTTCAATGTACATGCCATCCCATGTACGGTCACCGCGAATGTGCACTTACTTTTTAACAATGTACTAACTTTCACATGTACTTTCGTTTCAGACTATGTTCAGATTGACAGTTATAGATGACTTTATGCCAGAAAGTTTTTCCCAGCCATACCACTACTGATGCCCAGAGAAAAATCAAGACCAGCACACGGAGGATTTTTCATTAGATAGTATAGTTTTGTGAAATAAAAAAAATGACAAAAAAATTGATAACACACGGTGTTACGAGTTTACAGACATTATTTAGTTACAGACATTTTCTTAAAATTTAGAATGTTACAAAACCTTACCTATAACACATGTGTCATACTATTCTGTTGTAACATTGATCTCTACTTTTGAAACTGATCATATTCCACGCTCCATTCACCAGACTTCTTGTCCTTGCAGTTCCAGAGTTCTGTAATTTCGCATCTTAGTGCATTTTCATGCAGACACTTTACACCAGTAGTTTTTTTTCTTACCTCATACTAATATTTCTGTGATCTCATTTATGCTAAACTCCTTGATATCTGTCACCTTGATCAATCATACTGTTCCCACTATGACATCTGTTAACAGCATATTAACTCATACCCAAAACTAGTATTGCATGTTATACTATCTTTCTCCACAGGATTATTTAATTTTCCAATGTACATTATTATTTTATGCCCAGATGTATATTAGTACTGTCAAGATTTTAAAACATTCTCCAAGATTCCATATCCCAACCTTGACTCTCTATAGTAAGATTTTCTTCACCCCACTGGTACAACATCTTTAACTTACTATTTTTCCCTTCCACTATATTGAGACGACATTCTAGACTTGTGATTTTTTCAATCCCAATCATATTCATTCCTTGGAATTACAATCATGTTGTAATCAGGAGATCCTTGATGTACCCTTTCCTCGCCACTTATTGACAACAGATACTGCTACAATATTCATTCTATTCTAACCTAAACTATTACTTGCAGCCCTATTGGTTAGGATTTACTATTAGGAATATTGATAGTATCTCTAGTGTTTAGTGAATTGATTTTTATCATTCTTTAGTACTTCTGATAAAAAAAGAAAAGAAATCACAAGAAAAGAAAAGAAATCACAAGAAAACAGAAAAGAAATGGAAAAAAGAAATGAAAAAGAAAAAAAAAAATGAAAAGAGACAAAACATAACAGAAAAATGAGAAGAGAAAAACAATTGGAATTTTTTTTATAAGATGTATTATGTTTATATGCCACCCTCACACATTTTGATGATGATAAGCCAATATTGTAAAACATTGACTGCCCTGAGGTTAGCAGCCGACATAAAATAAAAGAAAAAGAGAAAATAAATGACCATTTCAGAGTGAGAAATTAGTTTTTACTCCCACTGCCCATTACCAGTCATACCCCCACCAGCTTGATCTCTGATACTCCAGCAGTATTTTGTTGATACTGCCTATCACAAGTACCCCAATGACATTTGCGCATGCTGATTTTTTGCAAATGAAAAATCCCTTGAGAGCATTAGTATATGCTAACCCCAGATTGAACAAATTGCACCTATTGGTTGATGATGCCTTTGCCCATGTTAAAGAAATAGCATTTGCACATGCTGACCTAGCAAATGAAATACCCCTCTACAGCATTTGTATATGCTGAACCCACATTGAATACCCCATTACCAGATGATAACCACTAATGACACATGAGATGAAGAAGCAACTGTTTATGTATGATGAAGATGCAATTTGCTATTAAGGTGAAACTTTATGTCATGTTGTCACAGCTGACGTTTGGTTGTAATGTCGATACACAAATGCCCCACAGTACTGTCCACTAATAAATACAATTGTAGTCTTTCGTAGTTACGAAATAGACGAGAAAAATACTTGGAAATTTTTATGGATTTCCACGGACATAGATCAAAGCAAGGGACAAATGATTGCCATTAAAGGAACCATAAGAGTATGGATTACCAATGAATACGAGATACATATGGAATATGAACATTCTATGAGAACCACAAATATACGAAAAAAAAAAGGGCATATGAATAAAATAGTTGCATAATTACCGCATCCAGCAGAAAATAAATGATAAGATTACCTCCGTATAGGAGAAGACATTTCCTTGATGTTTACATATGCTGTGTATTATAACCATTGTCATAATAAGGTGGATAGCAAATGATAATTGCTTGCTGATATTTATATAGAAACGGTTGTTATAATTTGACTGAATAATCATAGAGCCAAATATGACTGATACATTTTGACGGCGATTGGATCACTAAAAATGATACATGGATGGAATTCAATGTTGCCCATAGGATACATGGATTGAAAATAATGATGTTACCCCACGGACAAATGGGTAATGGATCAACACAGTGGATATATATATATAAGAAAAAGAATACCTGGATTTGAAATACATGAAGACGAGTCATGGATATATATATATATAAAAAATATATATGTATATATATTCCCTATTGCCCCACACCTGCAAATAACTTAGAAAATTTAAATAGGTTACCCATCTGGCTGTAGTCAGCAGATGTAATAAACACCGCAGGACTCTGACAAACCCTCGACCTGCGAAGGCAGAGTTGGTGTTGATATACTGAATATATGTACAAAACTATTTTATCTCATGTTGTCATAAAATTGGAAAAATGTTGTTGATGTTTACAAAAATGATTATTGTTTAACTAATGTTGTAGAAGGCATTGCTAAGTATCGTACATAAGGAACCATTAAGGAGGAATTTCTAGAAATAACAGGACCACTAGAAAGGGTTAAATAAACGATCTAGAGCACCATAACTGACAAATTGGAGGAAAAATGAAGTAATATAGAACCTAATGTACAGAGTCCATGATGCTTTGAAAATTTTTTCATTGTATTTCACATGTTGGTAAAATGTTGTAAACATATTGTTTTAATGCTTACTGATTAGTTGATGTTGGATAATGACTAACTGATAGTTCAAGAAAGACTTTTGAAAAAAAATATATACTTCAAGGAAGATTGTCTTGACAGAGGATAAAGAAAATAAATCTATCAGTGATTGGACATAACCAAACTCTTAATAACAGGATCACTACTAAACGCATAATTTATATGGATACCTGGCGAAGTGTTGGATACCTTGGAAAAAATAGCTACACATATCACTTAGAGAAAACCCAAGACAGAAAAAAAAAAAAATTCAGAGATAAATAAATAGGAACAAGTCATGAGATTTTTCAATCATTTTATTGTGTACATTATAATTGGTTATCAAAATGAATTGTTTGAAAATGTTTATATTCATGTCTGCCATAGTTTCCCATGTGTCATAATGTGTAAGCGAAAACGTGATGAATCACTACTGATGAATTACTGATTTGTACAATTGGATCGTCATTACAAGGATAATGTGGATATTTGGAATACTGGAATATAATTGGAATGCATAATCAGTAAATAAGTAGGCCCAAAACTTATTGGAAAACCAAGATTGAAAATAACATAAGATTCTTCTGAACTACTTGGAGTCTTATGATACAAAAAGAACGAAGAATATATAACATGCTTCACCCACCATGCCTAATAGAATGATTTCAACTATGTAATGACATTGAGTTAGGACAAGGAGATATATTATTGCTCATATTTCCCAGTGTTGCCACTCGTCAAAATTTTTTTGTTGACAATCTATTGTATTAGAAGAAGGTTAGGAATATTTTGTTGGTCAGTGTTGCCAATTAGAAAATTTGGTGAAAAAATATTATGATGTGATGAATAAGTTACACTTTTTGAAGTTGATGTCCACTACTAGTTTTTTTTTACATAGCAGACGACCTCATATAGACATAGGACCCCAGTACAGGAATTAAATTAAATTTTTTGGAAACATTTTTCGACTTAGAAAATTTTTCTAAAAATTTTTGGGATAGTTTTGGATATTGATAGTATACAAATGTCTCCCTACGGGATACATTTGCAGGGCCCCGGGATCTGTATGTAGCCGTGTATACCGTGCTTTATTCAGAAAACAGGCTATTACTCTAACAAGACGGAGGAAGCACAGACTACCCCATAATTTTATATTTTATGAGAAACAGAAAATAATAAATTCTAGTGTCACATATTTAGGGCAGAGTCGCTTCTACACGCTATTTCTAATAGTTGGGTGATTTCCCCTGACCAATCGGATAGCTCAGATTTACCCCGGGGAATATAGAACAACGACGCCATCTAGCAGTTAGAATGAAGGAGCGAAACTGAAGAGGACGTGTCTGGTCCAGCTCTACATATTCCTTAGTTTGAGGAAATCAACTTCAACATTTATTATAAAATGTGTATTTCAGGACATTGAGTGGTTTTATATTCCTTACTTGCGTAAGTAGTGACTATCTTTCAACGTATATTTTGAATAGAGCTTCCAACTCTGGTTGCAGCAGAACTAGGTTCGAGGATTGAGTCAATTTGCAAAACTAGTCTTACACCTCAAACCATGCTGAGCAGAAAATACCCTTGTGTTGGAAAATATTTAACTCAAGGAATACTTATGATGATAAAGAAATCAAGGACTAATCTGAAGGGATGAGAATATGTCGTCGAACCTAAAATAAAACGTTAACCTAAAGGAAGGAACACGGTGGAAAGAAAAAGTTCACCATATTTGACAAATTGAGTAGACCTATGAGATAAAGATGCAAAAGGGATTTTTGCATCGATGAAAGCATCTGATGATATGTTAGAACTTTATTGTTATTATTATTGTAAAAATGTTCTGAGTTCCAGACTTTTGTTGAAATTTGACTTCATGCTGAAAGATATTAAAAGATTTGCATGAAATAGAACGCCGTTGAAAAGGTGAATTTCTACAGTTTGAGATTAAGCTAAGAAATCTATCCATCTCAATTAAATTTGCTACATCAACACCTAAGAGAAGAAAATCGAACCTGGTGACCCAATCTTACAAAGGAGAGGAAAATATATCTCTAGCGGTCAAGGCTAGTTAACCAAACCTACTCTCTATAAAGTAAACTGAAAACCCTGCATACCCCGGCTCTGCCACACTTATCCAGATGTGTTGACCGACGTTCCAGGTCTCACATCAGTCATTAGTCATGACATCACTCTTAATGATGATAACCAATTCGTGTACATCCCTATTCTGTTCCATTACACTTTCTTACTAAAACTACTAAAGAACTTGAACAGATGTTGTCTTTAGGGATTATTGAGACTAGTAATTCTCCATTTTCTTCTCCATTAGTCATTGTCCGAAAGAAGGACAATAACATTAGACTATGCGTCGACTATAGAAAATTAAATGCACAAACTGTAGTTGATAGCGAACCACATCCACTTCTCGACGACTTACTGCCACGTCTATCTAACGCAACTATATTCACTAAGATAGACTTAACTAAAGGTTATTGGCAGATACCACTAACCGAAAAAGCCAAATACTACACAGCGTTTTCCACTCCACAAGGTCTATACCAGTGGAATGTGATGACTTTTGGGCTTGTTAACGCGCCAGCTACCTTTATTCGCATGATGCGACAGATTTTGTCAGGTAGACCAGACATCATTACATACATAGACGACATATGCTTATTTAGTTCGTCATTTGAGGAACATTTTTCGGGACTTAAATATGTTTTGGACACATTAAGAAAGAATCATTTAACTGCTAAACCTACAAAAGTACAAATAGCGTTTCATGAAATAACTTTTTGGGACATATCATTGGAGCGGGATATATCCAAACACTTCCTAGTACGGTTTCCAAAATTTTAAACGTATCTGTTCCTCAAACGAAGAAACAGGTTAGAACCTTGTTAGGACTAGTCCAATATTACAGTAGATTCGTACCTACTTGTCATCTATCACGGCTGTTTTGTCATCACTGTTAAAAAAAGACATGCCGGTGAAGGTGACATGGACTGGTGAATGTGATAAAATATTTCGTAAAATAATTGATATCTTCTCACATCCACCTATTTTGAGACTACCTGATGCTTCCAAAAAGTTTCTCCTCCGTACAGATGCGAGTAATTACGGAATTGGCGCTGGTTTGCTCCAGTACCATGATGACGTCCTCCATCCCACATTGTACGTCTCACGGAAACTTAAGCCACCAGAAGTAACATACTCCACAGTCGACAGGGAGTTACTAGCTGTCATCTGGGCGATCACAAAGCTCGAGAAATTCTTACTAGGAGCACCTTTCGTGATCCAAACGGATCAGAAGGCGGTGGCATCACTACGTCGTGCTAATCACAAGAGCCCGAAGCTGACAAGATATGCCATTCTTCTTCAGCCGTTCAACTTTACTTACTTACTAACTTAGTTATTCCCCTTCTACCGTGAGGTGTAGAGGTTTGGAAGAGAGAGCGCCAGACTATCCTATCGGCTGTCTTCCTCCTGGCCTGTATCCATTCTAGTCCTCGATCCTTCAAAGACCGTCTAACGCTGTCCTCCCAGCGGACTCTGGGTCGTCCTCGGGGTCTGGATCCTTGGCTCTTTGTTCCCATGCTTGTCGTGGTATCCGATCCTCTCCCATTCTGCAGACATGGCCAAACCATCTTAATTGGGACTGTTCTACTTGGGTCTGCAGGGGGTAGGATTTAAGGCCTTGACGTATCGTCTGGCTGCGTACCATGTCTCTTCTTGTCACCTCAACCACCTTCCTCAGACACCTCACATCTGAGGCCCGGATCTGGCCCCTATGGGCTGTAGTCATTGCCCATGACTCGCATCCGTATGTCAAGACTGGGACATAGGTGGAGCGGTATACAGCCATCTTTGTTTTCCTAACAACCTCTCTCACGCTGAGGAATCCTCGATCCACGGCCTGAAAAAGTCTCCCAGCTGCTGCTTTTCGAGTGGCCAACTCTTCTTTGATGCCTCCCTTTCGGTCTATAATAGCTCCGAGGTATTTAAAGTGGTCGACCTGCTCCAGGACCTGCTCTCCCAGCTTAATCTGATGTTTTCTGTCTTCTCGTGATATCACCATGGATTTTGTTTTAGAGCTGCTTATGACCATCCCTCTCTTCTCCAACTCTTCCTTCCAGACTTGCAGGTTGGATTGGAGATGTGCCTCTAATTTAGCAATCAGGGCAACATCATCAGCAAATGCAAGCTCCGAAATATAGACCTGTCTCATCTTCCAGTACCCCACTGAATACTTTCTTGTTCTCTCCTTACATGCCTTGATGACATCGTCCATAAGGAGTATGAAGAGGTAAGGTGATAGGATATCACCTTGTCTTCCACCAGTGGTGGTCCTGAACTCTTCCGACTTATGGTTTGCTGTCCTCACATAATTTCTGCAAGACTTGTAGAAGCTCTGTATAGCATGAATCAGAGGTGCTGGAATATTCTTCCTTGCCAAACAGTCCCAAAGTTTGCTCCAGGGGACCCTGTCAAACGCCTTTTCCAGATCTATGAAACAAAGATGCATCTCACTATTATACTCAAGGGCCTTTTCACTCAGCTGTCTGAGTGTGAAGATTAGGTCTTGAGTACTTCGGTTTGCTCGGAATCCGCACTGGACCTCATCCAATTGTGGCTCAGCTAGGCGTCGGAGTCTCTGCTCTAGGATTCCAGAGTAGATTTTACCAGGGACACTGAGAAGGGATATGCCTCTATGGTTTCCACACTGTCGATTGTCACCCTTTTTGAAAATTGGTGTTATGATGGCAATCTCCCAATCCTTTGGTATTGTCTTTGTTGCGTGCATATTTTGACGCACATATTACAAAAATCGATATGGCTATTTAATATGTGAAAAAATATAGACAGTCATTCATTTGTGTATGAAAATGCTGTCTATGGTAAAAGCGAGAGAATCCATGTTTGATTCACACTTTTGATTATAGGAGTAATCGTTCTTGATATTGATCCGGCGCATGGATTTTGCTCTCATGCCTGTACCTATTTCTTAGGGCCAGAAAATAGATTAATTTGCTTATTATGTTTATGGCCTGAATTCATATGTATTACATATTATTAGTACAAGTAGAATCAGTCCTATATTGTATATTTTTGATGGGTAGGCAGGACTAGATTCTTGTTATTCCGCTCTAGCGGAAGTAGGAGTTGTCTTGACGAGTTGTGATGAGTTCCGATGTACCGTGACAATGGCGGGTACGCCTTTTCTAGGGCTGGCAGATTCTTAAGGAAAAATGATTTATGAAGTGGTTTTTCTTCTATAGGAGATTGTTCCTCTACTAGAGTTTGTGTTAGAGACTCTCCTAAGGTACGGTACCATGTATGATTCGGACTCCATGTAATGCCAGTCCCTGTTATTGATGATCTCAGGTCGGTTAGACCTAGCTGGAATTTTGTGCTTCGCAACGCTAGGGTTAAGTTTGTATCGACGGAGATGATGGGCTCCATACTGTAATTATGGCTACGTGAGGTAACTGGATTACTGTAGCTCTGTATGGAGGAACTTTATGAAATTATGCATATGTATTGCAAATTAACTTTGGCTTATAAATATATCCTCCTGTGAGCGAGTGAGCGACAACTCAGGAAGGCGGCCATGTTAAATTCCTGTCATCATACTTTAGTATCACTGTCCAAAGAACGGGGCATGTATCTTATTACTCGGACAGTGACAAGGAGATCTCAATCTTGATAGAAACCCCCTTTTCGTGGTTTCATAATATACTACAAACTATGGACGTCAAGCAACTTTAGTTGTTTACCGATCCGCCTTCACTGACGCGTTTAGTCAGATAGGGGATGCGGCCATAATGTATCATGACATTGAACTTTTGATGTACTACCCATTATTTATGAATGTGTCATGACTTCAGATCTGCTATGTATGCCTACAAATTGATGTGTCAACATACCCATGATGTACTCGTATGTCCCAGTGTGTACGTCTGAATAAATTGTGTAAACAAAGATCCCAACAGTCTGCATTGGTGCCTTGTAGACACATGTGTATGAGTGATTATATTGGTCAGCACACGAACAGTACACCATTCGCGTTAATCACACTCTACACTTCTACTCCATACATACACCATCCTGCGTCGGTTGAAGTGACCAAGTTTAGGGCCTGCTTCCCCTGGAGCCTTAGAGGGAAACTACTGTTGACAGCCACCTTTGCCTTCCCTAACTCAGGACTAGGGTGAGTTACCCATTTATAGCTGGGTAGACTGGAGCATGCCTGATCTCAACAACATACCACACTTCTTTACAGACTGACACTTTACAGTGTGTGTGTTGGGAAAGAAAGAAACTTTACAGTGGTGAGCCAGATCCCTGGGTCCAGCCTACGCAGTCTTGTGTTGAGAATCACATTTTACAGTTACAAGAACATTTGTTTGACCACATCAACACCAGTAGGACAGCTATACAATCAATGTCAGCTTGACCTGTTCTGACAAGTGTAGCAATATCTGGGTCAGCACTTGTTGACATTTGGCACAATACAGTCAGTGTTCTAAACCAGTGATTGTTTATCCTGCTGTAATACAAGAGCATTGTTGAACATAAAGTGCAAATTTCATCGGTGGATCTTCTAATGTGCTCAAAAAAATTGGACAGTGTAATAGTTAGAATGCAAATCTATTACTCAATAAAGTGGTAGTCTAATTGATTAAAACTGAGCATACAGTACTATACATTGCAACTTCAACACATTGCATGATATGATACACACATTGATGATTTATATATATATATTTATGTTTATATATTATCATTTTATATGTGTGATTGTTATGTCTTTGCGGGCCTGGATGGGAGGTGACTAGAACAGGAAATACCGAGTGATATTGGTCTTGTTCTGGCGTTCTATAGGGAGCAATTTCTTAATTGAAATTTGCATGCAACATAGTTTGCAAATATTTGGTTAGTTGTGACGACTGTTTCATATTTGTATTTGTAACATTTTTTCTGTTCTTTATTTTTGTTTAATTTGTTTGTATAATTGTAGGTCTCATCTTTCCTTTCATTTCAGTTTTTTACACCCTTATGTTTATACACTGTGGCGTTATTTGTCTTGTTATCTTATTGCAGTTATCATCACGGTTTCTGTGATCATTTTTTTCATTTCTGCTATTTAATTTGATTTGATCTCTGCAAATGTGTTCATATTGTCTTTTCTTGTTTGTCCTTTGTAATGTCTTTAGTTGACATATGACATAGGAGGTATAGTAGTATACACTTATAGTATAGTACAGATCAGTACTTTATGATTAATTTCCACAGGTACCCAAGTGATCATTGATTACATTGAGGTATACAAGACCTTTGTAAGGCTTGTCTCCCACAGTATTTGAGATACAGTTATTGTTATCCACAGGTACTCAAGTTATCATTGGACATAAGATTTTTTAATTGCACGCAAGTCAAAATCCCCAATTGGAAAAGACTCTAAAAGACTTAGGAACAATGCGACTTGTTATGCTCCAATATGACAAAGTGCAATAGCTTGAAATTTCAGGAGGAGATGAATTTACATTTTTTCAGTCTCCTGATTGCTAAAGAAAAAAGCTCTATGCAAAAGGAGCTGATAACTTAATGGGCTGAATGCCTACAGCCAAGGAAAATAGTCGTTTGATAGACTGCACAGTGGAAGGAAAGAGATCTTTTGTCAGATACAGTGCAGTTTTCGAATATAGAAGAGCATTATGATGCAGAACAGAAAAAAAAAAGAAAATTTGTTATCTGCAGCTTGAAACAGAAAAGAATTTAAGTGTGCTGTAGCTGAACCAGAAAAAATTTGGAAAGCTGCTGAGCTAGAGACAGAAAAGATTCAAAGATAGATTAAGGCAGAAGAGAGTGAAAAGCTGCCAATAGATAATCAAGATGATAAGCCTTGAATTAGAGAAAAAAAAAGTTAAGAAAAAGAAACATGGTATGAGCTATTAATCTTTAAACTTGCATGGCAATTTCCTGAGTGGTAATGAACTGCGAAAACCCTTTATGTTGTAGACACAGGAGTCAAGAGTTACCGTGACAATATCGGCGAAATCATTAAGCTGCATGCGAAGAGCCAGGTGAACTGACATAAACATTTTGGCTTTTCTTGCTATGCTTTACAGAAAAATTAGGATGTCGAGCGTTCATAATGTTGACTAAAAAAAACATTAAGCGTGAATCAGTTTGCCTGAAGAATCTAGAAATGGAACTCTCTTAGAAGAACTAAATGCTTTGCTGCAAGAAAGGGAGAAGCCGTTACCAGCTGATAGAATTCGCCCAGATTGCAGTTAGGGAAGCTTTGATAAGCCTGATAGATTAACTAGAAGCAGATGGTCTGCTGAGGAAGGTTTAGTCGTACTAGACGAAGAATGTTGAAAAATGGCAAGAGACCAATAATGAGAATGAGTTTGAGAATTCTATGGCCAGAATATGAATTCTCATTAGAAGCACTAATGTTGACACTAGTTCACGGATGGGAGTTGAATTATCCCAAAACAGGAGAAAAACATTAATGAATGATCTTACGGATTTAAATGCGGCAGTAAGAGATCAAGGTCATGTACGTTTCAAGTGGTAAAGTAAATCATCACCTAGCAGATCGTACATGTTAAAGTACCACCCAGCAAAGGAATAAAACCATATGATGTTTTTAACTCACGAATGTCGTGCACAGTCAGATTGACACCCCTTGATATAGAAATTTCTGTACTGCTGCAGACTCCAGACATAACAATAACCTAGAAAGTAATGTTCCTCCTGCAGGGGATACCCATGGGGGCTCGATATTGAGGTAATGGGAGAGATGTGAAAATCACAGTATGGTTTCAACCCTGGACGGCATATTGGCAGTGGGGGGGGGGGAAGAAATATAAAATCCGGGGGGAAGTGGGTGTCATGTAATGTTAATCACGGACTCTAGTACTTTGGTTGAATTTGGGGCTGACAAAGCCATAATCATGATGCTATTAGACATCATGCTGCTAGCTCTTGGTCATAACCCGTGGTTGCTAGTCTAATGCGTCTGAACCTAGTGTTCATCGTACATTTGGTACAATTTTTGGTTGCCCAATTTTCGAACAATCGAGCGTACGGATGTAGTTATCGCATCGTCTCTTATTAATGTTCAACAAGTCACCCAGAACTAACGAATCAAGCATACAACCTGTTGAAACGCCCAGGTCAATAACGCTAAGGGTATCTTTATGAAGCTAGAACTGAGAAAGCGGAATCGTCGAGTAGTTCCAGTCACGACAGATTTACTGGAGACTAAGTTACTCATGTTCTTCTGTATTATGGGTCAGCCTTGTCTGAAGAAATGGCCTTACATGGGAGTATCAGCTAATAGGAATACAAGGCAAGCAAAATAACCCATATCTGGCTGCCATGGATGAGTAATCCAAAACCAACCGTCAATACAGGGAAACGAATTCAGTCTAACTCTCAGTAATGAATGAGTATGCGTAGGAATGACCTTAGAATTGATACATCGAATATAATTTAATGACTCGCGAGACAAAAAGACCGAAGCCCAAATTAGAGTTTTGATAGCGGTCCCTTGATACGGACAGAGATTCAAGAATTTAATGAATATTACACTCGCGTCTCGGTCAATGAATACAAAGACTTGTACCCACTCAAAGGAGGTACGATCTTCCCAGAGTTGACTTTTCGAGGGCAACAGAATATAATCAGAAGTTATCACGCAACGGCTAAGAACCCCACCGAACCATGTATACCAAGCTAATAATCCCTCGAGTCACCCAGCTACCATCTGCAGTAACCAGTCATAAGGAAGTTTACGCACGAATATGACTCGGCGATAAACTCACAGCGAAAGGACCAGCTATTGTGTAACATTACTCGCTTATACCACGCGCCCCAATGACTATTAGCCTTTTAGAATTGGGACCGACAAGATAACTTAGTCGAACAGGCTTGACAGCTCAGAAATGTCATATAGATGAGAACACATGTATGATTCGTGCAATGATCAAACCCACTTAATTATGATCTCCAACCAACAAATAGCGGTATCTTATAACAAGAACGCGCTAATAAATAATAGAATACGAGACCACTGTTATATCCGCAGTGATAGATCACTCACACAAGAAGACTTGAGGTAATTCTTATTACCAGGCTAACTTCCCCCAGCAACAGGAGTTCCTTCGACGCGATCGATCCAAACGCCTGCATAATATGAAAAAGAACTCCGTTTTGAAATAGTGTAGGGGTGCTCCCTACCATATTCGATTTTGCTAAGGCATTCTGAGTGCTTAGCTAATGCTGAATCTGCTTCGATCAACCAAGTTTCGTTACTTTATCGCATCCCACATTATTCGATCAATTTCGCGCTTAATGGTGAGGAAGGTAAGCTACCTTAGCCTTCTTTATATAAGAGGCGGTACCTAACGTGTACTTCCCATGTTCTTTGGCCTGCCGTCTTACAATCCCTTCGGACGCGATCGGGTGCCGACTACCAGGCTGTGATGGATAGTCGTAATGCTGCTTTTAATCACTCGTGTGTTCACATTCTCTGCAGGCAGATGGTAACTCCGGTTAATAGTGTCAAACTGTTACTCGGGTGTGTGCAATATCAAGTTGCGAGTGAGGCCACATCACCTGGAGATGAAGATCTAACTCTCACAATACCGGGCTCGCCCTAATCCCATCAATATTTGCTTACCTAAACGTGTCCCATTTTCACATACAGGAGACTGAGTGCTAGCAAGCATGTCAAGTCGGGAATCTGCGATATCTCTTGTTTTTAGGGATTCGCTGGATCTTAAGATCATTCTGTTACGGGCAGTAGACGAAAGTTATGACAATAGTGAAAGAATGCAACTCGATCGCAGCAGTAATTCAAAATTTCTAATTGGGTGAAAAAACATGTGTAATAATGTCCATATCTATGCAATCTGCTAAATGCAGTAATCACTATGGGACCTCAAGCTCTAAATAATGCCACAATCCTTCACATTCTGAAGATAATGATGCGCAGGATGCGACGATCCAAGATGATTCCCTTGGAGATTTCCCACGATTCCATTTATCAAACAGCAGGGAAGAGATGATACTCCTACTCTAAAGAAAATTCTTTACCTCTGGCAAAAAAAGGTGTAGATCCGAATAAGGTTTTATACAAATCGTGAAATTTCTTGGATTTACGTTTTCGATGGACGAATGGCGTCAGTAGCATTGTACGTTATGGTACTGGGGTTCGCAGCTCATCGTCTCCAATTCTTTCTGCGGAATATCACTTTGTGTCCTAAAACCAAATTTAATGAGTTGTTATAAAAATTTTTTACATTCACGGCTCATGAATACCGCAGTGTGCTGGACATGATGGGTTTTTTGGACCATATGGGTTTTTTCCCGTACTAGCTAGAGTTCTTTTAGAGTCAATCTTCTCTTTCTTTTGGCATGCTGCTTGTGAATAAGGACATACGAATCTATTGTCGATCTTGTAAAGTATGTCAAGAGATTAAATCCAGAGGTCCACGCCATGATGCACCTATTCAGGCTGCAGACATTCCCATTCGGCCATTTCAAAAAATGGCGATAGACATCATTGGTCCATTTAAGATAAAGTCTGCTAGAGGACACCAATTTATTTTGACGTGTGTTGATATGTGCACACGTTGGCCGGAGGCTGTTCCTCTAAAGAGCATAACTACTGCTGATGTCGCAGATGCTCTTGGTTAATATTTTCTCGTCTGGGGTTTCCAGCAGAAATATTATCCGACCATGGTACCCAACTCATATCGGATACCATGTCTCAAGTAATGTCGACTCTTAAGCAGGATTGGGATAGGGTTTTACCCGCGGCTCTCTTTGCATATAGAGAGGTCGCCAACGAACATACAGGATTTTCTCCCTTTGAACTTGTCTTTGGCGCGAAACCGCGAGGTCCTATGTCCTTACTTCATGATCTTATAACTGCTGATAATATTGTCGATGACACAAAATCCTCTTATGAATATGTCATCGCACTTAGACACAAGATTATTGAAGCATGCAAATTGGCAACTGCTTCTTCTGAATTTGCGAAACAGAAGGCAAGGGAATTTGCCAATAAAAAGAGATGTTTGCGACAACTTTGTCCAGGTGACAAAGCATTTGTCTTGCTACCTTGTAGGGAAAATAGACTTCTCATTTCTTGGAAAGGTCCGTACGATATAATATCAAAAGTTTCCGATGTTAACTATATCGTCGATATTGACGGGAAGCGTAAAACCTTCCACATCAACATGCTCACGGAATTCCATGAACGTCCTGATTATTTACAACCTGTTTTCCAGGCAACGGACGATTTTCCAGTCCAACATGGACAGTACTCATCTCTGTCAGTAATACAGGATGAGGAAACGAGTTTCTCGGATGTAAATTTACCTTTTCCAATGATTCCTCTTCACTCTAATGAATCATGGAAAGATGTTGCAATTTCTCCAGAATTATCTCCAGGAGAGCAGAAACAAGTTTCTACTATGTTAGAACAATTTCAGGATGTCCTTACTGACATTCCTGGTCAAACTGATGTCATTCAACATGACATTATTCTTACTGACCATAGTCCTATAAGAGTCAGACCGTATCCTATCCCGATACATTTTCAAGCACAGGTAGAGAAAGAGTTAGATGAGATGATAGAGTTAAAAATTATTGAACCATCCACATCAGCATATTCTTCGCCGATGGTTATAGTACGAAAAAAAGACAATAACATACGTCTTTGCGTGGGTTATCGCAAATTGAACCAAGTGACGAAATTTGATGCTGAACCTATGCCTTTACTAGAAGAGCTACTTACGAGACTATCGAATTCTCATTTCTTTACTAAACTCGATTTGTCTAAGGGATATTTGCAAGTTCCACTATCCGAACACGCCAAACCGTTTACTGCTTTTTCGACGCCTAGGGGTCTATTCCAATGGAATTTCATGCCTTTCGGTCTTATGAACGCCCCTGCAACATTTGTACGCATGATGCGTCGAATCCTATCTCATCGCTCAGATGTCATTGCGTATCTTGATGACATCGTCTTTTCAGTGATACTTGGAACGATCACTATAATGGTATAAATGAACTATTGTCTATCTTACGCGAGCATAACCTGACAGCGAAACCATCGAAAGCATGTATTGGTTTTAGCGAAATATCTTTCTTAGGACACCGTGTTGGTCATGGGTTCCTAAAAACAGAAGACCATAATACAAGTAAGATACTTAACATTTCTATTCCTAAGACTAAAAAGCAAGTACGAAGTCTCTTAGGTCTAAGACAATTTTATGGACGATTCATCCCGAATCTGTCCTCCATTATGTCACCTCTTTCTTCCTTGCTAAAGAAAGGGTCTCCTAATGTAGTCCATTGGACTCAAGAATGTCAATCCTCTTTGGATAAGGTTAAAACTATGTTTTCTACTTCACCTATCCTAGTATTGCCTTCTAAGGATAAGACATTTATTCTTCGTAGTGACGCTTCATCCACCGGGATTGGAGCTGCACTAATGCAAGAGTACTCTGGAACTCTGCATCCTGTGATGTATATTTCTCGGAAATTAAATGCCGCAGAGAAGAATTACTCGGTCCTAGACCGTGAATTATTGGCTATGGTTTGGTCAATCCTTAAACTGCAAAGATTTCTTCTGGGCGCGCATTTCATTGTGGAAACTGACCAGAAAGCTCTTACGGCTATTCAGAGTAAAAATCTGAAGAGCGCGAGATCAACGCGATACGCGATTGCTCTACAGCCATTTCATTTTTCGGTGCGAGCTATCCGTGGGTCAGAAAATGTGATGGCAGATATTTTGTCTAGATGCCCACATGATTCATAACTGTCATACAACTTTGATACAGTTGTTTCTATGTTGAAATGTGTACACATATGTAATATATCATATATTGATTGTAACACTACTTAGCGGTTCATTGATATTTATTCACCGCTGATCTTTCAATGTTTTTCGTCTTTGATTGATGATCATGATGTTAAGATATCTTAGATGAAATTTATGTATAAACTAATGTGGAAATTGTGTCATTGCTAATATTGTAGTATGCGTTGGTGACACCTCTCTGGAAATATTAATACTTAGAGAAGTACCTTCTCTAAGGTCATAAAACTTATGCTTATCATCTGCGCATTGTTATTGGTGCGTTGTGAGCCTATTGTATGTTGCTCCTAGATGTATTTCAAAAAAAAAAAATGTACCATTTTTTTTTCCCGAGGGGTGTGGTAATCTGTTGCGTGCATATTTTGACGCACATATTACAAAAATCGATATGGCTATTTAATATGGGAAAAATATAGACATTCATTCATTTGTGTATGAAAATGCTGTCTATGGTAAAAGCGAGAGAATCCATGTTTGATTCACACTTTTTGATTATAGGAGTAATCGTTCTTGATATTGATCCGGCGCATGGATTTTGCTCTCATGCCTGTACCTATTTCTTAGGGCCAGAAAATAGATTAATTTGCTTATTATGTTTATGGCCTGAATTCATATGTATTACATATTATTAGTACAAGTAGACTCAGTCCTATATTGTATATTTTTGATGGGTAGGCAGGACTAGATTCGTGTTATTCCGCTCTAGCGGAAGTAGGAGTTGTCTTGACGAGTCGTGATGAGTTCCGATGTACCGTGACAATGGCGGGTACGCCTTTTCTAGGGCTGGCAGATTCTTAAGGAAAAATGATTTATGAAGTGGTTTTTCTTCTATAGGAGATTGTTCCTCTACTAGAGTTTGTGTTAGAGACTCTCCTAAGGTACGGTACCATGTATGATTCGGACTCCATGTAATGCCAGTCCCTGTTATTGATGATCTCAGGTCGGTTAGACCTAGCTGGAATTTTGTGCTTCGCAACGCTAGGGTCAAGTTTGTATCGACGGAGATGACGGGCTCCATACAGTTATTATGGCTACGTGAGGTAACTGGATTACTGTAGCCCTGTATGGAGGAACTTTATGAAATTATGCATATGTATTTGCAAATTAACTTTGGCTTATAAATATATATCCTCCTGTGAGCGAGTGAGAAACGACAACTCAGGAAGGCGGCCATGTTAAATTCCTGTCATCATACTTTAGTATCACTGTCCAAAGAACGGGGCATGTATCTTATTACTCGGACAGTGACAAGGAGATCTCAATCTTGATAGAAACCCCCTTTTCGTGGGTTCATAATATACTACAAACTATGGACGTCAAGCAACTTTAGTTGTTTACCGATCCGCCTTCACTGACGCGTTTAGTCAGATAGGGGATGCGGCCATAATGTATCATGACATTGAACTTTTGATGTACTACCCATTATTTATGAATGTGTCATGACTTCAGATCTGCTATGTATGCCTACAAATTGATGTGTCAACATACCCATGATGTACTCGTATGTCCCAGTGTGTACGTCTGAATAAATTGTGTAAACAAAGATCCCAACAGTCTGCATTGGTGCCTTGTAGACACATGTGTATGAGTGATTATATTGGTCAGCACACGAACAGTACACCCATCCCGATTTTCTCCAGTGCTGCCTTCAGTTCTTCCATCCCCACGTCATCCCCACCATCATTGGCCCTATCTTCCGTGCTAGTGTTTATCATTTCTGATGCTTCACCATGCTCACCATCCAGGAGCTCCGAGAAACATTCCCTCCATCCTCCCACCACCCCCCCCCGGGGCAGCAAGCAGTTTGCCCCGCCTGTCCTTTATAAACCCGAGAGGGCACTGCCTCTCCCCCCTCATGTTCCCTAGGGTCCCATAGAACAATTTCTGGTTTTCCTGTGCATCCCTCTCCAGCTTTTCTCCAAACTCTTCCCAGGACTTCTTCCTTGCTGCTAGCACCTTATTCTTTGCTTCTGTTCTGAGCGTCACATATTCTCCCTATTTTTCCACCTGTCATGCTGTGTTTCTAGCTCCCAAGTACTGCCTCCATGCCATCCCCTTCTCTCCCATTTTCCCCCTGACTTCCTCTGTCCACCAAGGCGTCCCCCCCTCTTCCGTTCCCAAGTCGGACCTCACCGCACGCCCCCGCAGCAGCCGTCTCCATGATATCCTTGAATTTAATCCAGAGGGCCTCCAAGTCATCAGGTCGTTCCTCTGTGTTGCTCACTGCTGTAGCAATAAGCCCCTGATATATGGTCTTAATTTCTGGCTCTCTCAACTTGTAGGTCCCAATGCTCACCTCTCCTGCTCGCCTACTTGGTCCCTTGCGCGATGCCGGGCAGTTCCCAGGCTGAGCAACTCTTTCAGTTGTTCTTTTGATTGCCAGCAGGCAGTGATCACTTCCAATCTCTGGCCCCCTCCAGACTCCAGCACCCCGGACATACCCGAATGAGCTTCTCCGAACAATGGCACAGTCGATCACTGACTTCTCACTCTTTGTTGGTTCACATCTAGTGTATGCATGTATGCGCTTATGGGGGAACTTTGTGTTTGTAATGATCAGATTCTGCTCACTGCAGAATCTAAGGAGTCGCTTTCCATTGTCATTGAGAGTATCTTCTCCATATCCTCCGATAACTCCACCCCATCCAGCATGGTCATTTCCAACTCTGGCATTAAAATCTCCGAGCATGATAACTTCATCTAGGCAGTCATCCACTGTCCTTTGAAGCAGCTCGAAGAATTCCTCCTTGACCTCTGCTCTCTCATCCTCACTTGGCCCACACACTATGACCAGGTCGACCATGGTTTCTCCTTCTTTTAGTTTAACAACCATAATGCGCTCCGAGACAAAGTTCCATCCCTCGACACTATCTTTTTGATTTTGGGCCACAATGCAACCCACGCCCCCTTTAGCTCTTTCAGACATGGGTACACCACTGTAGAGCAGCGTGTCGCCATCGAGATCCATGACTCCTTGTCCTTTTTTCTTTGTTTCCGTTATAGCCAGGATTTCTAGTTTTGCTTTCCCCATCTCCCCCACCAACTCCCCTTCCCTCCCATCTATACTTCCTGCGTTCCAAGCCCCATAAGTCGCAGTCCGTAGTCCGTTCCAGTTCGTCGCCCCCAGAATCCGTCCGGCTTTCTCTCTTGTGTTTCTAGTAATCATGATTTAAAGCAAACAGGTGATTGGCCTGTTGTGCCTTTGCATGGTGGAGGGGCTGCCTCCTTACGGCCTCCATGCAGGCCGCCCTCCTCCTTTTTCATCCGGGCTTGGGACCGGCATTGGCGGAGTTGTTCAACTTTACAATCGAGTATATTTCAGGAACAGAGAACATCGTCGCAGACGCACTCTCCAGAAATCCTTTGGATGTCGAGTGATTAACACTGACACTCTTCGAATACATCAACCGAAATTACGTTTCACAAGAGACTAAATCCTATCGTTGAACTCTCGACATGGAGATGAACCTTCGACGACAATTCAAATAAATAATTATTAGAGACATACGTTATACGAAATGAACAAAATCAAGAGACAAGGTGTTCGTATTTACACCGGGACTTTGGTTAGTGTCCATTCAGGATAAAACTATTTGACATAATTTTGGAAATATTACGTGAAATCCAGTCGAACTAATTTCGGTATGTGACATGAATTATTGGATTAAGAAGGTCTACATTTATTCTGAATCAGAACACTTGAGCAGTTTTTTCTAATGGGAATTCACAAGGATGAGGACTACGGATGGATCGTCATGTCCAACGTTAATTAATTTTAACTTAGTAGTTAAAGTAATGGAAATTAAAATGAAATGTGAGAATAAGATAAAAAAATGAAATATGAAAAAAATGAAAGAAATAAAAGAAAACTCACACAATCCTTAGATAATATTCTTAGATGTAATTATGAATTACATAATTATATTGCATACTTGATAATTATGTTGACACATTACATACTAATTTATTATTTAGTTAGTTAAGTTAGATAGGTATCAACCACTTAACACATATAATTATTGTCAAACACACATAACTAAGTTAAATTTTATATGTTATTTTCTTTTCTCTACTTTACTTCTCATTTGGTTTTTCTCTTTTTCTTTTTCTTTTCTCATGACATTCATCTTTCATTTTCTTGCATTAGATTTTTAATAACTTGATTCCTAATACACACTTAATATAATTAACTAGTTTAATTTTAATTAGTTAGATTAGTCTTGGACCATGACATATCATTACGACAGACTTTAACTTAATTAATTAAATATTAACAATTAGACATTTTTCTTTTAGCTAAATATAACATTTATGTATAACATTTATGTATAACATGATCGTTAGTATATTATATGTTTCTGTTAGTTAGTCGACATGACCACGACACTGTTCTAGTCAGAACCATCGTAGGCCATATGTCGCATTTTTGTTAAATTTTGAGCTTGGGATTATTCATCAAACAGATAAGTTTTGAAGAAAAAAAAAAATATAATCGATTCCCCCCCCCCCCCCCCCCCCCCCCCGGTGGACAGGGATAATTGTTACGGTATTTTAATTGGCATCGTCTGCTCAATAGGTTGGCAGCGTGCAATTTTAGGGGTTACAGCATTTAATATAATGTAAACAATTAGTATACTATTGAACGCTATACACCCGATCGATTTATGGACGGTGTTGGCGTCGGTAAGGTCACGCTTGGGTGACTAGGTTACCGTACCCCCTTTTTGTGTTGACCGTCGAACTGAATAGACGTGTCCTCTAATTCTTCCAAGTGGTTGGGCATGATATTGCCCGCATATCGGTTACTTACAGTACGTACATGGGTCAGTCCAATATTTATTATGAAGAGAGAGAATTTATTGAGGTTAGGTAAAATTAACTAAATTCAAGGAAGGAAGAATTAATAGTCCATATTCGTTTATATGCCAGACGCATAATCTCACTGTTCGGCGGTTTTGGGTTTCCACCAACCTGCGGGCGTACAATTTTTTTTAGTTATTGACGTTTCTGACTATGAGTAATGCGGGGGGGGGGGGGGGGGGGGAGGGGGGGGGGGGGGGTGGGGGGTTTATGATTTATTACTGGGACAAGACTGTGATGGGCATATATAGCATCTACGATGGGTAGGGTAACCCCCACTAGCCACTAAAGCACATTAAGTTACATTTATATGTTAATTTACGCAAGCGAACCGATCTCTAATTGCGTATGCTAATTACAGACGG
>JAMPIV010011235.1:0-62380 GCA_024509875.1 Oreohelix idahoensis
CTGATGATTCATCTACCGAGTAGTAAAGACTATCAAAGTGACAATGATATCTGATGATACATCTACCGAGTAGTAAAGACTATCCTGATGATGATGATGATATCTGATGATTCATCTACCGAGTAGTAAAGACTATCATGATGATGATGATATCTGATGATTCATCTACCGAGTAGTAAAGACTATCATGATGATGATGATATCTGATGATTCATCTACCGAGTAGTAAAGACTATCATGATGATGATGATATCTGATGATTCATCTACCGAGTAGTAAAGACTATCATGATGATGATGATGATATCTGATGATTCATCTACCGAGTAGTAAAGACTATCATGATGATGATGATATCTGATGATTCATCTACCGAGTAGTAAAGACTATCATGATGATGATAATATGTGATGATTCATCTACCGAGTAGTAAAAACTATCAAAGTGACAATGATATCTGATGACTCATCTACCGAGTAGTAAAGACTATCAAAGTGACAATGATATCTGATGATACATCTACCGAGTAGTAAAGACTATCCTGATGATGATGATGATAATATCTGATGATTCATCTACCGAGTAGTAAAGACTATCAAAGTGACAATGATATCTGATGATACATCTACCGAGTAGTAAAGACTATCCTGATGATGATGATGATAATATCTGATGATTCATCTACCGAGTAGTAAAGACTATCAAAGTGACAATGATATCTGATGATACATCTACCGAGTAGTAAAGACTATCCTGATGATGATGATGATAATATCTGATGATTCATCTACCGAGTAGTAAAGACTATCATGTTGATGATGATAATATCTGATGATTCATCTACCGAGTAGTAAAGACTATCATGTTGATGATGATAATATCTGATGATTCATCTACCCGAGTTTAGTAAAGGTGGGACTATCCTGATGATGATGATGATAATATCTGATGATTCATCTACCGAGTAGTAAAGACTATCATGATGATGATGATAATATCTGATGATTCATCTACCGAGTAGTAAAGACTATCCTGATGATGATGATGATGATAATATCTGATGATTCATCTACCGAGTAGTAAAGACTATCAAAGTGACAATGATATCTGATGATACATCTACCGAGTAGTAAAGACTATCCTGATGATGATGATGATAATATCTGATGATTCATCTACCGAGTAGTAAAGACTATCAAAGTGACAATGATATCTGATGATTCATCTACCGAGTAGTAAAGACTATCCTGATGATGATGATGATAATATCTGATGATTCATCTACCGAGTAGTAAAGACTATCATGTTGATGATGATAATATCTGATGATTCATCTACCGAGTAGTAAAGACTATCATGTTGATGATGATAATATCTGATGATTCATCTACCGAGTAGTAAAGACTATCCTGATGATGATGATGATAATATCTGATGATTCATCTACCGAGTAGTAAAGACTATCATGATGATGATGATAATATCTGATGATTCATCTACCGAGTAGTAAAGACTATCCTGATGATGATGATGATAATATCTGATGATTCATCTACCGAGTAGTAAAGACTATCAAAGTGACAATGATATCTGATGATACATCTACCGAGTAGTAAAGACTATCCTGATGATGATGATGATAATATCTGATGATTCATCTACCGAGTAGTAAAGACTATCAAAGTGACAATGATATCTGATGATTCATCTACCGAGTAGTAAAGACTATCATGTTGATGATGATAATATCTGATGATTCATCTACCGAGTAGTAAAGACTATCATGATGATGATGATAATATCTGATGATTCATCTACCGAGTAGTAAAGACTATCATGATGATGATAATATCTGATGATTCATCTACCGAGTAGTAAAGACTATCAAAGTGACAATGATATCTGATGATTCATCTACCGAGTAGTAAAGACTATCATGTTGATGATGATAATATCTGATGATTCATCTACCGAGTAGTAAAGACTATCATGATGATGATGATGATATCTGATGATTCATCTACCGAGTAGTAAAGACTATCATGATGATGATGATAATATCTGATGATTCATCTACCGAGTAGTAAAGACTATCATGTTGATGATGATAATATCTGATGATTCATCTACCGAGTAGTAAAGACTATCATGTTGATGATGATAATATCTGATGATTCATCTACCGAGTAGTAAAGACTATCAGAAAAAGCTTAAGAATTTCGGGACTTTTTTTGGAAAATGTGCTCAGGCATTAGCATAGACACAGTTTTCCAGCAATAAGAATGCTAGAATATTTTGATACAGGACTAACTTAGTTTCTATTCACCCGACCAGCTATATATTGTTTCGCCTTTCTTGTTGGCACTGAAGTTCTCCTTCCAGACAAGTTAATTTTCTTGTTTCACCTCGTTAGAAAAGGTCAGACATCCACTACCACAGAAATCATGGGATGCTCGACAGTTTTCTTCGGAACTAATCATCCGATCGGCAAATCTCGTAATTCTCCGTAGCCCATTCAGAGCACGAGTAGGAAACACCGAAATCAGCCGAGAAAAACAACATTGCCCGAGGTTTCGTTTTCATTGCCGTGTTGACCGCGTGTCCAAATTGTGGCTGATGGAAGACGGTTTATTGGATGAGTAAACTGTGGGCGAGTGCTTTTGTGTTAATCTGTGTCGTTAACGTGAGCGAGGGTGATGTTCTATACAAGTGATGTGATAGAGTCTGTGGGTTGATTCCGTGTTAGAACTATATGATAAGATGATTAATGGGAGACAAGAAAAGATAAAGGTCTTGCGCGTGCGGTAAAGATCATCTCAGGGACTCGGTGAATGAAGAAAGATGAACTCGTGTTGACAGTCATTCGATTGTAGTTCAGATGAAAAATAATACTGACAATGAACATGAATGTCATAAAGCTATATTAGAATTAAAGATAGATGAAGAGTTTGAGAGAAACGGCAATTTAATTATCTGCTGTAGGTGACATTGGCATGTCTTAGAAATAAATACAGCACAAATGTCCAGCACGTTTTTGTGAAAATCACATATATTACATTGTGGTTTGTTTACTGTGATTTTTGTTAACATCCATTGTGAATAGTTAAATTGTATCTTATGCTCACACATTTATTACATTGTGGTTTTTTATACTGTGATTTATGTTCACATCTATTACAATGTGACTCATTATATCGTGTTGTGTGTTCACATCTATTACATTGTAATTTGTTATACTGTGATTTTTGTTCACATCTATTACATTGTAACGTGTTACACTGTGATTTGCGTTCACATCTATTACAATGTGAATCATTACATCGTGTCTTGTGTTCACATCTATAACACTGTGAATCGTTATATTGCGCAATGTGGTGTAGTTATATCTTTTATTAATTGTAAAAAGACGTGCTGCACCTGACAATAATGAAGAACAAAGAGATAAAGAACGACAAAGCATGGAGATGCTTGACAGTTTAGCATCACGGTATGGAAATAGGTCAGCAACTGAATAGATGAAAAGCACTAGGAACAATACTTTGTGGAGAGTCGTGATCACCTACGCCATCTGTATTGGAACAAGACGAAGATGATGATGATGTTGAAGACTCTCTGCAATCTGTAGCGTTATATTATATCGCTTAGTCACATTTCCGTAACTATGTATCATTATATTACATATATTATATAACGAAAGATGTATCATTATATTACATATATTATGTAACGAAAGATGTATCATTATATTAAATATATTATGTAACGAGTTGTGTATCATTACATTACGTATATTATATAACGAAAGGTGTATCATTATATTACGTATATTATATAAAGAATTATACATCAATATATTACGTATATATTTATAACGAATTGTGTGTCATTTTATTTCACATGTTACAAATCTCATTATACTGTATCATGGTTTCAGACGTCTATTCAAACGTGTAAAACGTAAAAATAGTCCCATTCAGCCACTGCAGTAGAGGAGTGACATGTTAGAGACAGCACTATACTAGGCTTCATCTTTATATGGTGAGGTGAGCAGTTTCCTTTGCTCGCTGCCTGTACCTTCCCTGATACCGTGTATCGCAACATTATATCTTGTAATACAGTGCATATCGTTATGTAATGTCACGTTTTCACTTAACGCGTTTTATAACTATGTCATGTGAGCTAAGATTAGCTTTATCCACCCAAGGCAGGACTTAGCTGGCGTCAGAAATATTTTTTTCAGTCTTTCGCGCGTCTAAATCCCAAGACTCGAACGATCAGAAGATATCGAAACTGTTGTCGCTAGTGAGTTTATCAAAGCGTGATTGTGTATAGGTTAAACATGTTGTGATCGATCGCTTTTCCTTCAACCCTCAGATGGTTGCAAACACCAACTCAACCCTCGACAAGAAAAGAAGAGATTATCCCCCCGCATCCTGTGGCGCTATTTTCTGATTGAGCACTGGCAATGAATGCGCAAGAAGGAAAATTAAGCCGCGAGTTTTTCTCGCTTCTTTCCTCGACCTGGCTTTCTTTTTTTATTTTATTCTTAAACATTCAAATCACGTGCAATCTTCAACGGTTTCATCGCTTCAGAGCGGAGCCAAAAGCGGTTTAAAGCGATGCTATTACTTGACAATCCAGGCCGGTTATCGCTTTCTATAGTTGCTATGGAGATTGTGTTTTTTAAAGACCCGTATGGCAGGCGAATCGGCGTTATCTTGTCAAATTAGATACGGCTGAAAAGCTAAAGAAGGTAACTGAAGCATTGAAATTAAGTCAGTGTGCAAAGCGGATAGTCGGTATAAAATTAAAACCCGCCGATCCCGAGGCTGAACCGAGGGAGAGAGAATAGAGAGGGATATTCCCGAGTGATGGATTTCTGATAGGTAGGTGTCAGGTGTGGTCGCTGCAGGAGGGCTCCAGCCTGGAATTACGCTGATGTCTAGGGATGCAACAATCGCTGACACACAAACGTACTCACACTTGGCTACAGAAAAAGCCGCTAGACGTCGGGGGAAAATCCAGTATAATAAGTGAGTGTTTAGTTAAAAAAGCAAAAATTATCATAGGGGAGTAAAGTTTTGGAGATTTCCAACACTAGATCTCAACCTTATGCGGTACAATGACCGGTTCCCATCCTCGCTGCCTGTGCCTTCCCTAACTCTAGAGCAAAGCTCGATATCCATTTTTCATCTGGGTAGACTGCTGCGTGACGTTACCACGTTTCAAACCTTTGTCTCTATTCACTTTGCAGCTCGACGCCTATGAGATATGTTAACAGAGTGAAACTATCTTCTCCCCCCATTGTTATGCCGACTGGTGGAGGCGATCACTTGTTAACACAATTTTTCTCTGTAGAGCTGTATGTGAATTTAATTGCTAACTTGCGTTTGTGTGTGAGCGTGCAATGATGTGAACTCCCCCAATATTTTCTCTTTGAGTTGCCCTCCATCTGTCACTTGTGCTTATTGCTTTTTATATCTTCTTTTCTCATATCATTCTTAAAACAACATAGCTTGTTGCCTTCTGGTGTTCGTCATTTGCCGTTCTTTTCAACACATTCTAATTCGTTCATCATCGCTTCCCTTTTCGCTCCCTGTGGAGCATGGCGCCTTCACTCCTGGTTTCCAAGGAGCCTGCACCAAGCAACCACAAGATCTTGCAGCATTTTTGTGTTCGCAATCATTTATTTAACAAGACGAGGTTACCAGCCCTCACGTGACATTAGTTGGCTCTTACGACATGCTTGAGGGAACAGTAGTCATATTCTTTCTTTGTCTCTCCTGAGACCCACAGAAACTAGACGGAGCTAAGATCATTGGAGACCCACAGAAACTAGGCGGAGCTAAGATCATTGGAGACCCACAGAAACTAGACGGAGCTAAGATCACCGGAGACCCACAGAAACTAGAAGGAGCTAAGATCATTGGAGACCTACAGAAACTAGACGGAGCTAAGATCATTGGAGACCCACAGAAACTAGACGGAGCTAAGATCATTGGAGACCCACAGAAACTAGATAGAGCTAAGATCATTGGAGACCCACAGAAACTAGATAGAGCTAAGATCATTGGAGACCCACAGAAACTAGACGGAGCTAAGATCATTGGAGACCCACAGAAACTAGACGGAGCTAAGATCACTGGAGACCCACAGAAACTAGACGGAGCTAAGATTATTGGAGACCCACAGCAACTAGGCGGAGCTAAGATCATTGGATATAATGTGTTTTCACTGTTCCCACAACTGCCGTGAGAATTACAAAAAATGACAGCCATTCCAGCTGGTGGGTATTAATTGGGCGAGGGACAAGCTCCCACCTCCTTGAAGGAGGTCGCTCACACTTCTTGTGGCATCACTTAACTGGCTCACTTCTTTTACACCCGGATGAGCGTTCTGGCGCCAACCTGACACTTTCAGATGACGCACCTTACAGAACGTCAAACGCTTCACCGCGTCGGCTAAGTAGGTCAGCCAAACCAGGGGTTTGTCTTAAAACTCAGAATTATTTTTTTCTTCAAATAATTAAATTGTATGTGTGTGCGTGTCTGTGCATTGAGGGTGCATGCATCTGCCAGTTGTAGGGATTCCTTCATTTTCAGATTAATTGTTCTCAGGGGCGTAGATAATCGGTTTGATAATGGGGGCGCCATTTACTTTTCAGGGGAGTTACTAGTAGATTTCGTATGAGGGTTTCATACAGAATTTTATCAATAGCCCGTCGGAATACTGTCCACTGTCCGGAAGCCCGGAGTCCAGTACGAAACAACTTATAATAAAGTTTAGCATTGTGTACGTTTAGGGGTGTCCGTCATTCTCCGAGTGGCACAGTAATCAGGACACGTGCTTCTAGTGGCAATGAACCTAGTTCAAAACCACGTCATGTTATGCTATAGACTATCCAGCTGTAAAAATGGGTATTTTTGAGTAAAGGAAGGCAAAGGTGGTGGGGAAGTGAACGCATACCCCTACCTTATAACCCTGAGGCTTAGTACAGGTAAAGTTTCTAATACTTCACTCTCATACGGCAGTGTCTGCTATGGGAGCGTATTTGATCAGACCCCCCCCCCAAACTTCGCGATGCTTGTGGAGTGTCCACCACTGACCGCTGGTACGCCAGGACGATAGACGTGTCCACCACTGACCGCTGGTACGTGTGGTGAAGTGGGATGTTATAAATACTTATAGGGAACTTAGTGTACTGACTGAGATCAGCTGTGAAGGTATCTATATCTATTAAGAGTAGTGTATTATAGATAACCTTACTTGCTACCACATATCTATATAGCTCAGTCAGAATTATTCTGGAATAGTGTGATGCTACGTTATGTGTCTAGGGTATGAGTATGGTGAAGTGTAAGTCACAACAACAGACAGATAAACAATTTAATTTAATCCACTACTCTTAACAACACTGTGACACTCACATACATATAACACTCTATGAGAATATCTTAAAGAAGTCACTCGTAACGTTTCAAATAACAATATGTTATTCATTACTGGCATGAATGAATATGTGTCCTGATTCAACTACAAGGGAACCAGGAATCACAATCAATTTAAATTACAAGTTATGTACAGAATGTATTTAATATGAATATTGTAGTGACATATATTATTACAAATATTCTATGTGTGTC
The DNA here is from genome assembly GCA_024509875.1 of Oreohelix idahoensis. NCBI lineage: Eukaryota > Metazoa > Mollusca > Gastropoda > Stylommatophora > Oreohelicidae > Oreohelix > Oreohelix idahoensis. The sequence continues at coordinate 7,643 of JAMPIV010011235.1, forward strand.
AGTTGTGTAGTAGTAAAATGAGGTAATACTGGTTTTGTTTTGTTCAAGCTCTGTTGGTATTTGTCATCATGACTTCAATAGTTTGTCTTTAGGGACTAGTATTGGAGATGTTCACAGTTCCTGATTTTAAGACAAGTAAATTCCCCTCTTAATGTTAATTTTACAAAGTCAGTTCAAGATGAGGGGACATAATGTTGAGCTCAGCTGGCCAAGTTAGCTTATCTGGCGTGATGGCGGCAGGAAAGGACTCCTCTGCTCGAATTCTCCTCTGGGCTCTGGAGACACCTCACTGATAGCGAAAAGGACCAAGGAGTATGCTGTCCGACACTGGATTCAGCAAAGCTCTGACTAGGTGCTGCTCAGTACCATCAAGACCACTGTCCCACAATTCATACGAATAAACACAGATACGTTGATTAGCAATGAATTCTGGCACAAACTGGCACAAATTCCCATCTGCTTATCTTCCAGGCTTTTATTGAGCAAAATATAAGCTGGCTTCAACGCACTGATGCTTTATCAAGTTTATTTAAACAAGTGGTTTCGAACTAACGCTCCCAAGTGTGTATATCAGCGAGTCTGACCAATGAGGCCCGTTTCGACAAGTGTTTGAAAAAATGTTACCTTTCCCCGTCTCCCCTAACAACCAAGATAGTATTTATAGCCCGACCAATCGTGGTTAGGCTTTCATTTGTTGCGCTCCAATCAATTTGGAGTTTACATGGTAGGCTATTTCTGTAACGTAAATTTTTTTCAAACACGTTAAAAAAAAAAATCTTATGAGCAGAAATGATTTTATGCTGTCAGGCACCCCCAATATTTTATTTTGGGTATAATTTATTAATTCCTGGACTATTTGCGTAACGTTTTACATATTATTTGTCAGCAAGCCCTAAGGAACCCAAAAATACAAATTTAAAGGAGCTACGTGGCTGCATTCAAAATATGCAATTTCTTCTACCTCCTGTTTCGAAGATGTGCTGTCTGGGTACTGTTATGTTTTCAACCGTAAACCCATCTAATGTTATCTTTTCTAATAAGAGTTTTTTTATGATTTATAAACCTAACTCTGGGAAAGGGTAGTGTATTTTATCACTGTCCGTCTGAAAAAAAATTAGTGCATGTAGACTTACATGCGTGATGGCAGCATTTGTGTATCGCGCGACGCGTGTTGCATGCGTTCCTGATTTTCAGCCCTCCCCTCTCTCTTTATCCTTTTGTCCATCTGTTCGTTCGTTTTGGTAACGCAGTATAATTAATGTTAGGATTAATTTAGGTCATTACGCAGTACGTCTCAATGTTTTTCTTAGAAATGCAGCACACGTTTCATTGAAGAAGGCGGGTAATAATAATACAGTAAGCTTTTATATCAACGTGAAAGCGTTACAATTTGCAGACGAAGCAGAAAACAAGGGGGATTTCGAGTACATTCTTTGTGACAGCACTGTTATTTTCCCATTGCTCTTCTCTTTATTAATTTTATTTGTTAGGCTTTATATTTACCTAATAATTTATATATGTGGATTAGAATATTTCACGACACACTCCCCTCTTAAAACAGACATTATATGTCAGTCCTTTATTCTATATACACAGAGAAATTTATTATTATTTCTGGGGTTTACGGTGATTCTCATCACACGGATGGCGGCTTAAAAAATCCGCTCCCAAATTGGTTTTTCCAGATATATACTCAATGCTAAAATTATATGGAGCCAGAAGTAAAGACCATCGGAGTAACCTAGAGTTCTCATGCTTAGCCTGTGCTAGAAACGATAAAGGTTTGTGATCTGTTTGCAACTTAAATGCCTTCCCATATAGATAAATATTGAATTTCTTTATTGCCCATATTACTGCAAGACATTCTTTTTCGCTAGTTGAGTAGTTGATTTCAGCTTTATTCAGTCTGGCAAACAGCTGATTTGTATCCGGCAATGGATCCACTTGTCCTTCTGTAATAGCATTCAGTCTCCTGTAATCTATACAGAGTCTATGTTCTCCAGAGGGCTTCCTTAAGAGTACAACACCGGAACTATACGAAGACTCACTGTGCGAAATAATTCCTTCCTTCAATAGATAATCTATCTCTTCCTTCAAAGCTTTCTCCTTAGCAAACGGAATCGAATATGGTTTCATACAGACAGGTGTGGAGTCTATTAGTTTCATATCATATTCCAATAGGTTTGTATGCCCTGGTCGGTCTGTTAACACCTCTGCATGATTATTTAGAACCTGTTGCACTCTCTCTTTCTGAGTTTTCGTTAAATGTGTACTGATTTTCACCTGTGCTGCTGTCTCACAGGGGTGTAATGGATATTCAAATGATGAAAGTGGTTCCTTTTTCATCTCCATGGCGATGGACAAGGTCAACAAGTGTGTCTCTTCCTGATGTTCTCTTTCCAAATATTTCTTCAGGAGATTCACATGATAGATTTTTTCTTTCCCCTGCTTATCTATCTTATAATTTGTTCTAGACACCTTCTCTAGAACTGTATATGGACCCTGCCATCCAATTTGTAACTTATTCTGACTCCCGGGCAAAAGAAGCAGTACTTTCTCTCCCACAGCCAAATTTCTGTCTTTCGCCTTCCTGTTATAATAGGCAGCATGTTTCTTCCTGGCTTGTTTCAAATTTTCATTGGCAAGTTTCCAGCCAGTTTTCAACCGAGTGGTCAGCTCATTCACATATTGGTATGAAGATGTAATGTTTTCCTCTGCCTTTTCATCAGTCCACGTTCTTAACAAAGCTACATATGGACCTTTAATTTTGTGGACCTATTTGTCCATGCACCGGTATGGTCTCTTCCACTCGAAGCTTTATAGTGATGATTTTTTCCTCCCAGAATTATCATTCACAAAACGACCGCTACCAATTTTTCTTTTCCTGGGGTTTCCTCCCCACTTAAAATTCTTGATGAGAGATTTCCTCTCTACATCCTCTTCCTCCAGTTTGTTTAAGTCCGATTGAGGGATTTTCGGCTTATCCTGGGGTAAGACATCTTTTTGCACTCTCCGCATAGTGGCCATTGTAAAACAGTTAAGTGAAGCTTGTCCGTGAAAAGGGGCTTCCCATTCCATTTGGTCCACTTTATCAAATCTATTTTTCCTTTTATTGTCAGGCCTGATTTTGCCCCATGGCGTGTCCAGGTCCTGATCCATGTTCCCACTTGTGGGTGTTCCCTCATGTGCTATGCTACACCTTTCTACAAAATTCTCAATGTCCCATCTTGCTTTGGGCCAATAATAATTGTGAGCCACCTTTTGAATGATGGTACCTATTTTCTCATGGTCCCCATCTGGTTTCACATGTAGGCTCCTTATTAATTCTGTCCTGTATCTTTTTGGAAGAACCAGCTGTCCGTGACCATGGGATCTAGTTCCGGCCTTCCTATACATCAACTTGTTTTTCATGTAAAAATCTCCCTTGCCTGGAGTTGTATGACAAGTTGACAATTTTCTGAAACAAGGCTTGAGTGTTTTTATCCCCAGCCTGTGCCTTCCTCATCTCTTCTGGAGTGGTATCTAACATAATATCCTCCTCCTGTCTTGAGGTCGACCTGACCTGAAGGGTTGCCATATACACAGGTTTCCTTCTGCAACGGTCAGTGTCATGATTGTCCATCTGACAATTTTTTACACCACCTTTTTCCTTGGTTGAAAAGATTTTCTTTCATCATATTTCCTTTCATCGAATTGTGGGAATTTATTTTTATTTTCATACCGTGGCCTATCAAATTGGTGCTTACCTTTATTTTGATCCTTAGGATCAAATTTATTAAAGTTCTGTGGTGCCCTAAAGTTGTCCACCTGTTTCTTTTTATTACCTGTTACCTCTGCTTGAGCTGCTTGATACCTTTCAGCAACATTTAGCAACTCACCCAGCCTCTCTGCACCTTGTTCCATGAGAAACTTTCTCAGGTCTGGAGCCATGGACTCTCTTAATTGCTCTATAAGGACCATTTCCTTAAGATCTTGGGTTTTCCCCAGAGAAGTCCATTTCTCCAAGTATGTCTCTATTCGTGCAGAGAACTGGTGATAGGTTTCACCTGACAGTAGTTTAGCATTCCTAAATTTTTTCCTGTAAAACTCTGCATTCTTTTCATACCTTAACAAAAGAGCCTGCTTTAGCATGTCATAATTTTCCTGATCACCTCTGCTCATTTTTGCAAAAACTTCATAAGCTGCCCCACGAAGTCCCTGAGATAACTTTAAGCTCCACCTTTCTCTCTCTAACCCATACGTGGTAGCTAATAGCTCATACCTATTCAGGTAGCTCTCTATATCATCGTCTTTCTCAACAAAATGATCTAAATGAAAATTCATAGCTGAGGTTGAGGCTCCTTGAGTAACCGTAGCATCAGAGGCAAAGGGACTGGCACCATTTTCAGGAGCATGGCCTTGAAACTCAAACTCCCTTAGTCGTAACTCATGTTCCCTTTGTAATCTCTTCTCCTCCTTTTCTGCTTCCAATTTCTTAGCCTCAGCCTCAATCTGCAACCTCTTAATTTCCTTGTCAGCCTCTAACTTTCTTTCGGCTTCAAACCTTCTTTCTTCGCGTTCAATAAATTTGTCACATTCCGTCGTGACATAGGCAACCATAACTTGCCCATCTAATCCTAACTCTTTTGCAGTCTGAACAGCAGCAGATCGAAACTTGGCCAGGTCCGCCATTGTCTATCATGTAAATTTCTACAATGTCTAACCAACAATTCAAATTCTAAATATATATAATGGACAACACAGGCACCGTGAGCTCAACCTTATTTTATTCCACCCAAGGATACCTTTTAATTCTTATATTCCCTGAAGTGAATTACCCCCAATATTTTTAATAGGGAAAGATTCAAAATCCCGGACGAGCCCCCAATATATGTGGTGAAGTGGGATGTTATAAATACTTATAGGGAACTTAGTGTACTGACTGAGATCAGCTGTGAAGGTATCTATATCTATTAAGAGTAGTGTATTATAGATAACCTTACTTGCTACCACATATCTATATATCTCAGTCAGAATTATTCTGGAATAGTGTGATGCTACGTTATGTGTCTAGGGTATGTGTATGATGAAGTGTAAGTCACAACAACAGACAGATAAACAATTTAATTTAATCCACTACTCTTAACAACACTGTGACACTCACATACATATAACACTCTATGAGAATATCTTAAAGAAGTCACTCGTAACTTTTCAAATAACAATATGTATTCATTACTGGCATGAATGAATATGTGTCCTGATTCAACTACAAGGGAACCAGGAATCACAATCAATTTAAATTACAAGTTATGTACAGAATGTATTTAATATGAATATTGTAGTGACATATATTATTACAAATATTCTATGTGTGTCAGTTGTGTAGTAGTAAAATGAGGTAATACTGGTTTTGTTTTTGTTCAAGCTCTGTTGGTATTTGTCATCATGACTTCAATAGTTTGTCTTTAGGGACTAGTATTGGAGATGTTCACAGTTCCTGATTTTAAGACAAGTAAATTCCCCTCTTAATGTTAATTTTACAAAGTCAGTTCAAGATGAGGGGACATAATGTTGAGCTCAGCTGGCCAAGTTAGCTTATCTGGCGTGATGGCGGCAGGAAAGGACTCCTCTGCTCGAATTCTCCTCTGGGCTCTGGAGACACCTCACTGATAGCGAAAAGGACCAAGGAGTATGCTGTCCGACACTGGATTCAGCAAAGCTCTGACCAGGTGCTGCTCAGTACCATCAAGACCACTGTCCCACAATTCATACGAATAAACACAGATACGTTGATTAGCAATGAATTCTGGCACAAACTGGCACAAATTCCCATCTGCTTATCTTCCAGGCTTTTATTGCGCCAAATATAAGCTGGCTTCAACGCACTGATGCTTTATCAAGTTTATTTAAACAAGTGGTTTCGAACTAACGCTCCCAAGTGTGTATATCAGCGAGTCTGACCAATGAGGCCCGTTTCGACAAGTGTTTGAAAAAATGTTACCTTTCCCCGTCTCCCCTAACAACCAAGATAGTATTTATAGCCCGACCAATCGTGGTTAGGCTTTCATTTGTTGCGCTCCAATCAATTTGGAGTTTACATGGTAGGCTATTTCTGTAACGTAAATTTTTTTCAAACACGTTATTAAAAAAATCTTATGAGCAGAAATGATTTTATGCTGTCAGGCACCCCCAATATTTTATTTTGGGTATAATTTATTAATTCCTGGACTATTTGCGTAACGTTTTACATATTATTTGTCAGCAAGCCCTAAGGAACCCAAAAATACAAATTTAAAGGAGCTACGTGGCTGCATTCAAAATATGCAATTTCTTCCACCTCCTGTTTCGAAGATGTGCTGTCTGGGTACTGTTATGTTTTCAACCGTAAACCCATCTAATGTTATCTTTTCTAATAAGAGTTTTTTATGATTTATAAACCTAACTCTGGGAAAGGGTAGTGTATTTTATCACTGTCCGTCTGAAAAAAAATTAGTGCATGTAGACTTACACGCGTGATTGCAGCATTTGTGTATCGCGCGACGCGTGTTGCATGCGTTCCTGATTTTCAGCCCTCCCCTCTCTCTTTATCCTTTTGTCCATCTGTTCGTTCGTTTTGGTAACGCAGTATAATTAATGTTAGGATTAATTTAGGTCATTACGCAGTACGTCTCAATGTTTTTCTTAGAAATGCAACACACGTTTCATTGAAGAAGGCGGGTAATAATACAGTAAGCTTTTATATCAACGTGAAAGCGTTACAATTTGCAGACGAAGCAGAAAACAAGGGGGATTTCGAGTACATTCTTTGTGACAGCACTGTTATTTTCCCATTGCTCTTCTCTTTATTAATTTTATTTGTTAGGCTTTATATTTACCTAATAATTTATATATGTGGATTAGAATATTTCACGACAGTACGCCAGGACGATAGACGAATCGGCAGAGAGCTGAATAGACACCATGCACACTAAATGGAAACATGAGCCAAGAGACTATGCCTCACACCAAACTTGTAACGTGTAACGGAAGCACCGACATAATATAGACAAGACATTCATTACTAGCACTACCTCAAGTTAGGAAACTCCACCTGGAGGAGTTGAGGAACCATACAGATGATACATATTAACACTGTATAACATTATACATATTAACATAGATGATATTAACACTGTCTGGAAATAGTTGACCCTGTATAATAAGCGTGACCTAATGTAGTTCCCCCGTGTCTGTGACTACAAGAAAGAATAGAACTGCTACACCTATGTCAAGGTGACTAATATGAGGTTGTGAATGAGACTGTCTACCTTCATCAGGTAAAAACAAATTGTTACAGAAACAACTTCTGCAAGTGCACGTGAATGTTTATTGCAGGATTTCTACAAGGGGTTTAGCTGCGGTGGATACCCCATGCTTCCTAAGAAACGCAAAAAATGATGATGATGATGATATAATAAGTGTCTTGGTGTAAGCCAAGGATACATGTCTATGGTTTAAAGGTGCGTGCCGCATTGAAACATGGCAGACATGGTGCAGAAAAGAACGTTAATGTTTTTCCATTATTTATCTCCAGTTCCAAGTCAATACAGTACCAACATCTTCACCACACTAGCAAAACTTAATGTACACAAATCCTTTAACAAAAAATATCTAAAAATGAAAGATTTAGCAATGTTATATTTTGTTCGTTCCACTCCAAACACTTTTTTTGTGTGTGTTCGTTTAAAAGAAGAAAAAATATATTCTCGTCTAGAAGACTTCCTCTGGCAGAGTTCACACCTGTCTTAAAACTGTCAGGTTCCGTTTCTCATTTCTTTCTACTCGACCATGTTTGCTCAACCTTGCATTAAACGGGGTTATATGACAGGTCATTACCAGCCTGGAAGATTTTAAATCTAGGATTCTCTTACATTTTAATGGAGATCTAACAAACAGAATTACGGACTGGAATGTAAAGGTACTGCTGTTAGAAGTTTCTGACTTTTAGGAGGGTGAGCACAGACACATGAAGCAGAGATTCTGGACACCGAGCATTCAGACTTTCTTTATCTTCTCTAATTCTCCTCCTCTGTCTCTTTTTCGTCCAATCTTTTTCTGTTGTTCCAAGATATTCCAGCTTTTCTCTTCTTCCAAGAGAGTGGATTGTTTCTTTCTGATATGATTAATACAGTTCATTTGTGTATTGGCTTCTTTCAGCACATCCTTTTTACTGTTTTTTTTCAGCTACCCGTGGTATTCTCAAAACTCTTGTGTAGAAGGAGTTTTTGGCTTCCGGAGATTTTTCTAATTAAATAACCACGACTCACTTCCGTATATGCTATTTATAGCACTGAAAAAAAGCACTTTGTATATGCTCTATATCAGTGTTTCTCAACCTTTTTATGCTCACTGCACACTTTTCAATTTTCTAAAAATTTGCGGCACACCTATCTGACCCCGCACCTGAATAAAAATTACAGTGATATATACTTAATTAAATACAATAATTTGTGGGTACTTTAGAATAAAGAAAACTCTCAGTTTTATTTTCTTTTAATTGTTTAAAATAATCAGACCATATATTTTACCAACAACAAAAAAATACGAAATTTAATTAGGTCCAAGTGGAAGCATTATGCGTCGTCCATGGCTTTTGAGAACAAGCTGAATACATTCGAGAACAAATGTCTTAGAAAACTCATGAACATCAGTTGGAAAGAATTCAAAACTAATCGACAAATAAGAGAAGACTCTAGGCAGAAATATGTCTCCAACTATATAAGGAAAAGACGATGGTCATATATCGGTCATGTCCTACGAATGCAAAACAACAGAATACCATTGCAGGCGCTCACTTGGGTTCCTGAGGGTAAGAGGAAAAAAAGGAAGACCAAAAGAAACACTCAGAAGAACAATAATAAGAGAAGGAAGAACGTTGGGATTAAACAATGTGCAAGAGCTAAGAGGAGTGGCGTCACAACGAACAACCTGGAGAGCACTGGTTTCTGCCTTATGCGCCGTGTTTGGTGCTTAAAGAATTTATTATTATTATGATTATTATTATTATTATGGCTTTTGAACGTTGTTTATGCGCTTCTTGTGTTTTTGCAATATCATGCAATTTTTAAGTATATCTACTTTTGTTCAAAGCAATTAATAGCTCCAATTATTATTGAATGAATTCAAGCTGTAAGATCAGTTTTATATTACATGATCACTAAAAATATATTTCATATGGTAAATTTACAATTTTTTACGGCACACTTTGATAAGCACGGCGGCACACTAGTGCGCCGCGGCACACCGCTTGAGAAACAGTGCTGTGCATGTTCAAAGATGTGTGCAAGAGATACATGAGGGTACTGGACATAAATCCAGCAACCTCGGAGGTTGAAGATGCCAGTCGCAACAAGTGGCGATGCTCTCTACGGCGCCACCTCAGATTGGGCAAAAAGAAACTCTCACAGTAAGCAGAAGAGAGGAGACCATGCCGAAAGGAACACCAGGAAAATAAACAGCTGAGGGCTGTCACCTTAAGGGCGCATTCCCATAGTTAGTTATGACTGAAGGGCAGATTATTATTATTAGTAGCAGTAGTATATCTTCTTCTTCCGTCCTTAGCCACCGACCGTCAAAGCAGTCAGTGGCCATTACGCCTAGTGGCGTCTTAGGGCAACAGCAGATAGGTTTTCTTTGCCATTGTTTCCCATCACGCCTAGTGGCGTCTTTAGGGCAACGGCAAATCAACCCATTTGCTGTTGTTTCCGTAATCGAAGTGACTGGCAAACGGGTGATCAGCCCGTTGTTGCAGTAGTATATGCTCTATGTATATAACATTGAAGACCTCTCTTTCTTACTTCCAATGACAAAGATTAGTTGTATACAACACTTTCCTCTTTATTGGACTCTGCTTGTACGTGGGCTAATGTGTTCTAATACTCTGCTTGTACGTGGGCTAATGTGTTCTTGTACGTGGGCTAATGTGTTCTAACAATCTGAAAGACTGTGGAATGCTGGGATGCTACTTTAGACATTACTCTCAAATATATTTCTGTTAAACCATATTTCTGTTAAACCATATTTCTGTTAAACCATATTTCTGTTAAACCATATTTCTGTTAAACCATATTTCTGTTAAACCATATTTCTGTGGTCCCCAGGGATTTTCTTACTTGTTTACTGATTGTCCATATTTATTTGTGTGTACTGAGAAAAGAAAAAGGTATTGTTAATTTGTATGACAATAAAACAATGGAACTTACATCAAAGCCTTGCTGATGGCTGGAGAAGAGAATAGAAGACCGAAATGAAAGTTATGAGACATGTGTTGCGTAATCGTAATGATTTTGCACACAGGCGTGTGCCATTATCTTCAAAGATACAGCTGTATGCATTAGCAACATTTTTGAACGATAAAACACTATTACTGAACGCCGCAGTTTTTGGTAACGATATGACGTAATTGTAACTATGTGACGTTAGCGTCGTCTGCTGGTAAAGACCAGCCGTTAGTTTTCGGGGCCTTTCTCTGGTATTCGTTGAAGTGTGAGGACGTACTTATTTTATGCTCCCAAGCAGTGGAGGATTTTCAAGATATTAATGCCGTGGCTATTTGTTCGGGATTGGTCGCCACTATATTATTTGGCCATTACGATTTGCAGCTTCTCAAGTAAGTCATGCAATCGAATTATTATAAATCAATACGAAGTTGTCTTCAATGTTTAAACTGCCGTCATACTCCGATCAAGTCAAACATGGACTGATCTCAAGTTGAAACGGTCAAGATTAATCATCTGTAAATGCATGCTATTGCTTTTGACTTTTGACGGACGACGAATTGCATTTTACGCACCAATATATTTTGCACGTCAAAGAATATGGAGTATGTTAATAAATATGATGAAATGAGGACAGGCCTTCAATTGCATCCTGATGTTGCTTGTTGCATCTATCTATGTTAATGGTGGACCCTTTGGACTTGTTTAATCGTTACATATCAGAACCTAACCATTCACGTTATGCCACCAACTCTACAACAACTGAAATTAAACCTTAACAACATGGAAAGACCTTTAGTTGATGGCACGTGACATTGGGACTGGACATTTGCTTGTTGAAGGTACCCATACTCATTGGGGCGCTGAAGGGTGTTGATTGATGACAACGTTTGGTACTCTGTGGGGTGTCTAAGGTCTTCAGGCGAAAACGAAAAAATGGAACCAACGCTCCCCCAGGCACGTCACAAAAAGGAAGTATTGCGAAGTTGTGCATAACGCTCACAACCTCACTATGTTTTTAAAAATGGCTACAGATACTACCACTCAAAAAATAGTACTGACGTGAATTCACACAATTTTCTGCAGCTAGACCAACTTCGATGGTGATCCGATACTTCGCGTGGAGCACAACAAAAAAGATAGATAAGGAGCACAAGTTAGTTGACTCATGATAAGCGTTGCGTCAGCACAGAACATATCCAAGTCTCAAATGTCTTACTTCTGCTGTTTTCGCATGTATTTTCCCCCCATGAAGTGTCTGGTCGATACGTTGGCTGTTTTGATGTTGCGATTTTGCACAGTAGTTTCGTGCATTAAATCTGGTTTCGTACTTTACCACAGCCTGGCGGTGAGGCGAAGCAGGTGATCAGGAAAACGGTTGTTAGAGCCACGTGATTCATACAGCCGAGCAGTTAGCCTATTTGTGTCACACTGCCATTTGTGGTAATTTTCTGATGTTTGGCAAGGATGTATATATATCGGTACTGGCACTCTGGTTCTGTCAGTCTCTCATGGTATCTGGTCCATTCACTACCGGGATCGTGACCTTCCATGTGACCTGGCTGATAGTTGTTCTGTCCGTTCTCATTGCTCGTTCAGTTTCAGAACGTCATTTCCGGGATGGCTAGATGGCCGATAATTGGCAGAATGTGGGTGGCGATAACTTAATGGTGGGTACATTTCAGCTTTAAAGTAGAGGTGAATAAAGTCCCATAAGTTGATAGTGCCGTAATGGAGCGAAGTGTTAGAGACTTCATGTATACTAGGCTTAGCTTTTTTTTATGTAGGACTGACAAGTTCCCAACCTCTTTGCCTCCGCTAACTCAATAGCAGAGACAGTGTACCCTCAAGAGCAGAGTGCTGTGCCACTATTTTTACTCATGGTAGATTGGAGCGTGGGCCAACTTCCTTAGAGAATTAAGCATTGCAGAATTTAAGCAAATGTGGTTACTTTCATATATCCTTGTCGCAGGCGTTGAATGGAACGGACAGAATCTGCTTTTGTGGTGTACAGACTTTGAGAACCGAACAACTAAAAATGAAATACAACGCATACACACACACACAAATAGAGAAGATAACAGTGACTATGATAAACAAGAACCGAAGATAAAGAAAGAAAGAAGAATATGAGAATGAAGAAGAAGAAATAATAATAAAACTTGAAGAAATTAAAATAAAATAACAACATAAAAACTACACATAAAAAAGGGACAGAACACACTGGCAGAGGAGAAGATAAAAATGACAAGAAAGAGGAAACTATGGAAATAAGCAGCAGAAGAGGAGATAAAGGAAGAAAATGAACATGAAGACAGGATTATATTAGTATTTATCAATGCTGCACAAGGTTACACAATCTCTCTCTCTCTCTTATTCTCTTACTCTCTCTCTCTTACTCTCTCTCTTTCTCCTCTCTCTCTTACTCCTACTCTCTCTCTCTCTCTCTCCCTTTTGACTGGCAATATCGCTTTTATATAACTGAAGAACTTTGATTCAGGTTGAAAATACAGTGCTCGGCACAAGAAGAGCGAAACACGTAGTACCAAGAAAGAAATAAACATACAAAGAAACAAATAAATAAGAGAAGATAAAAAGAAAAAGCTGTAGCCATACAGCAGCTTAAATTACAGTTATCGCGTTATTCTCGTACATCATGCTATGGTTGTTGTTGTTGTTGTTGCTGCTGCTGCGGTTGTTGTTGTTATTGTGTACTTTTGTGTTTGCAACATGCTATTACAGTTTTTCATGTGTTTCTAGAACTAAACAAGTAATTATCATGCATCATTTCCAGCCAACGACAGCAGTAATACAAGGATGTCGCAGATGCAAAAACCTCCCTATTAATAATAAAACGGTAAAACTACAAATAAATTTATAGAAGACCGAACAGCTATAATCAACCATTTTGATAATATGATCACAATACTCTTATCTCCCTTTTTACGTGTGGCAGAATTTACCTGACCTATCAATTAATTTTGTATTTGGACGAAAAATGCGAAATAATTAAGTGGGTGGAAGGCGTCTGTATAGAACTGGGAAGAATCAAAATCTCAAATTCACGCGATGCTCAAATTAGTCCAGAGCTGTCAAAGTTCCAGAATTTCTATCTCTATCTGAGCAAATGTTCTCTAGTCAAAAGACGGGAGGCAATTCGTGGAATCAAAACTGTGAAATACAAGGCAGCTCTAACACTTATGCCACTCCTATTTCCGTCTAGCAAATAGCCAGGATTGTAGCCTCGTGGCATTCTGAAGATGTCAGAGGTGAACTAGCTGAATCGGGGCGCCCGAATAAACACTTCAAGTCAATGGAGAACTAAAACGTATTGCTTCGCTGCTGGGTAAAAATAATAGTGAAAGGGAGATAAGTGGAACTAAGTGGACCTGACTCTGAATCAAGTGGACGACTGGCCGAAATACGTCATCACTTTTGTTATACTACGTCATAGTTTTCGCGTTTGGCATCACATTTTGAAGTGCCGTCTGTGATATTAGAAGTTTGGACGAGAACGCTTACAACTACCTGGAACAACGTTTAGTATTTTAAGTCACACAAGCTAGTTGATGGTTCCCTGTAGTTCGATTTGTCTTTTATTTTTTTAACCCTTTTGCTGAGACATTAACAGACTATGAGAAGGGATAAGCGAGATTTCGTTTTCAAAATGATGCCTGACGATGTGGAATCGTATATATTCAGTACCAGCAAAATAGACAAAGGTGGAAAAACAGGAAGCGGTAATTACATAAAATACAAAAGAGACGAACAGATGCCAGTGGAACAAGAAGTGATATGAAAATGTAAATGTGAATATTGCTGACATTGAGGAAACCCGTTGATAGCACTACAAGACAGTTCTATTTATAGTTCTGGAATCTCCATGGTAAGACAAATTGAGGGAGACTAAAAAAAGGAAATTGGAGTCAAACATTAAAAGGACAAAAAAAGACATAGAAAAGCCTTGAACAGATGCTCGTAATGTTTACAAATTGTTAGAACGTGTTCGTACAAATGAGGAAACGATATTCCCTAACAAACGTTTTATTTTGTAAAATGCGCGACTGTCAGGTGACTTGAGCAGCTAGTTACCATCTGACTTCTGTTTGACTGAGCAGCTAGTTACCATCTGACTTCTGTCAGTTGACTGAGCAGCTAGTTACCATCTGACTTCTGTCAGACATTTAGAGACATTCAACTCCTGGGTCTAGAGGAATCTCCCCTGCAACTCATAATGTCGTCAGACGGGCTGGGCCTGCGTGCCCAATTCTCAACCCTTTGAAAATAAAATTCGTTCGTTCGTTCGTTCGATATAGACACATTATGATCATATAGCTCGTAATAATTATTAGACAGGAGATACATAAAAAACAATAAGAAAAACAAATACACCAAAAATACTACTGCATTTTTGAAGTTGCAGATTTGACCCACATACAGTTCTGCCAAAATGGTAGGTTTCTATCAAATGGCTTGTGACGATCGAAAATTAGGGGGAGGGGGTTTGCCACGAAAAACAATTATTATAAAAAATTATCTGTACACTGGAAGGGCGCAAGAGACCTATTGATTTCGAGCTTGAAAAGGGATATCATGTGGCGCCGATAGCCGGGCTAACTCAGACAGAAAATCTACCCACAACAGCTTTGGAGCTCAACTCTAAATTAGGCACTGAGTCACGAAGTTCTAAACGGATAATAACATGGCGCCCAGTAAAGCACAGCAGTGGTCGGGAATGGTTTAGTATAAACTTTTATTTACACAGTTGCAGCATTGCCAGCAGAATACGTTATGATTTAGCCATTCTCTATTTTTGTAAAGTGAACGCAAATACAATTCGGCAGGCGAAAGCTGGTGATTAGCCTCGCTGAGAACAGAGAATAGAGAAATATATAAATAAAAAATAATATGGTATGAAATCAGTTTTACAAGTAATCGGTACACATGAAACAAGGGACGTTTCGGGTTTTACCCTTCGTCAGCCACAGTTACGAACAGGTGACAAGGACAAGAACTACATATAGGTGCTACAAAAATCAACGATGATGAGGAAATCGCCAAATGAGCGATACAAGCAGATGAAATGACGGCGATGAGCGAAACGATAACAGTAATAACGCAAGAAAATCGTAAAACCAGAAAGACATGTCGAAACAGGAAAGTAAATAATCGACGAAGCGACCACAGAAATGAACAACACTATTAAAACAAGTAAAAAATCACTTAGCTGGATCTCAGAAAGAAACATCCAAGATGGCTGAAAAAAATGAGGCGTCGTGCGGAAGTGACGTATGGGCTAATGACGGCTGAGAAAAGATAATTCAGGAAACGAAACGAACCAAAGCAAAAACAATGATAGAAAGGAAAATGACGACAGAATAAATAAAGTATGAAACAGAGAACATATATGTAAGAGGCAGGCGAAAGCTGGTGATTAGCCTCGCTGAGAACATATATGTAAGAGGCAGGCGAAAGCTGGTGATTAGCCTCGCTGAGAACATATATGTAAGAGGCAGGCGAAAGCTGGTGATTAGCCTCGCTGAGAACATATAGGTAAGAGGCAGGCGAAAGCTGGTGATTAGCCTCGCTGAGAACATATATGTAAGAGGCAGGCGAAAGCTGGTGATTAGCCTCGCTGAGAACATATAGGTAAGAGGCAGGCGAAAGCTGATGATTAGCCTCGCTGAGAACATATAGGTAAGAGGCAGGCGAAAGCTGGTGATTAGCCTCGCTGAGAACATATAGGTAAGAGGCAGGCGAAAGCTGATGATTAGCCTCGCTGAGAACATATAGGTAAGAAGCAGGCGAAAGCTGGTGATTAGCCTCGCTGAGAACATATAGGTAAGAGACAGGCGAAAGCTGGTGATTAGCCTCGCTGAGAACATATAGGTAAGAGGCAGGCGAAAGCTGGTGATTAGCCTCGCTGAGAACATATAGGTAAGAGGTAGGCGAAAGCTGGTGATTAGCCTCGCTGAGAACATATAGGTAAGAGGTAGGCGAAAGCTGGTGATTAGCCTCGCTGAGAACATATAGGTAAGAGGCAGGCGAAAGCTGATGATTAGCCTCGCTGAGAACATATAGGTAAGAGGCAGGCGAAAGCTGGTGATTAGCCTCGCTGAGAACATATAGGTAAGAGGCAGGCGAAAGCTGATGATTAGCCTCGCTGAGAACATATAGGTAAGAGGCAGGCGAAAGCTGGTGATTAGCCTCGCTGAGAACATATAGGTAAGAGGCAGGCGAAAGCTGATGATTAGCCTCGCTGAGAACATATAGGTAAGAGGTAGGCGAAAGCTGGTGATTAGCCTCGCTGAGAACATATAGGTAAGAGGCAGGCGAAAGCTGGTGATTAGCCTCGCTGAGAACATATAGGTAAGAGGTAGGCGAAAGCTGGTGATTAGCCTCGCTGAGAACATATAGGTAAGAGGTAGGCGAAAGCTGGTGATTAGCCTCGCTGAGAACATATAGGTAAGAGGTAGGCGAAAGCTGGTGATTAGCCTCGCTGAGAACATATAGGTAAGAGGCAGGCGAAAGCTGATGATTAGCCTCGCTGAGACCATATAGGTAAGAGGCAGGCGAAAGCTGATGATTAGCCTCACTGAGACCATATAGGTATGAGGCAGGCGAAAGCTGATGATTAGCCTCGCTGAGAACATATATGTAAGAGGCAGGCGAAAGCTGATGATTAGCCTCGCTGAGAACATATAGGTAAGAGGCAGGCGAAAGCTGATGATTAGCCTCGCTGAGAACATATAGGTAAGAGGCAGGCGAAAGCTGATGATTAGCCTCGCTGAGAACATATAGGTAAGAGGCAGTCCATATCAGAAACTGCCGTAGAGGAGTGAAGTGTAAGAGATTTCAGCATACTAGGTCCAGTTTTTTATATGAGATTGGTACCACTTCCTTTTCTCGTTGCCTTTGTTTTCCCTAACTCACGAACAGTGTCAGGTACCCATTTACAGCTGGATAGACTTTAGCGTGAAGCTACCATGTTTCGATCACGGAACCCGGTAATGATACAGTAAAACGAAAGAGCTCTAACCACTTAGCCAAGCAGACGCTTAAGAACATATAAGCAGTACTAATCGGGTATTTACTGTGTATATGAGTTTTTTTAGGTTGAACCTAAAGCTTTTTGTCCGCTATTTTTCAAGAACTGTATTATATTCACAGACTTTCCGGAGTTTGACCTGAATATACATATTGTATTTTCATCTAGTTAAAGTATACGTCCGCTTTTGCAGCCCATCGGAATCACATCTGTCAGATACGTACTTGAATTACTCAGTCAAACTCAAGGACTTCTATATGAATTCTTGTTGGTCTCGTCTCGTCAACTATTCCCCACAAAACAACCCTCATGGACCCATTGAAGTGTGGCTCTTATGTTCAAAAGTCAAACAGAAAAATAAGCTAATTGCTCTTGTAGGAGTAATGCTACTGTATGGAAAGACAAGCTGACAGTAGCGCAGTTGAAGACTTAGAAGTCAAAGATCTTCTCAACATGGTCCTTTCCCCCCTGTGAAACCGCTCCTTGTAGACTTTCCTGGACTTGGCGGCGCCTTACGCCAGTAACAAGCACGTCAAGACGCCAAGGTCCGCTTAGAGTATTTCTGTCGAATGATGTGCAGGTATTCTCTGACTAGCCCTCGACGTGCAGCTCGTGTTTAGATGTCGCCAATTATCAGCTACTCGGAGCTCACGGGGGTCCACTACAGCGGATTGTGCAAGTGTGGCAAATCCTATTATATTTTCCCCCCAATGTTCGGGTGTCATCCTTTCACAAGGTCATCTCTTGTCAAACCGGAGACGGTGATAGCTGTACCGCCTAGGTGCACTGTAGGATATGACAATCTGGTCCACCTTTGTTCGATCCAGACTCTATTTTCTGTTATTATAATAATAATAATAATAGCCCCTTCAGTCATAACTGTTATTATATTGTAATGATGATTTTTTTTCTGTTTCGTTTCTATTTATGTATATTTCAAAAACATGTAACAATTGTATCAATAGAAGGGGCTGGAAATATGAAGCAGTTGTCCCTGAAATATGATTTAAAATCAGTCATAAGACAGTTCTTTCATGAATGGAGGTTCGTATTGATTCGAAATAAACTTCTTTTGCAGACAACAATTTGAATTCATTGTATGGCATCATTTGTTTACGTTGTCGATTGGCCGCCTATGTATCCAATCAAAAAATTATCCTCCCCATGGCCAGATTTTTTTTAAATCGATAGTTTCCCAAAAATGCGTATTTATCCGTTTTCCGTGTGGAAAATTAGACCCGAATTCTTTTTTTTTTTTTTTTTTTTTTTTGTACACGGGAATAAGCACATTTGAATTTTATTTCTCTTACAAATGTCAACTGTTTCAGATAAATGTTTCCCGCCAGCCATGGATTCTCGTGAGTGCATTGCTAAAAGGCATGGATTACCAGCAACACGTTCTAACGTGAGGCGTTGTTAGCGAAATATGGTGCACACTTCATTTTGTTTGTTGCCTGGCCAGTGATATCGGCGTGTGTACTCTAATCTAACCGACAGCTTGACATTTCAAGTACATATTCGTGTACACACAGTACACACATTCGAAATGGTTACATAACCAATGGAAGACGTGCACATAATATTAAAAACACGGAAGCTGACGTACAGAGGCGGTGAGAGCGGTGTGGCTGCACCAAGCGCCTATTTGGTAGAGGATCTGAATTTCTTTTTTTTTTTTTTAAATAATGATATTATTACAATTTTAAAAGAACAAGAGAAATGATACAGAAAATTTCAACAACAAAAAATTATTTACTTACATGAAATTGATCGTTTTTCCTATATGTTTATATATATATATATATATATATATATATATATATATATATATATATATATATATATATATATATATATATATATATATATATATATATATATATATATATATATATATATATATATATATATATATATCCTTTTTAAAAACACCGCATTATGCGGCCATTTGTAATTCTGCATGAATAACGAACAAAAAATTGCATACAATAATTTTGTTTTTAAATTAATGAATTATCTTTAGTTTTTGTAAAATGCAACAGTCAACATCACTTGCAGAAATTACATTGTGGTCCAACTCAAAAGCATGAAATTGAGTCTCGTAAGAGTGCATACAGTACTGCACGTCGGGTGGGGTTGTTTGGCGTCACCACAAGACCTTTAACCAATTTGAAAAATCCCTAGGGCTGGATCTGCTGACACGGTATGGCCACATGTCAAGATCAAATAAGCCATCAAAGATAGTCCATCATGGAACGACACCAGGTTAAAGAAGACAGTCATCATCATCATCATAATCAAGTACCATGTCTGGTGGCACAGGCGATCATGTCTCTCCACAACTTCCTCTCTCCGGTACTTTTGATCACATGTGTTGTTGACTTCTATCCATGCCATGATATCAGTCCAGAATCTTCTCTCTTTGTCGTTCTCTATATCTTTTTCTTTCTTTTCTTTCTTGTCATAACATGCCCAAAGACAATGCATTGCTTTATTCCAACGTGAGTACTAAGCTTCCTGTGCGCAGTGACCCAACTCAAGACATCCTCATTACTCCGTGCAGGCTTACAAACTGGACTAACAACAAAACAAACTAGATAAACTTATGTAATGCACAACTAACCAATCAATAAATATATGTAGCTGTTATCGTACGTTGTGCCTCAATGACCAAGTGTTGTGGAACAAGTGAAAGGCAAAGTCATCTACATATTCTAGTATATCCATGTGTAAAATTATCATTATCTTAAACCATGGTTTTCGTTTTTCTTGGAGCATAGAGTCGTAACTGCTGAAAGTTGACTAGGCCGACAACGGAAATATGGGCAATATGAATGGCAAGGGCAATGCCTGAAGATGATGGACGTGTAATGTCAGAGAGTGAGTGAAGCCTGAAGTGATAAGTATACAGTTCGCTCTGTTATATTTTATCTTATGGAATAAACCTTGGATTTTCCTGGCCTGGTTTATTCACTGAGTCTGTTGAGTACAACTGTACGTCAGTCCATCCTGTGAGAAGTATCATATGTCACCTGTAAGTGTTTCATAACAGTGGCATTTTTCTTTCTTGTCTTAAACAAGCCATAAAATTAGTGCTGTTTATTTAAAAAAAAAAAAACAAGTTACAGACTTTCGTAAATGGGGGCTTGATTACAATGGAATAACGGAAGTTGTATAACAAGACAACTAATATCATATACATGACAAGAACAAGACAACTAATGTCACATTCATGACAAGAACAAGACAACTAATGCCACATTCAGGACAAGAACAAGACAACTAATGTCACATTCATGACAAGAACAAGACAACTAATGTCACATTCATGACAAGAACAAGACAACTAAGACACTGACAAGAACAAGACAACTAATGTCACATTCATGACAAGAACAAGACAACTAATGTCACATTCATGACAAGAACAAGACAACTAATGTCACATTCATGACAAGAACAAGACAACTAATGTCACATTCATGACAAGAACAAGACAACTAATGTCACATTCATGACAAGAACAAGACAACTAATGTCACATTCATGACAAGAACAAGACAACTAATGTCCCATTCATGACAAGAACAAGACAACTAATGTCACATTCATGACAAGAACAAGACAACTAATGTCACATTCATGACAAGAACAAGACAACTAATGTCACATTCATGACAAGAACAAGAAAAATGCTAGTGGAAGAAGAGATGAGAAGAAGTATTTGGCACCGGACAGGATATACACTGAGGAAATATTACAAGGCAGCCCTTATTCTGGAATCACCAGGGGAAAAGAAGCAGAGGCACAGAGACAAACACACAAAGAAGAGAACTGTAGACAGAAATGAAGAAGACATGGACAGGACTGTAGCTGATGGCACAGGACAGGAAGATTCGGCCTACGCTCCTTGAGGAACTCAGGATGATGATGATGAAGAAATAGCTAGTTGTACGTTACAACGCATAAAGATATGAAGCTTGTTGACTATAAATATAAAGACAGGCCCATAACACATACTACAGAAGGGACGTGAAGTGTTAGAGATTTCACATATACCAGAAATCAGTTTTATGAGATGGAGTGACCATTCCTCTTCCACTCTGTCCGTGATTTTCCTAACTCGGGGCAGATCTGGTACCCCCTTTTTTTACATCTTTAAAGACTAGTGCGTGACGCGTCCAAAAAATAAAAAGCATCTCCATACAATGCCATATTTTTACCTTAAGCAGTACGAATAAAATAAAATTACTTTAACGAAACAATTTCTTGTTAATGTAGTGAATTACAAAAGTGTCATTGTGTGTGAAATGACTTATTGCGCCATCAGGTCTTGTTTGTCCAAACTCCACAAAATAGCATTTTGAGGAAGGGGACATTCTGGGTTGATGGTTGTCTTACAAATTTTAAGAGATGGAACAAAACTGGTTACTCGTAGAGTTTTACAGGGGGTATAATCATTATCAGTAATATGTTACATGCAGTGGCGGTTCCAGGGGGTTGTAATTGGGGGTGCTGCACTGTTCATTCATTTAAAATACTATACATAACACTCACAAATTGTGACCACCATGTAAAATATTAACCCAGACACAAATGATTAGTGTCTTATCTCATCTAAAATCTGTCAAGAAGTTCTGAACAGTTATTTTAAAAGTTTACTGCAACAACAGTAATCCTTGTCAGTCGAAGCAGCTTCCCGAGTCTCAAGCCAGGTTAAACAGACATGTATGCTGCTATTTCTCGTGTTTAAAATTTTCATTGTAACTTCCCTTTAATTAGAGTTCATTACACTTGAGCTGTGTTCCGTTGCAGCACAAGTAAATAAATTCAACCCACTCGCAGCTGGCCTCTTTGCTGTGTATGACAAGCATTCGCTTATAAGAGATCAAGGTCACTTGAACTGTCATCGTTTGCAGCACTTACAATACGGTGTTGGATAATTTTTGTTTGTTTTGTACTCGTATTTAACCCTTCCGGTGTAACCTCAATTTTTTTGTATTTTCTTGGTCTGTCCGGATTATGTTTTATAATGTAGTAGAGACAGTATGCAGTCATTTTTTTTTTACAAGGGGTGCTGCAGCTCAACAGCTCATTAAAGAAAGCCACCACTGGTTACATGGTAGGTTTGTTATGCCACTTTCGTTTGTAGTGATAAATTTAAACTCGCAACAACAACAAAATGGAGGCAGAACAAATAAGCACTCAAGTTGCGGTGTGTATACAGTGATTACATTTCATACAACTACGTTCATTTGGAACAATTTAACACAATTTCTTCATAGAAACTTATAATGGAATTTTTTTTAAAAATTATCGTCATATTAACGGTTTACACATAACGCTATTATAAGCTGAACACACCCAGTTTGACTAGTGATCGAAGTACGGATGCCGGTGAGATCATAGATTATAGAACCACATGCACGGATACTAGCCTTGAATGGGTCCAGCCTGTATGGATATGAAACATATGGACCTCGTTCTCCTAGCCATCATGTGGTTGCTGCAGCTGTGCCGGGGCCGTTTTTACTTTAGCAGAAGCCACATTTTTCGGTGCCGCATTCGTGCCCCGAGGCTGCTGGCGAATTTGTTATTCAAACTTCAAAGGTTCGATTTGTTGCAACATTCACAACGCACGCGGTAAATTAACCAATGCTAAGAACAGCTTGTACGGATGTGTGACTAGAAGCTGTTTCATACAGTTTTGTGTCCTCTACTCCACAGTAATAACTTTACGGTGTTACACCTCTTTTCGTACAGCTATTAAGGATAAAGATGGTCCCATATGGCCCGGGTCGCATCTCACAGGGGGAGCATAATCTCAGTCCATGAAGCATGATCCTGCATAGCTTTTTACTCATGAAAATATGTTAACCCCTATTTCCCCTCCCCCCTTGGAAGTCAGGGGGAACTGAAAAATGGCTCTGTATAGGACGAGACAATTGCGTGGGAGAGCCCAGAACTAGAGCACAGTATTTTAGCTCTGCAGATATGGAGAGCCCCCTTGGATGGCGGAGTATGCCACGTGCTTCTTTCTCCTGGCTTGGGACCAGATGTGATGATCCTTTAAATGCAAGTCAAGTTTGAGAAACTGGAGCTCATGACTTCAACTCAACAAGTTTCGGAATGGCAGAAAAGCCACAGGAAAAGCCTAGATCTACAGTGTAGATAATACCAAGGAGTCTTCCCCTTGGCATTGGCTGCAAAATAACGGGAAGCTCATCAGTCCTAGTTAAACAATAACGACAACCCATATTTCCAATTAATAAGAGAGCCAGAAAGCCTGAAATAGCCTGGGCTTCATCTGAGGTTTGGGGAGGGCCTCGAATGTTAATGGCACAAACATTTCTCATGATCAAACCACCAAAGTCGTATCGATATTTGTGGTCGATGTATGACAAAACCAGCCTGGATACCTGAAGTCGCGAGTTCCTGACCTAGGATAAGATAAGTAATGTTTGTCTTTTATCAGCCCATGCAGCTGTGGCTGTTTTGACGGCTATTAGCAGCTAACATACCAACTAGGGGCCGTCCCTTCTTGTTTACTTTCTCACATTTTTATCAAAAAGAATATAAGAAAAGCCGTGCCTATACCTTATATTTTCATACAAGTTCACACCCGCACCCCTCTTTTAAAACATATTTGACCCGTGAGTTGGCGATTTCTTCATTTTAGTCCAGTTTAAAGGCACATAATTACAGGCAACATGGCGCATATTACACGGTGTCGCGTTTGAAAACACTACTCAGAAAAGAACTTCATCCATCTCTGTTAAAGATACACCTGTTTATATTTGCTTATGTTGTTGAGAAAAAGTAACTACGCCTCGCAACTGATCTTGTGTTTCCATGATCAACACTTCTCAAAATCTCGCCCCGTCCCTTTCATAATAGACGGTGAATAGCTCCGATATTAATCGGATATTTTGTTAACAAAACCAACAGAACACCGTATAGATCGGCACCTCTTTATGAAGAAGAGCAAAACGGCAGGATGTCTGAGGACCGTATTGCGTTCAGGCTTCGCAAATCTCCTGCCATCTCTAACAAAATCTACTTTTGTTCAGCATAAACATTAACATTGTGCCTGTGATGGGTGAATTTTAAGGGCTACGAAGGTAAAGAGCCATCTTTCACTTGATCTACGAGTCAGACCTAAGGTGTCGCTATCTAGTTTTCTTGTAAGATGCCTTGCTTTTGCTTTTACGGTCCACTGTTTCAATGAAGCGTTGTGGGGAGTTGTAGTTTACGTTCTTGACCCAAGTGTGTTGCATTAGTTGCCCGTGCTCTTGTAGGATGTCTGTGATGTTGTCTATCCATCTACCTCAGTATATTCCCCGTGCTCTCAACCCACATCTTCTAGTGTTGTAGGCGAGTAGTATTAATTTATCGGGCTCCATTCTCGTGAGATGACCTACCCACTTAATTTTCTGTCACTCTATATACTTGATGCAGGATGCAGTTCCTACAATTTTTCTGATGCCATAATTTCTCATTCTGTCTCCTCTGGTAATATTAGTGCCTTTTCTAAAGCATCTCATGTCACATATGTAAGATGCGTTCAACACAATTACCAATTGACTGGTTTTTAAATCTTTACGCCATATTATCGAATACGTCAATTTGCTTTGCAAACATTAACACAAATTCACCGAGTGGCTGGTTGTCCATTGCTGGCTTACACACGATTAGACTAGTTCTACTAAAAACTAAAGAACCCTATTTCGTACAGCAACTGGCACATATTCGTCGCGGAACATAATTTTAATCTTATTCATCTGTGCTTTTGCGTGGGCTGTTCTATTTGTCACCTCCGAGACGTCACCTTCCATCTGATATATTTAACATTTCCAAAGCGCATTTCTCATCTATGTTTTGCATAGACAGTGATTGTTTAATAGTCTTCCAAATTAATAGTCTGTTTTTTTATGGCAGTGACGCCGGATGCAACAAAGGGACATTCAAAGTTAGCCTAATATTAAATATTCTCTAAATGAGGAACGAAATAATTCCAGCAGTATACCCGTGTTTAAAATGTTACAAGATATTATATCAAGCGAATGTGTGAGTTTTATGAACATTCCAAATGTGCAAAGTCAAAAAATACTTGACTTTGATGTAGCTTCGACTCTGTCACATAATGGATTGGGGCGACCCCTTCTTCTTCTTAATCTATGTTTCACTACGGCAGTAATCGGTAAATTTGTGGTATGGATTTTATTGCGTGCTCTCAATTGTCGCACTTTCTTTCTTTCTCTGCCAACTAGCAGATATTTGACATTGTCAAATCATTTTGACACTCCTTGTTGGTGATAATACATCGCGTTTGCCAGGGTGCGGCAAAGCTTTGCTAAGATTAGGCCCGGGTGCGCGACAGATAAGAGATTAATCGTCTGTGCGACACATTCTGGAAGTCAAGCATGCTATAATCGTGTCCGATACACCTTGTTACAAAGAGATTACTTTCTGATAAAGTAATAATTTGTTACATCTGAAACACAGTTTACGTATGTATCTGCGAGTTCGTCTGCCAGGCAATCTGATGTTTACAGCCCATTTTCAGAAAAGTCATGTTTGCAATTTTGCACTAGATGAGTCACGCAAAATATTCAAATCATATTGGCTGATCGTTTGAGTTCCATAACAAACAGAGCGGGGTAGGACAGTGAATATAACCTGACGCTTAAGTCAGTCTAGTTCACTGTGAGATTCACGCTGCCAAAGACATCAGACTTGCCAGTAGTTAGACTTCAAAATTTCCATTTATCAGGCCGGACACCTTTTATTGGTGTATTCATCAGGACTTACAATTCAGCCCAGGAAATCTCTAACATTTTAAATAAGGAAAACCGGAATATCTGAGGAAACTGAAACACACGGAGTCATAGAGGGAATTATCTTATTAAAGAAACGACACCCCAGACTCGTGTAAGAGGCCGATTCAAGTCTCTTTTATTTATCTGAGCAAAAAGTCTGTGAGCCAGGATTGGCGTAAGTTGTGATTTTACATTCTATATTTTATTACTAACATGTGAACTAACATATATATGTATATGGCCATATGAATTTTAATATGTGAAGATTGCTAGTGCATGTCCTAGTTATTTGAGGCTGGCAATAGAATGATGATTCACGAACCACCACAGCACGGGCTGGTGATTGCTTTATTGCTAGTTTCGTAAAGAGAACTAAAAAGCATAAAGTAGTTCCAGGTTCTATATGGAGCAGGGAGGAAATGATAAACGAAAACATATTCAATTTATATTGTGAACACTTTTCAAACAGTGGAAATGTAAATGTAAACATATTATATATGTATTATTAACCTTTTCATTTAAATGTAAAATCAATATATATATATATATATATGTGTGTGTGTATGTGTGTGTGTGTATGTGTGTGTGTGTAACTGATCAATTTAAATGTAAAGAAAGGTTTCTCTCGAGAGCTTAAGTTTCATACTCATCAATAGTAATTCTGAGTTAAAAGGGATGGTGAAATAGAAATAAACGGGCACACAACTATGTGTCGGAAAACGCAATACTCAGGAGAGCGTTTTGCTTCTATTCTGTCATCATAGTTATTGGTGGTACCAGTTTACACCCAATCACAACCGTGATGATAACTTTTTCTTGATCTATAACTATTCAAATTTTTTAACTGTTAAACCTAAAGTGATTTTAAATTTTGTTATTTGTAATTTTACAAATTTAACTTCGATTTAATCATTTCTAAATGTACTGCGTGTTTGTCTCAGTCAATGTACTAAACACACTCTAAACTGAGCTATACCAGAATAATAAGAATTCCCCTGAGTTAATCACTTAAACGAGCTAACATAAACCATTGCTTAATCCTTCACAAAAGTTGTCGGCAGATTCTAGAATTAACGTGCTCAGCCAAATGCAGCATTGTTTTCGCTTATCTGAATATCTTGTGAAACTCCTTTGTGACAGAAGTGTCATTAACCTTCTATCTATATATCTACCAGGAGTAATCTTGTGCGAAGGTAGACACCTTTGAAGCCCATATTAGATACTCTTGAGTTTTGGCCACTGTTGGGCCACTACTGCCAAGCAGGGGAGGCAACACCGTCACACACTCATATTTCCTTTAATTCATCCAACTCTACAAACGTACAAACAACCAAAAGATGTGGATATCGATTTAAGCGTTAACTGTGAAAGTAACATGACACGATATTCAGGCATTAAATTTAATCCATGTCAAGAAATCCACAGGCAAAAACATGTATGAATATGTGCATTGACACTATCCGCTATCCAAACATACAGATTACATCACAGCACATTAGAACATTAACAAAGCACCCTTCCGGAACGAAGCTTCTAAAAAAGTCTAACCCAAATCTGCTGGAAGCGCATGCAGAGTCACGAGAATTTCTTTCTCCCAGCGTTCCACGCTTCTACATTATTCAACCCATTCCTGAATGGAGCAGTAAGTCTCACGGGGCAGGTGTCAGTAATGTCTTATAAATATGTGATAGCGATGTCGTTCTGTGATACATGGATCATATCTTTTATTTATTAGTGGAGCCTCTTCACATACATTTTGTGAATTGCGCCCTCAGAAACTTTCAGCCATGTAGATTCAAACATCACAGGGCCATTGTGGCCCGCTCAAATTGATTTTATTTGTAGCACGGGACAACTGGGCCCATTTGCAGTGCACAGGGATGACGGTTAAAACTGTCATTGGTTGGTTAGGGCTTCGTGTGTTCATATATGCTAAATGGATCACATAGAAGCTCTGGATACGCTCAACTCCAATTAAATTTGTATAGAGTCTGCGTCTCAAATAGCATCTGACAGTAAATGTCAAGTGTGTGGCCTTTTCGTGGTGTGCCCAGTTATGCTAACTATATAGAGTGCACGAGCATTTATCACGTCTCATAACTTGGAGCATCCTATTGGCTAATCGGTTATAGTGGTTTCCTTTCGCTACTGTTTCCCGGTTCCGGGTTCGAAATCTGGTAACGTCACGCTCTAGTTTACTCAGTTGTCAATAGATGCCAGATTCTTTTCTTGAGTTAGGATAAGTGGCAGCGAGGAAGGAAACTGGTCAACCATCTCATAAAAAACACTGGGCCTAATATGGTGACGTATGTGACTCTCTAACACCATTCACCTACGGCAGCATCTGCTAAAAGACCTACCTTTTAGCACATAATTGGGCTATTCGGTTAGACGATACCTGTATGTCTGGAAAGAAACTCCAAGGAGAAAACCTCTTGATTTCAAATCACTTTCTCCCTTGTAGGCAGGCTTGGGACAGCCTAAGGCTAAAGAACGCAGGTTTAATAATAAAATTCTTGCTTGAATCCCATTAAGATGGTACACGTATTCCCATAGCTGAGATGTGCAAATGGAATCTAAAATGAATTAATTCTTACAGATATGCTCGAATATATCCTTTCACAGTACGTGTAATTTATTTGTTGCCGTTTATGACGAGGGATATTTGACGTAGAGTTGTAAGGTCACCAAGAGCTGACGCTCAGTGACAGTGAATCAAAGTCATGTCACGTCGAGTTGTAGTTTACAGTTGAGCTGCGATATCTGCGTCTTTTAGTTTGGGACATGCCATTTAAAAGCATCCGCTTAGCAGAGTGGTTAGAGCGCTTGGCTCTGGTGGTGAACTTACTGGATTCGAAACCTAATAGTATCCCGCTCCAGTCTACCTAGCTGCAAATTAATACCTGGCTCTGCTTTTAAGTTATAGAAGGCAAAGGTAACGATGAAAATAACTGGTCACCCCCATCTCATAAAGCTGGGCCTAGTGATGGTGTAGTATTTAACAGTTCACTCCCGTACGACACTGTCTACTATGAGATTACCTTTACATTTTTCTAAACGCTGAATATCCGATCCGGTGTCCCTGCTTGTAATGTATATTATTTATTTACAGGCATATTGGTCTCCCAATCCAGCCGTATCTTCCCTTCATAAACAGATCCAAGCCACATGACACTGAGCCGCGACTTCACATGTTCTTTATCTCCATTATGTTTGAGTTTAGGCTGCGTGGATTAATTAGCTCACCTGAGCCACGTCAAAAGCTCCATGTCGTCTGCTAAGTAAACACTAAAGTGAAAACACAGCTTTATCACTTTCTCAAACAGAATAATGAAGACCTTGCAGATAACACATTTGTACTTATCTGCCAAACCTACACGCAGCAAAGTTTACTTCAACATTTTCTCCAGCAAGGAAAGCACAGGCCGAGTGTGTTATCTTCAGTAACCCATTCCGTGCGACCGACAACGAATATTATAGAACCTATAGTGGCTAACAAGACCAGAGTATCTGTACCTCCTTACTTTGAGTATCAGCAGCGGCGGAATTCATAGTGGGCTCAGGGGTGCCGTTACTGACGACATTATAATCTTGTTATTTATTTTTTTAACTACAAGAAATTACGGTAATGCTATTTTCCCTCGTTAATGCAAGAGAAAAGTTAATTATATCTTGATAAAAATTTCACCAGATAGGTCTAGTTTTTACACTGCTTCCATAGTTGTGAGTGAGTTGCATGTATTGTAAATATTATAATAGTTGGAGCAGAATTATATTGAAGTAGTTGGATAATACGTTATATATTTTTGAATGTTTAAAAATAATTCATAAGTTATTGTTATTATTATTCATAATTATAAGACTGAATTATAACTAAATTTTACACTGTTTATAGAATATCTTCCGGTGTACTGTGCTCCGGGGTACTACCACCTCTCCTCCCCACCCAGTCAAACACAACACTCCACCTAAGAGACCCAAAGTCCCCCCTAAACCCCACATCATTGTTGTGTGATGACACTCAGATAAGCGCGGCTAGGGACGCGGAGAAGTGAACAAAAAGGATATATGGTTTGTTTTATCAGCGAAAGAAAACAAATGATGGAAACTTGTCATTGATAGGCCAGCCTTGTATTTCTAAAACGAAGCCTAGCGGACAGATAAACCGTACGGGACAAACTATGACGATAACCTCAAACACATACAGGACGTATATCATTCAGGATAGGAAGTGTAGGAGACTTCCTTGCTCCGCCCACCTCAAGATTAAAAAAAAAACACATTGTCGTATTAACAGTAGATAGGGAGATAACACGACTATATTATCAGATGAGATATTTTATTAACGATGTGTGTTATTGTGTTAAAAATCTTCATGACAGTACATCTTACTAATAAGTCACATCTTACTAATAAGTCACATCTTACTAATAAGTCACATCTTACTAATAAGTCACATCTTACTAATAAGTCACATCTTACTAATAAGTCACATCTTACTAATAAGTCACATCTTAATAATAAGTCACATCTTAATAATAAGTCACATCTTACTAATAAGTCACATCTTACTAATAAGTCACATCTTACTAATAAGTCACATCTTACTAATAAGTCACATCTTACTAACAAGTCACATCTTACTAACAAGTCACATCTTACTAACAAGTCACATCTTACTAATAAGTCACATCTTACTAACAAGTCACATCTTACTAACAAGTCACATCTTACTAATAAGTCACATCTTACTAATAAGTCACATCTTACTAACAAGTCACATCTTACTAACAAGTCACATCTTACTAATAAGTCACTAATATTTAAAAATGTAGTCTCGTATCAGATGCTGACGTAGGGGAATGAAATGTTAGAGACTTCGCTATACTAGGTTCAGATTTCTTGGTGGGATGAAAAGTTCCCTTCCTCCCTGTCTTTACCTTTCCTAACTCGAGAGCAGACTCCGGTACCCATTTACAGCCAGGCTGATTGAAATGTGACACCACAGGGTTTGGAACCCGGTACCTAGTAACTTTGCAGCGAAGGATAAACGTTTAAACACTGCCATGCGAATACTCTGTTAAGAAAACACTACCCTGTTATTGGCGACCGTACCGTCTTACTAAAGTCTTCGTCGTCTCTCGCTACTACATCTGGCAGTTCATAGTTTTTACTGTTTAATTTTTAATGCACGGCACACGACTTTTACCCGTTATAGATTTTTTCTGAAGATATTCGAAAGTCTTGTGTGTCTTCTTCTTCTCTTGTAGTTATTTCTTCAATGGGGCCTTTCAAACACTTACCGTTGGTTTTTCTAAGCCACCCATAGAGTTCACACATTCATCTATCTCTATTGCTTCCAATGATTATCATATATCCTTGCCCAGAGGCCCATGTCTTCCTTCATTGCAATAAAATAGGTTAGATCTAACACTTCAGGACTCTGTCACATTCTTTCATCAAAAAAGAACCTCTTGTTAGATAAGCTACATCCCCTTTAAAGTTATTTAAACTGCAGTTTATGTAAACATTTCAGCTATGTCATATTCCGCTGTGATGTTAAGACAACTCATCGCTCCAAATGCTCATCATATTTAAATATTATAGCCTCCCCTTGTGATCATCTCCCCTTAATGTCTAAAAAAAACAGGACTGGTGACGTCAAGTCAGCTAAGTAATTGCCAAGATGTTACTGTTGACGTCCAAAACGAGCTGTCTCAAGGTTGACAACTTATGACAAGAGATGATAACCCGCATCTAATCTTTCCTGCTTGAAACATATACCGCCCTTAAATGTAGGCCTATCTATACATTTTCTATCAGTAGTTAGTGATTGTGTTTTTTAATTATTATTTAAAATGGCTGATAGATGGTGTTTGAAAGCCAGTCATATGACTCACTGTGGCACTCGGAAAGTGATGTATTTAAATAAAAGTGTCCAAGCGGACTTTTAAATAACATTTTTAATCAGGCTCTAACTACTATCTAAGTCCACTGTACAGTGGCGTACTTAAAGTATTTGGCACCTGGGGCGGATCCTACCTACGACACCCCTAACACCCTATAAAGAAACACACTTAGAAGTATATTTTTAACAACAAGTAGTATCATAATAGTGTCCGATGGTGCCCCCCCCCCCCACCTAGCTGTCACCAGGGGCGAATCACACCCTTCGCACCCCCCTTAGTATGCCACTGCCACTGTAAACACATTCAAAAAAAAAAAAAAGATAGCTGGTACAACAGCAGCAGCAATACTCTTGCGACGGTCAAGGCAATAACATCAACAACTTACCAGGTTCAACATCAGTGTCACATTTGTAACGATAATGACAACTGTTTGTCTTCAAAAAGGTTTTGCACGCTGAAGGGAGGGAGGGATAAACAACCAAAGCCAAACCCTGAGCACGCCTTGTTTACTTCTTTGTTTATTTATTTGTTTTAACGCTTCTTCTTTGATCCTTAGCCGCCGACTGTCGAAGCAGCCAGTGGGCATCACGCCTGGTGGCGTCTTGTAGGACAGCAACAAACTGCGTCCACTTTGTTCGGTCGGCGGCTATCCTTCGTACAGGGCCCCAGCTCTGGTTCATTCTTTGCATCTCAGCCTCCACAGTCCTCCGCCAAGTTGTTTTTGGTCGGCCTCTCTTTCGCTGTCCTTCGGGGGGTCCATAGCATTGCTGTTCTTGTGATGTCATCAGGGTCTCTTCTGAGGACGTGGCCAACCCAACTCCAGCGTCTGCCAGCTATAATGGTGTGTATGTCCTCTTGGTTACTCCGAGTAAGTAGTTCTTTTTTTAGTGCTAGTGTTCGGGTTTTTATGCTTACTCGACAGTATTTGGATCCATGTTACCTATAAACAACAATAACAGTGTTGGTTAAATATCAATCAATGTATTTCCTTTTTGCTCAGCGTGTCGTATAGGGCCACCAATGTAGCTGGTACCTTGCAGGAAGCCTGCACCAATGTGCACTAGAAGCCGTGGTTTCTGTAGCATTGTGAGTTACATAATGCGATTGCTAGCGTTGTGGGCATCCTCAAATTAGTCTCGTTTTACGACATGTCTGAGCAAAAAGTGGGCCGGTTCTTTCTCCTCAGGTACTTTCTGAAACTACATGATTGGGTAAAATGCACAAATAAAAATGATGGAAAAATGGCTCCACTTCGAGAAAAGATGCTGAGAAATTAACCACCATGTCATGGAAACAAGACAACATTGGAAAATGAATGTGTGGAGACACGTGATGGCTTACAAGCTTGCATGACATTTCAAGATGAAAATACCAACGGCAATCAAACGGACCCTTATCAACCACTCTTTTTTTAACAGTCATAGACTGGGTGATGCGCCAGACAACAGAGGGCAGTCCAAGAAGAATAAGATGGACTACATTTTCTACATTGGAAGATCTGGAATATGCAGATGACATTGCACTGCTGGCACATTCACATCAACACATCCAGGAAAAAACGGATAGACTTAATAAATTTAGCCAGCAGGTGGGCTTGAACATCAATTTAAAGAAGTCTGAGGTCATGACGCTCAATGTGAGCAACCCTGAGCCCATATCAGTAAGGAATCAGCAATTGGTACAGACAGATACCTTCACATACCTAGGAAGCATAGTAACACCAGACGGTGGGGCAGGCAAAGACATCAACATCAGAATGAATAAGGCAAGAACAGCCTTCTTTAGCCTAAATAACATCTGGAAGTCCTCCCAATACAGCACAAGCACAAAATTAAGATTATACCAGAGCTGCGTGCTTTCTGTGCTTCTCTATGGTGCGGAATGCTGGAGAGTCACAGAGAAGGAAATGTCAAAATTGTCCTCTTTTCACACAACATGCCTAAGAAAAATTCACCGCATCTTTTGGCCGAATACCATCACCAACCAAGATCTGCTTACTCGTAGCAAGCAAGAGGACATGCACACCATCATAGCTGGCAGACGCTGGAGCTGGGTTGGTCATGTCCTCAGAAGAGACCCCGATGCCATCACAAGAACAGCTATGCTTTGGACCCCTGAAGGAAAGCGAAAGAGAGGCCGACCAAAAACAACTTGGCGGAGGACTGTGGAGGCTGAGATGCAAAGAATGAACCAGAGTTGGGGCACTGTACGACGGATGGCCACCAACCGTGCAGGGTGGAATCAGTTTGTTGTTGCCCTACAAGACGCCACTATGCGTGATGGCCACTGACTGCTTTGACGGTCGGTGGTTAAGGATCGAAGAAGAAGAAGAATCAAACGGAACATACGCTGCAAGTACATGCTTCAATGTTGGCTACCTGCAAGAGATCAGCTACAACGGCGACCCCATGCTCTTTGTCGAACGAGAATTAAAATGAATGAACGGATCAGATATTCTGGACACGATTTTTAACAAAAACTTGATCTGATTATCACTAAACAGTTAATACCTGTTGTACAATTTTTGTAGCATTTTTATATCGGCGCAAAGTTTTGGTTTGTTTGTTTGTTTGTTTGTTTGGGTTTTTGAAGAGGATTAACATAAAAAGACGACGATGAAGAGTGCAGTATAGTTCATCCACCGATTAATCTTCACCTCCACAAAGATCTCAGACTTTCAACAAGTTCGTGCCAAGTCCAGTGTCATCCACGATTAATCTTCACCCCCACAAAGAGCTCAGACTTTCAACAAGGTCCTGCCAAGTCCAGTGTCATCCACTGATTAATCTTCACCTCCACAAAGATCTCAGACTTACAACAAGTTCGTACCAAGTCATGTGTCATCCACTGATTAATCTTCACCTCCACAACGAGCTCAGACTTTCAACAAGTTCGTGCCAAGTCCAGTGTCATCCACTGATTAATCTTCACCTCCACAAAGATCTCAGACTTACAACAAGTTCGTACCAAGTCCAGTGTCATTCACTGATTAATCTTCACCTCCACAAAGATCTCAGACTTACAACAAGTTCGTACCAAGTCCAGTGTCATCCACTGATTAATCTTCACCTCCACAACGAGCGCAGACTTTCAACAAGTTCGTGCCAAGTCCAGTGTCATCCACCGATTAATCTTCACCTCCACAAAGATCTCAGACTTTCAACACGTTCGTACCAAGTCCAGTGTCATCCACTGATTAATCTTCACCCCCACAAAGAGCTCAGACTTTCAACAAGTTCGTGCCAAGTCCAGTGTCATCCACTGATTAATCTTCACCCCCACAAAGATCTCAGACTGTCAACAAGTTCGTACCAAGCGCAGTGTCATCCACCGATTAATCTTCCCTCCACAAAGATCTCAGACGCACAACAAGTTCGTACCAACTCCAGTGTCATCCACTGATTAATCTTCACCCCCACAAAGAGCTCAGACTTTCAACAAGTTCGTGCCAAGTCCAGTGTCATCCACTCAATGTCTGTCCATGCCTTCGTTATCCGCTCCATTAAAGTCTCCAGTTGTATTTTGTCTGTGCTTTTCTATCTCCGCTTTTTTCGTTGACCCTGGGGATCCCAGAAAACGGACCGTCTTGTAACGCTTGTAATTGGTTTCTTCAATGTCAGCCCTATCCATCGTCAGCGTTCTCTTCTGGTCTCTTGTTCCACTGGCATTTGTCTGGTTCTTGACATTAGTTTTACATTCGTTATCTTGTTATATCATTTCAATCCATCTATTCTTTGCAAATACCCATTTATGAAAGTCTGTCTTATTGTTAACGTTTTAAAAAAAAACCCAATACATTTCGATATTTATTACTTTCAACTTCTCAGCATGCTCCCACACTCTTTGTCTAAATAGAGTCGATCTATATGAACAATTTTCACACACAATTCCCTACGCTTCCGGAACCGTCTAAGAACAGCTGACTCCAAATCTCACGTCTTCTCGCGTTTCTCAACGATAGCGGAATTTTAATTCTGAGACTTTCAAACATCATTTTGTTACCAGGAGCGGTGACAGTCGGCAAACAGTGTGGACAGTGCAGTGCTTGAGGGTTGCAGGTGTTAGAATGTCAAGACCGCAGTGTGAAAGACGAACATAAATAACGTTCGGATCTCTTACGCATTGATTTTGTTCCTTGCTATTTACAGTCGAGAACTTAAAAAAAAAGTTGGATAAATATGTTCACTAAAGAAGGCTCGTAGCCTGGAGGACGTAAGTTGAAAGAGTCTTTGTCCGGTCTTGATTGAGAGAAGGGACGAGGGAGTAAACGAAGATAAGTAATGGACAAAAGACAGATAAAATTGACTAGGTAACAAACAAAATGCCTGATAGTCAGCGACACAAAAAAAAAAAAAAAAAAAAAAAAAAAACAGAAAAGAAACAACAGTATAAATAAAGTTTAATACATTAAAAATAATATACATATAACTGGGAGCCACGCTAGCGTAGTGGTTACAACACCGCTCTGGCGACCGGGTGATACAGGATCAAACCCGGGCGACAGCATTTGAGGATTTTTCGTCGACCGGGATTTGGACTGGATTAACTCGAGACCTGGCGAGGACATTTGAAGGAGTGTCGTCGACCAGGGACTGGCGGCTCCTGAGCCGACCCAGCTGCAATGGGTACCTCCGAAATCGGCGAGTATTTGCCTGAATGGCGAGGGACATTTGTCTCTGTACAAGAAATAAAGGGATACTCACGTAAAATCAATGTCAGGTTAGACATAAATGATAACCTGAGATTTCGCCTCGAGTATTAGCGGGCGAACGCAAAAAACAAAAACAA
This sequence comes from Oreohelix idahoensis, assembly GCA_024509875.1. Taxonomy (NCBI): domain Eukaryota; kingdom Metazoa; phylum Mollusca; class Gastropoda; order Stylommatophora; family Oreohelicidae; genus Oreohelix; species Oreohelix idahoensis. Next base: position 44,445 of record JAMPIV010011235.1, read on the forward strand.
AAAATATATATATATACATATAACTAAATATAATATAAGAAATTCTGAACGATAAAGCAAAACATTGTCAAGAAAACGAAATTTGGGAAATTCATTTTTTTTATTTCTGTTAGGCAGAAAGAAATTAGAACTATAAAGGCTGCAATTCCTCAAATGCGCATGTGCGAGATCTGCCGACAGATGGCGCTGCTTCCGGCCTCCCACGGAGTGGGATAACGGTCGTGAAGGGGGTTATAATGTGATTGGCTATGTCACGGGCTAGCTATAGGACAGGACTTTTCACTTGGGGCTCTTCTTTAATATGTATGCGCGCGTGTGTGTATGTGGTTCTGGCAGAGCTCTTCTTGTGTGTACACGTCTGTGGCACTTTAGAGGGACGTCTGAGAGAAGGAAGTAATCGTTAAATAAGGGTATTTTTTGTTCTTGATAAAATAGCCATTTTTGAGGCCAAAAAGTCAGCTAAAGTAGAATAGAAATGGACATATACATGGATGAACTAAAGGTCTTCGGGTATATTTTACAATTAATAATGACACACGTATTCTTCAAGTGTCATGCCTGCTGGAGTGGGCGATCATGTCTCTTCACAACTCCCAGTCCCCAGTACTATTTATAGATGTTGTTGTGGACGTCAATCCATGCCATGATGTCAGCGGTCCAAATCGCTAATTTTAATATATCTGCTATAGTGTTAACGGTTAAATAAGAATATATTATTGACAAGTAATACACGAAATACTTATCACTAGTATATCATAGCATTGCATGAATAATAAAGAATAAATTATGTTGGTGTCAATAGTGTATATGATCTTCTTCTTTGATCCTTAGCCGCCGACTGTCAAAGCAGTCAGTAGCCATCACGCCATGTGGCGTCTTGTAAGGCAACAACAAACTGCTTTCACTTTGCTCGGTCGGCGGCCATTCTTTGTGCAGTGCCCCAGCTCTGGTTCCACATATAATTAAGTACCAGTAAAAGATAAAGGATCCCGTTACACGCCCACTGTGACATTGTGGGAATATGGTGTTAGGTCCATCGGCACAAAATGGCGGTCATTGGATTGGGAAACATATGGACATAAATAAAAATAATAAAAATCAAACTAAACACACATACAAACATCTTTTGCTCATATGTGAAAGCAATCCCACCGTATGGGTCTGACATATGTAGAGAAACCGAAATGATGACCAGAAAGTTACAGACTTCATAAGTGGGTGCCTCCGTAAAATAGAAGGATTCAAATGGTGTGACACTGGTACTATTGTGGAACTGAAGAAAAGAACTAGACAAACACTAGTGAAACAGTTTGTAAGGAAAAGACCCTGGCATGGACAGCACACACATGAAAGAGACGAGTTCGATACATTACAAAGCAGTGCTTGCCCTGGAACACCATGGAAAAGAGAACGAACGAACGAACGAACGAACTTTATTTTCAAAGGGTTGAGAATTGGGCACGCAGGCCCGTCTGACATTCTGCCCTTCCTTTCTCTCATCTTTTATACTGATTTCATTTATTCTCACATACATTTTACCCATCAATGTCAAGTAATTCAACGTTGTAAAGGTAAAATAATAGAATACTCACATCCACAGCATCTAATCATAAACATGAAATAAAATATGTTGAAAAGTACACACATCATCATTAAACCTACATTGGATATTATATCATTTGTTCGGAAAAATAATCACAATAGGGGGGCAGATAATCAGAACTCATAAAGTATTCGAAAAGTCTACGATTTTATGAACAGGGACTGAGGTTGTTATGTTTTAGATAATGTGGAAGATAGTTCCAAAGATGAGCAGCAGAGTAAGCTAAGCTTTTCTTGAATAAGTCAAGCCTAGGCTTGGGCACTTGTATTTTGTTAAGGCGTTGACTACGTCTTTCAATGTATTTGAACATTGGCCACAGATATGCTGGAGCATTCTGTGACAGGATTTTGTGAACAAATTTAGCTTTGTTGAACAGAAAGCGCTTTCTTAGAGGCAGTATTTTGAGATCTTTATATAGATCTACACACTGTGTTTGGCAGTTGTCAGAAACTAGACGCACTGCACGCTTTTGTAGTGAATGGAGTCTTTTTGTGTTGAGATCGGTTGAGATGGGAAAACACATAAAGAAAATTCGAGACACGCATGATAGGGGGGAATAAAACAGACATAGACCGAAATTAAACAGATGATACAGTACTGGAAGGCTTCGGGTGGATTGGTTGAAGAGCTGTGCTCCAATGTGAGCTGAAGGGTATTAAATCAATATAGCTAAGTCAAGTAGAGTACTGACAATTGCCATCAATTTCGAGTGTTGGTGAGTAAATTGAAATTAAATCGAAATAAAAACAATAATCGCAAGAAGTAATCTAATTTATCAACGTAAATGATCGAAGCCAGAATAAGGAGGAGAGCTCGAGGGAAAAAAATTGTCTAAACCCGCGTGAGCAACTTATCTCAGCGGTTTGCCACTTATTCTCTGCAACGAACATTTGGAAACTAATAAAGAGGTCATACCAGAAGCAATACAAGATGGTGAGCCTGGGAGCTATAAGGTTCAATGATTCTACAAAAATACATCCAGCTGAAGATTACAGATGCTAGCTAAAAAAAAGCTCGTTGGCTACAGATCTGCCTGCCTGTACCTGAAAGTGGGTCATGACGAACAATGTCTTCAAGCGACAACAAAGATTGAGTCCCGGGAAGAACATCACGTCGATCTGACATCCCTGGCCCTAGGCAAATTCAGACACTTAGGATACTGCATCTATACTTTGATGTCCATTACTCCAGCTCCATGAATTATCAAGACATCCCAGCAATACTGTGAAGTGTCTTTATTCTGGAAGCAATCGATAAGGATGCATTAAGATTGCCAACCGGTCTGTGTATTTTTTACGTCTGTCACTCCAACTCTTATCTCACTAAACTCCCACAGAAATTGTCTTTGTTTTCTTCTCCTATTCCCCTCCCCCCTTGATTCTTAAGATGTAATAGTTGATTCCTATTCTCCCGCAAGCCTCTAATCTCCTGTACTCTCAGGTTTTAGAAATGACGACAATTGTCTCGCCTTAGACACTACAGACTATCGCAGTGAAGTAGATGAGCAGTGTATTCTGGGAACTGCCAGGACGTTCGTGAAATTACTGCGACTTATCGCGAATACGTGCGGTACAAGTCTGCATTCTTACCGATAATTGCCGATTTCAGCCAATAAGGATGGGGAGTGAACGTGGATGAAAATGTCGCCTCTGTCATCTCACAGTTAACGATAATGATATTGTTGCAGTTGTGTCACCCCCCTGTCTTTCATTGTGTCCTCGCGCGTCCTCGCGTGCCAAGTAATTGATAGTTACAGGACAAACAGCAAATGTGAAACTGTATGATGGCTGTAACATTCAGACGCGAAAGTGCTAGGAATGATCTCGATAAAAAGTAGAAGAAACAGAGGATAAAATGGGTTATTAATATCTGAGGGGAAAAAACGTGTTTTCTTAATGAATGAGGGGAAGATTACTCGTGTTTCCAGGGACATAGTCAATCTGGCAGTTTTCGTAAGCAGACGACAATTGTAGGGTTAACAATCTAGATAAAAGGCTTTAGTGTTATTATTGAATGACTTCTTCGACATTAACGAACGGTGTGAGACCTGGCAATGATAGAAACATAACCCCGCAGTAATGCCAGCCAAGGTGTTCCCCCCCCCCCCCCCCCCCCCCCCGTCCCCACCCCCCAGCCCCAATATCTAATGTTGTCTTGAGTTCTGTCAGTCTTATTGTTTCCCTTGAGAGTTGTGTTTAAGTCACGTGATAATAATGTTAAATTTTGATTGGAAGAGTTATGTCGTAGAAGTAGTCGTCTGCAACTGAGACACTTGTAGAATTTTAACAATTCTTGGTTCTGTAGCCGTTGCTATCCGAATAATAATTGTAGAAATAAAATGTGTGATGTGTTCTAAGATTATCGTACATATGGATAGACTTGGTTAGTCATTTTTATTTCAGACAAAATTCTTCAAATAGCCAGCTAGCACTACATGAATTAACTTGCGATCATAGCTAGCATATGTGGATTAGGAATAATTTATATTTCTTCTAGATCAACCAGTTAATTAATGTAGCAACCTACATACCGTCCGACCTACCTACATACCGTCTGACCTACCTACATACCGTCTGACCTACCTACATACCGTCTGACCTACCTACATACCGTCCGACCTACCTACATACCGTCTGACCTACCTACATACCGTCTGACCTACCTACATACCGTCCGACCTACCTACATACCGTCTGACCTACCTACATACCGTCTGACCTACCTACATACCGTCCGACCTACCTACATACCGTCTGACCTACCTACATACCATCCGACCTACCTACATACCGTCTGACTTACCTACATACCGTCTGACCTACCTACATACCGTCCGACCTACCTACATACCGTCCGACCTACCTACATACCATCCGACCTACCTACATACCGTCTGACCTACCTACATACCGTCTGACCTACCTACATACCGTCTGACCTACCTACATACCGTCCGACCTACCTACATACCGTCCGACCTACCTACATACCGTCCGACCTACCTACATACCGTCTGACCTACCTACATACCGTCTGACCTACCTACATACCGTCTGACCTACCTACATACCGTCTGACCTACCTACATACCGTCTGACCTACCTACATATCGCCCGACCTACCTACATACCCAAAACCGGACGAAGGGATCTTTCAAGAGTTGCGAGGTCTTGCTATGGCGCCCACGTTCATATAAGTTAATAAGTATTTAATGAGAAATTTTATGTTTCAAATTTCTTGTTGTTTTAAAATTGTTAAAGTTTGTATCACCTTTGAATGCCCCCCCCCCCCCCCCCCTTTTTTCCCGCCAGCACCCAGTGCCGCCGCACCGCTCAAGAGACTGCCCTGTACCTACCTAATTACCTACTTACCCTACCTGCATATTTACAAATCTATCTATCTATCTATCTATCTATCTATCTATCTATCTATCTATCTATCTATCTATCTATCTATCTATCTATCTATCTATCTATCTATCTATCTATCTATCTATCTATCTATCTATCTATCTATCTATCTATCTATCTATCTGTCTGTCTATCTGTCTATCGGTCTGTCTGTCACCTCGTTATTTATCTCACATCTATATGTAAGTACATCTCTACATCCACGAGTGTAAGCAAGAGCGAAGTAACGATCTCTAATTATTTCACAAGAATTTGTTTTCTGTGGGTCTCACGTGAACAGGGAATGCGTGATGGTAATACAAATTATACAATAATTAATTAATTTTCACTACCACTTTGGTGTGGCAGGGGATGGGACGTGATTTGGCCAGGCTCAGGTAGTAAGGATCGCTCATAATAGTCTGCTCAAGCATAAGTAAGCAAACAATTATGAAATTGAGAAGCGACTAGCGACAGAGTGGTGAGAGCGCTGTTCTCTCGCGGCAAACGTGCCGGGTTCGAAACATATAACGTCGCTTTCCGGTCTACCCTACTGCAAATCGGTGCATGAGTATGCTCTTGAGTAAGGGAAGGCAAAAGTAGCAAGGAAGAGAATCAGTCAACCCACTTCATTTAAAAGCTGAGACCTAGTGTAGTGAAGTCTCTAACACTTCATTCCCCTACAGCAGTGCAACTCAAAAAAGAAATGATCAGGATGACGAAATCTATCTATCTATCTATCTATCTATCTATCTATCTATCTATCTATCTATCTATCTATCTATCTATCTATCTATCTATCTATCTATCTATCTGTCTGTCTGTCTGTCTGTCTGTCTGTCTGTCTGTCTGTCTGTCTGTCTGTCTGTCTGTCTGTCTGTCTGTCTGTCTGTCTGTCTGTCTGTCTGTCTGTCTGTCTGTCTGTCTGTCTGTCTGTCTGTCTGTCTGTCTGTCTGTCTGTCTGTCTGTCTGTCTGTCTGTCTGTCTGTCTGTCTGTCTGTCTGTCTGTCTGTCTGTCTGTCTGTCTGTCTGCATGTCTGTTTGGTTGGGCCACCTGAACATTTACCATTTATTAGGCAAACCTCCTGAGCTTACACGAATTCTGAATAAATATTTTCATGTTTTTGGACTTTCCGAAAGTCGTTTAAACGACAAAATATCAGATGATGAAATTGCCCTAAACGGATTTAAAACTGTTCGGCGAGACTCAAGTAGAAAGCTAGAAACAGGTATAGTAATTTATATTTCCACTTCTATTAGTTATCGCCACAGAAGCGATTTAGAGACAGCAGAGACCAAGTGCATATGGTTAGAAATAAAACTACCGACTCAGGGACAATTTCTAGTCGGGTATCTTTATAGAAATCCCAGTGCAGGAGCCATCTGGTATGAAGATTTCACCACTATGATGGATAAAATATTTACCACTGCCAAAGAAATTATTCTTCTAGGCGATTTCAACATCGACATGCACAACACAAACCAAACGTGGGAAAACATCATACTATCATACAACCTAAAACAAATAGTCAACCAGGGTAACAAAAACATCATCCGCAACAATTGATCACATCTACGTCACCTGTGCAGAAAACATTATAGAATGCTCTGTTCCTACTGTCGCGATGAGTTGTCGTGGAATATTCTAATCCACATATATAAATTATCAAGTAAATATAAAGCCTAATAAATACATATAATAAATAAAGGAAGAAGAATGGTAAAGAACAGTGCTGTCACAATGACTGTACTCGAAATCCCCTTGTTTTCTACTGCGTATGCAAATTGTAACGTTTCACGTTGATATTAAAGGCCTTCTGCAACATACACGCGTTTCCCAAACACACAATAAAATGTGCTGCCTTTCTAAGAAAAACCTTGAAATATGCAAGTTGACCTAAATTTTAAATTCCATTCATGTCTTTTTCTACACTATGTTACCAAGATCAAAAGACAGATGGACAAAAGGATAGCGAGAAGGGAGAGGCAGAAAGCCGAACACTAAACACGCTTCGCGCGATACACAAATGCTGCCATCACGCGTGTAAGACTACATGCACTAACTTTTTTTCAGACGGACAGTGATAAAATACATTACCCATCCCAGAGTTAGGTTTATAAATCCTGAAAAACTCTTATTAGAAAAGATAACATTAGATGGGTTTACGGTTGAAAACATAACAGTACCCAGACAGCACATCTTCGAAACAGGAGGTAGAAAATACATATTTTGAACGCAGCCACGTAGCTCTTTTAAATTTGTATATTTGGGTTCCTTAGGGCTTGCTGACAAAGAATATGTAAAACGTTACGCAAATAGTCCAGGAATTAATAAATTATACCCAAAATAAAATAGTGGGGATGCCTGACAGCATGGAATCATTTCTGCTCATAAAATTTTTTTATAACGTGTTTGAAAAAAAAATCTTACGTTACAGAATTAGCCTACCATGTAAACTCCAAATTGATTGGAGCGCAACAAATGAAAGACTAACCACGATTGGTCGGGCTATAAATACTATCTTTCGTTGTTAGGGGAGACGTGAAAAGGAAACATTTTTTCAAACACTTGTCGAAACGTGGCCTCATTGGCTAGACTCGCTGATATACTCACTTAGGAGCGTTAGTTCGAGACCACTAGTGCAAATAATCTTGATAAAGCAACAGTGCGTTGAAGCCAGCTCATATTTGTGTTAAATAAAAGCCTGGAACATAAGCAGATGGGAATTTGTGCCAGTAATTGTGCCAGAATTCATTGCTAATCAACGTATCTGTGTTTATTTCCATGAAATTGTGGGACCGTGGTCTTGATGGTACTTTACCTCATATTACCACTACACAACTGACACACATAGGATATTTTAATAATATATGTCACTACAATATTCATATTGATAAAGTCTGTACATATACTTGTAATTAAAATTGATTGTGATTCCTGGTTCCTTTGTATTTGAATCAGGACACATATACCTTTATGATAACCATGAATACATATTGTTATTTGAAAAGTTATCAGTGACTCCTTAAGATATTCTCATAGAGTGTTATATGTATGTGAGTGTCACAGTGTTGTCAAGAGTAGTGGATTAAATTAAATTGATTATCTGTCTGTTGTTGTGACTTACACTTCATCATACACATACCCTAGACACATAACGTAGTCATCACACTATTCCAGAATAATTCTGACTGAGATATATAGATATGTGGTAGCAAGTAAGGTTATCTATAATACACTACTCTTAATAGATATAGATACCTTCACAGCTGATCTCAGTCAGTACACTAAGTCCCCTATAAATATTTATAACATCCCACTTCACCACATATATTGGGGGCTCGTCCGGGATTTTGAATCTTTCCCTATTAAAAATATTGGGGGTAATTCACTTCAGGGAATATAAGAATTAAAAAGGTATCCTTGGGTGGAATTAAATAAGGTTGAGCTCACGGTGCCTGTGTTGTCCATTAGATATATATTTAGAGATTAAATTGTTGGTTAGACATTGTAGAAATTTACCTGATAGACAATGGCGGACCTGGCCAAGTTTCGATCTGCTGCTGTACAGACTGCAAAAGAGTTAGGATTAGATGGGCAAGTTATGGTTGCCTATGTCACTACGGAATGTGACAAATTTATTGAACGCGAAGAAAGAAGGTTTGAAGCCGAAAGAAAGTTAGAGGCTGAAAGGGAAATTAAGAGGTTACAATTTGAGGCTGAGGCTGAGACTAAGAGGTTGCAGATTGAGGCTGAGGCTAAGAAATTGGAAGCAGAAAGAGAAGACAAAAGATTAGCTGCAGAAAGAGAAGCCGAGGAAAGAAGACAGGCTGCAGAAAGAGAAGAGAAGAAATTAGCTGCAGAAAGGGAAGAGAAGAGATTAGCTGCAGAGAGGGAAGCAGAAAAGGAGGAGAAAAGATTACAAAGGGAACATGAATTACGACTAAGGGAGTTTGAGTTTCAAGGCCATGCTCCTGAAAATGGTGCCAGTCCCTTTGCCTCTGATGCTACGGTTACTCAGGGAGCCTCAACCTCAGCTATGAACTTTCATTTAGATCATTTTGTTGAGAAAGACGATGATATTGAGAGCTATATAAATAGATATGAACTATTAGCTACCACGTATGGGTTAGAGAGAGAAAGGTGGAGCTTAAAGTTATCTCAGGGACTTCGTGGGGCAGCTTATGAAGTTTTTGCAAAAATGAGCAGAGGTGATCAGGAAAATTATGACATGCTAAAGCAGGCTCTTTTGTTAAGGTATGAAAAGAATGCAGAATTTTATAGGAAAAAATTTAGGAATGCTAAACTACTGTCAGGTGAAACCTATCACCAGTTCTCTACACGAATAGAGACATACTTGGAGAAATGGACTTCTCTGGGGAAAACCCAAGATCTTAAGGAAATGGTCCTTATAGAGCAATTAAGAGAGTCCATGGCTCCAGACCTGAGAAAGTTTCTCATGGAACAAGGTGCAGAGAGGCTGGGTGAGTTGCTAAATGTTGCTGAAAGGTATCAAGCAGCTCAAGCAGAGGTAACAGGTAATAAAAAGAAACAAGTGGATAACTTTAGGGCACCACAGAACTTTAATAAATTTGATCCTAAGGATCAAAATAAAGGTAAGCACCAATTTGATAGGCCACGGTATGAAAATAAAAATAAATTCCCACAATTCGATGAAAGGAAATATGATGAAAGAAAATCTTTCAACCAAGGAAAAAGGTGGTGTAAAAATTGTAAGATGGACAATCATGACACTGACCGTTGCAGAAGGAAACCTGTGTATATGGCAACCCTTCAGGTCAGGTCGACCTCAAGACAGGAGGAGGATATTATGTTGGATACCACTCCAGAAGAGATGAGGAGGCACAGGCTGGGGATAAAACACTCAAGCCTTGTTTCAGAAAATTGTCAACTTGTCATACAACTCCAGGCAAGGGAGATTTTTACATGAAAAACAAGTTGATGTATAGGAAGACTGGAGCTAGATCCAAAGGTCAGGGACAGCTGGTACTTCCTAAAAGATATAGGACAGACTTAATAAGGAGCCTACATGTGAAACCAGATGGGGGACCATGAGAAGATAGGTACCATCATTCAAAAGGTGGCTCACAATTATTATTGGCCCAAAGCAAGATGGGACATTGAGAATTTTGTAGAAAGGTGTAGCATAGCACACGAGGGAACACCCACAAGTGGGAACATGGATCAGGACCTGGACACGCCACGGGGCAAAATTAGGCCTGATAATAAAAAGAAAAATAGATTTGATAAAGTGGACCAAATGGAATGGGAAGCCCCTTTTCACGGACAAGCTTCACTTAACTGTTTTACAATGGCCACTATGCGGAGAGTGCAAAAAGATGTCTTACCCCAGGATAAGCCGACAATCCCTCAATCGGACTTAAACAAACTGGAGGAAGAAGATGTAGAGAGGAAATCTCTCATCAAGAATTTTAAGTGGGGAGAAAGCCCCAAAAGAAAAAATTGGTAGCGGTCGTTTTGTGAATGATAATTCTGGGAAGAAAAATCATCACTATAAAGCTTCGAGTGGAAGAGACCATACCGGTGCATGGACAAATAGGTCCACACAATTAAAGGTCCATATGTAGCTTTGTTAAGAACGTGGACTGATGAAAAGGCAGAGGAAAACATTACATCTTCATACCAATATGTGAATGAGCTGACCACTCGGTTAAAACTGGCTGGAAACTTGCCAATGAAAATTTGAAACAAGCCAGGAAGAAACATGCTGCCTATTATAACAGGAAGGCGAAAGACAGAAATTTGGCTGTGGGAGAGAAGGTACTGCTTCTTTTGCCCGGGAGTCAGAATAAGTTACAGATTGGATGGCAGGGTCCATATACAGTTCTAGGGAAGGTGTCTAGAACAAATTATAAGATAGATAAGAAGGGGAAAGAAAAAATCTATCATGTGAATCTCCTGAAGAAATATTTGGAAAGAGAACATCAGGAAGAGACACACTTGTTGACCTTGTCCATCGCCATGGAGATGAAAAAGGAACCACTTTCATCATTTGAATATCCAATTACACCCCTGTGAGACAGCAGCACAGGTGAAAATCAGTACACATTTAACGAAAACTCAGAAAGAGAGAGTGCAACAGGTTCTAAATAATCATGCAGAGGTGTTAACAGACCGACCAGGGCATACAAACCTATTGGAATATGATATGAAACTAATAGACTCCACACCTGTCTGTATGAAACCATATTCGATTCCGTTTGCTAAGGAGAAAGCTTTGAAGGAAGAGATAGACTAACTATTGAAGGAAGGAATTATTTCGCACAGTGAGTCTTCGTATAGTTCCGGTGTTGTACTCTTAAGGAAACCCTCTGGAGAACATAGACTCTGTATAGATTACAGGAGACTGAATGCTATTACAGAAGGACAGGTGGATCCATTGCCGGATACAAATCAGCTGTTTGCCAGACTAAATAAAGCTAAATATTTCTCAAAAGTGGATCTGAGTAAAGGATACTATCAGATTCCAGTGAAGCCTGAGGTTAGACCATACCTAGCTTTTAGTACCTCAGAAGGACACTATGAGTTTAATAGATTGCCATTTGGATTGAAGAATGCGCCTAGTGTCTTCTCTAGAATGATGAAAAAATTATTGGATCCTCTGAATAATCCCTGTATAACAAATTTTATGGATGATATCCTTATAGCAACAGAAACATTTGAGGAACACATTGACTCTCTGAACATGCTGTTTAATCGACTTAGGGAGGCAAATTTAACAGCCCGACCAACTAAATGTTGCGTTGGATGTAAAGAATTGGAATTTTTTGGGACACACAGTTTATCAGGGAAACATGACCCCTGACCCAAAGAATTTAGAGAAACTACAGAAAGCCCCGAGACCACAAACCAAGAAGGACGTGAGATCCTTTGTCTCATTATGTGGTTTCTACCAGAAGTATATCAAAAACTTTAATTCCATATGTGCACCGTTAACTGAATTGACACGTAAAGGACATCCAGATCGCATTACGTGGACACCACAATGTGAAATGACTTACCAAGAATTGAAGGAAAAGCTCACAAGTAAACCCATTTTGAAATTACCTGACTTAAGTCAAGAATTCATAGTAAGGACGGATGCAAGTAATATTGGGTTAGGTGCAACTCTACTACAGAAATCAGATGCATTGGATGGGGAATTAAGCCCAGTGGCATATGCTAGCAGAAAATTGAATAAAGCTGAAATCAACTACTCAACTAGCGAAAAAGAATGTCTTGCAGTAATATGGGCGATAAAGAAATTCAATATTTATCTATATGGGAAGGCATTTAAGTTGCAAACAGACCACAAACCTTTATCGTTTCTAGCACAGGCTAAGCATGAGAACTCTAGGTTACTCCGATGGTCTTTACTTCTGGCTCCATATAATTTTAGCATTGAGTATATATCTGGAAAAACCAATTTGGGAGCGGATTTTTTAAGCCGCCATCCGTGTGATGAGAATCACCGTAAACCCCAGAAATAATAATAAATTTCTCTATGTGAATATAGAATAAAGGACTGACATATAATGTCTGTTTTAAGAGGGGAGGTGTCGTGGAATATTCTAATCCACATATATAAATTATCAAGTAAATATAAAGCCTAATAAATACATATAATAAATAAAGGAAGAAGAATGGTAAAGAACAGTGCTGTCACAATGACTGTACTCGAAATCCCCTTGTTTTCTACTGCGTATGCAAATTGTAACGTTTCACGTTGATATTAAAGGCCTTCTGCAACATACACGCGTTTCCCAAACACACAATAAAATGTGCTGCCTTTCTAAGAAAAACCTTGAAATATGCAAGTTGACCTAAATTTTAAATTCCATTCATGTTTTTTCTACACTATGTTACCAAGATCAAAAGACAGATGGACAAAAGGATAGCGAGAAGGGAGAGGCAGAAAGCCGAACACTAAACACGCTTCGCGCGATACACAAATGCTGCCATCACGCGTGTAAGACTACATGCACTAACTTTTTTTCAGACGGACAGTGATAAAATACATTACCCATCCCAGAGTTAGGTTTATAAATCCTGAAAAACTCTTATTAGAAAAGATAACATTAGATGGGTTTACGGTTGAAAACATAACAGTACCCAGACAGCACATCTTCGAAACAGGAGGTAGAAAATACATATTTTGAACGCAGCCACGTAGCTCTTTTAAATTTGTATATTTGGGTTCCTTAGGGCTTGCTGACAAAGAATATGTAAAACGTTACGCAAATAGTCCAGGAATTAATAAATTATACCCAAAATAAAATAGTGGGGATGCCTGACAGCATGGAATCATTTCTGCTCATAAAAATTTTTTTATAACGTGTTTGAAAAAAATCTTACGTTACAGAATTAGCCTACCATGTAAACTCCAAATTGATTGGAGCGCAACAAATGAAAGACTAACCACGATTGGTCGGGCTATAAATACTATCTTTCGTTGTTAGAGGAGACGTGAAAAGGTAACATTTTTTCAAACACTTGTCGAAACGTGGCCTCATTGGCTAGACTCGCTGATATACTCACTTAGGAGCGTTAGTTCGAGACCACTAGTGCAAATAATCTTGATAAAGCAACAGTGCGTTGAAGCCAGCTCATATGTGTGTTAAATAAAAGCCTGGAACATAAGCAGATGGGAATTTGTGCCAGTAATTGTGCCAGAATTCATTGCTAATCAACGTATCTGTGTTTATTTCCATGAAATTGTGAGACCGTGGTCTTGATGGTACTGAGCAGCACCTGGTCAGAGCTTTGCTGAATCCAGAGTCGGACAGCATACTCCTTGGTCTTTTTAGCTATCAGTGAGGTGTCTCCAGAGCCCAGGGGAGAATTCGAGCAGAGGAGTCCTTTCCTGCCGCCATCACGCAAGATAAGCTGATTTGGCCAGCTGAGCTCAACATTATGTCCCCTCATCTTGAAATGACTTTGTAAAATAACATTCAGAGGGGAATTTAATTGTCTTAATATCAGGAACTGAGAACATCTCCAATACTAGTCCCAAAAGACAAACTATTGAAGTCATGATGACAAATACCAACAGAGCTTGAACAAAACAAAACCAGTATTACCTCATATTACCACTACACAACTGACACACATAGGATATTTTAATAATATATGTCACTACAATATTCATATTGATAAAGTCTGTACATATACTTGTAATTAAAATTGATTGTGATTCCTGGTTCCTTTGTATTTGAATCAGGACACATATACCTTTATGATAACCATGAATACATATTGTTATTTGAAAAGTTATCAGTGACTCCTTAAGATATTCTCATAGAGTGTTATATGTATGTGAGTGTCACAGTGTTGTCAAGAGTAGTGGATTAAATTAAATTGTTTATCTGTCTGTTGTTATGACTTACACTTCATCATACACATACCCTAGACACATAACGTAGTCATCACACTATTCCAGAATAATTCTGACTGAGATATATAGATATGTGGTAGCAAGTAAGGTTATCTATAATACACTACTCTTAATAGATATAGATACCTTCACAGCTGATCTCAGTCAGTACACTAAGTCCCCTATAAATATTTATAACATCCCACTTCACCACATGAGTGACCACTATCCTATATGTTGCACGTGGTCAAAGAATAAATATAAAGCTCCAAGAAATAAACATATCAGTATTAAATTTGGAAGTTTTAAAAATTTCAACCGTGAACTATTTTTACATGATTTGCGAACTGCACCTCTTGCAAGTGTTTACCAGCTTTCTGATCCCGATGACGCCATTGCCCATTGGACCCGTATCTTTCATTGTGTGTTTGATAACCACGCACCAACTAAAGAAGTTCGTATGAAACGACAGATCAAATCTCCTTGGATCACACAAGCAGTGCTAGACGCCATGAGGCAGAGAGATAAGCTCACAAAAACAAGGACTTTAACATATACAGAGCCCAGAGGAACAACGTGCAATATTTGATTCGTAGAGAGAAAAAAAAATTACTTTTAAAAATCTGGTTCAGAACAAAACAAACAGTAAAGATATGTGAAAAGCAATCAACACTTTAGCGAACAAGCGAAATTTGTCAGTCTCGCCAAACCCTAACACTTCATTTACTTGCACAGACTTCAGCAATTACCTTCAGGCAGAAATAAACAGTCTTAAATCTACAATACCAAATTCACCTTGTGACTTAAGCAGGCTGTCAGTATTTTGTGAGAACAAATATACCAACACAATCCCATCCAACATTGCGTTTATGACAGTTAATGAAGTGTATAACTATCTTCTAGGACTTAAAGATAATAACTCATCAGGACTTGACGGAGTCAGTAATCGAATACTGCGTTATGCGGCTCCAGCTGTTAGTGATTCGCTTACATACATATATAATCACTGTATCGCACGGAGTTACTTTCCGTGGCACTTTAAAGTCGCTAAGGTATATCCTGTCTCAAAACCTGGCTCTTCCGACAATAATAACCTTGGTAACTATAGGCCAATCTCCTTAATATCATCGCTATCCAAACCACTAGAAAAACACATACATAAAATAACACTACAACACCTAGTTAACAACAGCTTGCTAATTGATAGTCAGTCGGGGTTTAGACCTAGACATTCATGTCACACAGCTCTAACTAAGATGATTTACAACTGGCACTTAAATATTAATAACGATAACATATGTGGGGCAGTTTTTGTAGACTTTAAAAAAGCATTTGATATGATAGATCAAGCCATTTTAATTAGAAAACTAGAAACATCAAAAGTAAACCTTCAACTAGTGACGATAATTAAATCATTCCTGTCAGACAGAATAAATGTAGTTTCTTACAATAACACTTGTTCAATTCCAACCGTAATAAATACCGGCGTTCCTCAGGGCTCTATTCTTGGGCCTCTACTTTTTGTCATATACATTAATGGCCTTCCACTGCACGTCGAGCACGCATCCTGTGACCTATTTGCTGATGACTGTACTGTCTACACTAGTGATACAAGTTGCAACACACTCGAACTATCGTTACAAAAAGATACAGATAATCTGATTAAGTGGAGCATCGGAAAGTGCATGCTAATAAATATCATTAAAACAAAATGCATGTTAATATCAACTAGACCAGAGGTTTTCAAACTTTTTTGGTCCGCGGCTCCCTTGACCTGTGCATAAATCACCGCGGCTCCTCTCTATACTACGAAGATCTATATTTATTGATGGACCTTGGCTCATAATATCG
The DNA here is from genome assembly GCA_024509875.1 of Oreohelix idahoensis. NCBI lineage: Eukaryota > Metazoa > Mollusca > Gastropoda > Stylommatophora > Oreohelicidae > Oreohelix > Oreohelix idahoensis. Next base: position 60,683 of record JAMPIV010011235.1, read on the forward strand.
AGCCCAACACTTTTCCCAAACCACCGTGACGCCCTTAGCCGAGGGCCGCGACGCCCCTGGGAGCCGCGACGCACAGTTTGAAAACCTCTGAACTAGACAAAAATTACAAAATTCAGAGAAAACAACACTTCAGATCTACATTGGTACCTCACCAATTGAAAACGTTAATGAACATAAAACTCTAGGCATAGTCGTTGACCAGCATCTAAACTGGAACTCACATGTACATGCACTGACCAAGCAAACGGCACAGAAAGTTTACCAGTTAGCTAAAATCAAACATTTCCTAGATGAAGATGCACAAAAATTCTTTTATATATCTCACTTACAGACAAACCTTGACTATTGCTCCACAATCTGGGATGGTTGTTCTATGTCCAACACAAAAAGACTCCATTCACCACAAAAGCGTGCAGTGCGTCTAGTTTCTGACAACTGCCAAACACAGTGTGTAGATCTATATAAAGATCTCAAAATACTGCCTCTAAGAAAGCGCTTTCTGTTCAACAAAGCAAAATTTGTTCACAAAATCCTGTCACAGAATGCTCCAACATATCTGTGGCCAATGTTTAAATACAATGAAAGACGCAGTCAACGCCTTAACAAAATACAAGTACCCAAGCCTAGGCTTGACTTATTCAAGAAAAGCTTAGCTTACTCTGCTGCTCATCTTTGGAACTATCTCCCACATGATCTAAAAAATAACAACCTCAGTCCGTATTCATACAATCGTAGACTTTTCGAATACTTTATGAGTTTTGATTATTTGCCCTCCTAATGTGAATATTTTTCCGAACAAATGATATAATATCGAATGTAGGTTTAATGATGATGTTTGTACTTTTCAACATATTTTATTTCATGGGGATACTTAGTTTGTAATTTTCAACATATTTTATTTAATGTTTATAATTAGATACTGTGAATGTGAGTATGTTATTATTTTACCTTTACAACGTTGAATTCTTTTACATTGATGGGTAAAATGTATGTGAGAATAAATTAATTCAAAATAAAAGACGAGAGAACGAACGAAAGGAAGGGCAGAATGTCAGACGGGCCTGCGTGCCCAATTCTCAACCCTTTGAAAATAAAGTAAGTTCGTTCGTTCGTTCTGTCTGTTTACCTATCTATGTATGCGTGCCGAATTCTCAAAACTTTGAAAAAATAAGTTCTTCCGTTTTATGCCTGTCTGGTCGCCAGAATATTTATCTTATGCGAGTTACGTCATTATGTATACTAAAATACAGATCTCGTTGACTGCGTTAAGATGGCGATAAATGTAGCAAACATTTTGATAAATGATTAGAGAAAAAAACATGCTGTAAATAATCACATTAGTGTTAATCAAATAAAACAAAACATACAAACAAACAACGGGAGAGAATTATCGATTTCAGGTACTTGTTTGTGCCAGTTTATTCTTCTTTTCGCGCCAAATTAGATTGCTAATGAGTCATGACCATGACCTTTGAACCTTCTTAATAAGATTTAGTCGTGGTATAATAATAATAATAATCAGGTTTAATTGTGGTATAATAATTAGATTTAATCGTGGTATACTAATAAGGTTTAATCCTGGTGCAATACCCTGGAATGTTTTCTTGTTTTCCCCAACCAGAAGATCGTGGCGGATAATGGCAGCATGGAAGGTGTATCACAGCCATCTTTATAACCAACAATGACAGGTCACACGAG